>OY723386.1:26998467-27335349 GCA_963210295.1 Ophion ellenae
TTGTGACAAAACTGGAAAAACTAGTACTGTTCATAAAATACATTACTACGAAAATTAATGCTCGTCATGAGTTAATTCTAATACCTTCACGCTATGGCAATAATTGTGCATTCAGTCATCATCAGCTACTAGAGGGAGAAGTTGAATTACTCAAGATACAATGGCGTATGCCCCACATAATATTAGATGAGATCAATAAATTATCATTACATCGACCATTGGAAAGTGGGCGATACTTGAATGTGGGTTTTTGCTCTTGGGATCTATACGACTGTCCATCGCTTCAAAGCACAAGAAACATTCATGGACCGTAAAAGCTGCCTCCCAACTAGAGAAACCAAAATATGTAATTGGTGCGGTGCAGACTGGTAAAAAAGATAATGTATGGCAAAGGACATTATATTATTCACCGACTGCAAACTCACAAGTGCTAAACTTTATCTCAATTCAGAATTCTTTTCTCAAGATGACTTGAATATGGACTTCAAAAAAGTTTCGACATTTTGTTCAATAGGTACTCTCGATTTTGTAAATACCATTATGACTGCAATACTGATCGTTCTTTACTAACCATCGCTGAGTCTTAATATAACGACCCTCTCACGGTTTATGATTGATCGCATCAGAAATATGTAATTGGTGGCTGAATCATAAAGATTCATGCAAATAAAATAAATGTAACATTATGTACTTTTTATTCTCCTCACCCCGTACTTAGTTATGTCAGCATCACCAGCTATCGGATTTTGCAACTGAATACAATATTACTTTCGAATGTGAAACTCATTTTTGTTGTATGGAATTTGATTGAAAATAAATTAATATAATCGCCCAATGATAATCGAAGACATTCATCAGTATACGTTCGTTAGATGTTCGTGAGCCGTTTGTTGGAAGTTTGCGAGGCATTCGAAGATTTTCGATAGTCGTTCGTGAAACGTTCCAGAGACTTTCGAAGACATTCATACGACGTTTGAAGCCATTTAAGAGACGTTCGAAAACATTCATAAGGCGTTTGAAGACACGCATGAGGGGTTCAAAAAGTTTCAAGAGCCTTTCTACGACGTTCATGAGACGTTTGAAGATGTTCGGGAGACATTCAAGAGACTTTCGAAAACGTTCATAAGACGTTTGAAGACATTCATGAGAGGTGCGAAGACCTTCGGAGACTTTCGAAGACGTTCAAGAGATCTCTGACGACATTTATAATGCGTTTGAAGACATTGAAGAGGGGTTCGAAGCCGTTTAAGAGACTTTAAAAGACATTTACAAGGGGTTTGAAGACGTTCAAGAAACTTTCGAATACGTTCAAGAGACTTTCGACGACATTCATAATACGTTTGAAGACATTCATGAGGGGTTCGAAGACGCTTAAGAGAGGCTTTCAAAGACATTCACGAGGGGTTTGTCCAAAGACATCGATAATACGTTCGAAGACATTTAAGAGACTTTCGACGACATTCATAAGACGTTTGAAGACGTGCATGAGGCCTTCAAAGAGTTTCAAGAGACTTTCTACGACGATCATGAGACGTTTGCAGATGTTCGTGAGATATTCAAAAAACTTTCGAAAACGTTCATAAGAAGTTTGAAGAGATTCATGAGAGGTGCGAAGACCTTCAGTGACGTTCGAAGACATTCAAGAGATCTTTAACGATATTCATAATACGTTTGAGACATCGATGAGGGGGCTCGACGACGTTTAGAGACTTTCAAAGACATTCACGAGGTGTTTGAAGACGTTCAAGAAACTTTCGAATACGTTCAAGAGACTTTCGACGACATTCATAATACGTTTGATTACATTCATGAGGGATTCGAAGATACTTGAGAGACTTTCAAAGACGTTCACGACGGGTTCGAAGATGTTTAAGAGACTTTCGACGGCGTACATAATATGTTTGAAGACATTCATGTGGGGTTTGACGATGCTTAAGAGACTTTCAAAGACATTCACGAGAGATGCGAAGACATTCAGAAACTTTCGAAGACATTCAAGAGTTCTTTGACAATATTCATAATACGTTTGAAGACATCGATGAGAGGATCGACGATGTTTTAGAGACTTTCAAAGACATTCACGTAGGGTTTGAAGGCGTTCTAGAAACTTTCGAATACGTTCGAGAGACTTTCGGCCACATTCATAATACGTTTGAAGATATTCATGAGGGGTTCGAAGTCGCTTGAGAGACTTTCAAAGACCTTCACTAGAGGTTCGAAGACGTTCAAGAGACTTTCGACGACATTCATGATACGATTGTAGACATTCATGTGGGGTTCGAAGACGCTTAAGAGACTTTCAAATACATTCACGGGAGGTTTGAAGACGTTCAAGCGGCTTTCGAAGACGTTCAGAAATCTTCGACGACATGCATAATACGATCTTCAACGACATCCATAAACCGAAGACATTCATGACGTTTGAGTTTGTAATGTATGACAGCGAATTGTTGTGAATGTATGACAGCGAAACTCAAACGTCATGAATGTCATGAAAGTCTCTTAAGCATCTTCAAACCCCACATGAATGTCTTCAAACATATTATGTACGCCGTCGAAAGTCTCTTAAACATCTTTGAACCCTTCGTGAACGTCTTTGAAAGTCTCTCAAGTGTCTTCGAATCCCTCATGAATGTAATCAAACGCATTATGAATGTCGTCGAAAGTCTCTTGAACGTATTCGAAAGTTTCTTGAACGTCTTCAAACCCCTCGTGAATGTCTTCGAAAGTCTCTAAACGTCGTCGAACCCCCTCATCGATGTCTCAAACGTATTATGAATATCGTTAAAGATCTCTTGAATGTCTTCGAACGTCACTGAAGGTCTTCGCACCTCTCATGAATGTCTTCAAACTTCTTATGAACGTTTTCGAAAGTTTTTTGAATATTTCACGAACATCTGCAAACGTCTCATGATCGTCGTAGAAAGTCTCTTGAAACTCTTTGAAGGCCTCATGCACGTCTTCAAACGTCTTATGAATGTCGTCGAAAGTCTCTTGAATGTCTTCAAACGTATTATCGATGTCTTTGGACAAACCCCTCGTGAATGTCTTTGAAAGCCTCTCTTAAGCGTCTTCGAACCCCTCATGAATGTCTTCAAACGTATTGTGAATGTCGTCGAAAGTCTCTTGAACGTATTCGAAAGTTTCTTGAACGTCTTCAAACCCCTTGTAAATGTCTTTTAAAGTCTCTTAAACGGCTTCGAACCCCTCTTCAATGTCTTCAAACGCATTATAAATGTCGTCAGAGATCTCTTGAACGTCTTCGAAAGTCTCCGAAGGTCTTCGCACCTCTCATGAATGTCTTCAAACGTCTTATGAACGTTTTCGAAAGTCTCTTGAATGTCGCCCGAACATCTTCAAACGTCTCATGAACGTCGTACAAAGGCTCTTGAAACTTTTTGAACCCCTCATGCGTGTCTTCAAACGCCTTATGAATGTTTTCGAACGTCTCTTAAATGGCTTCGAACGTAGTATGAATGTCTTCGGAAGTCTCTGGAACGTTTCACGAACGACTATCGAAAATCTTCGAATGCCTCGCAAACTTCCAACAAACGGCTCACGAACATCTAACGAACGTATACTGATGAATGTCTTCGATTATCATTGGGCGATTATATTAATTTATTTTCAATCAAATTCCATACAACAAAAATGAGTTTCACATTCGAAAGTAATATTGTATTCAGTTGCAAAATCCGATAGCTGGTGATGCTGACATAACTAAGTACGGGGTGAGGAGAATAAAAAATACATAATGTTACATTTATTATTTTATTTTTTTATTTTTTATTGGTTTTTTCCTTAGGTACACGCTTTTCGCGTTTGTTACCTATTCGTTCCCTTCATTGTGCCTGTTTCTTTCCTCTACGGTTTACTCCGTTTTTCTCCATGTTTCTCCTTGTTCCCCCCCCCCCCCCCCTCTTGCGGCCGCAGCCGACTTCCCCCTCTGTATTATATTCATCATGACATTTCTGTCATGGGTATAGGGAAACTGCGGAAAACCTATACCAATACAGCCGGTCGTCGAGTTCGCCCCCCAGTCGTGGAACTAGTCTTATTTCGCCGCGAAATGCCGAAGAAAAACATTTCACGACGAAATGTACGCGACTGGGATTCGAACCCGGGACCTCCCGGTCCGCTGGTTTAGTGGCGAGCACGCTAACCACTAGACCATCGCACCGGTCTTGTTACATTTATTTTATTTGCATGAATCTTTATGATTCAGCCACCAATTACATATTTCTGATGCGATCAATCATTAACCGTGAGAGGGTCGTTACATTAAGACTCAGCGATGGTTAGTAAAAAACGATCAGTATTGCAGTCATAATGGTATTTACAAAATCGAGAGTACCTATTGAACAAAATGTCAAATCTTTTTTGAAGTCCATATTCGAGTCATCTTGAGAAAAGAATTCTGAATTGAGATAAAGTTTAGCACTTGTGAGTTTGCAGTCGGTGAATAATATAATGTCCTTTGCCATACATTATCTTTTTTACCAGTCTGCACCGCACCAATTACATATTTTGGTTTCTCTAGTTGGGAGGCAGCTTTTACGGTCCATGAATGTTTCTTGTGCTTTGAAGCGATGGACAGTCGTATAGATCCCAAGAGCGAAAACCCACATTCAAGTATCGCCCACTTTCCAATGGTCGATGTAATGATAATTTATTGATCTCATCTAATATTATGTGGGGCATACGCCATTGTATCTTGAGTAATTCAACTTCTCCCTCTAGTAGTTGGTGATGACTGAATGCACAATTATTGCCATAGCGTGAAGGTATTAGAATTAACTCATGACGAGCATTAATTTTCCTAGTGATGTATTTTATGAACAGCACTAGTTTTTCCAGTTTTGTCACAAACTATGATATGAAATCGGCGCTGTGATGTGATCGATACTATGATAGCGATTCATCATATGAAAATCATATGTGGATATCAATAATAAATACTTCATGATATTGATACATATCCTCTGCTCCGTTCTTCGCATCAGTCTTTGCACACTCTCATCTTCTCTCTATAATTCGTTTTAAAAAACACTCCAAGTAAGCATTTACAGTGAATGGATGTGGTGCTTTCCGATTGGAGTTGATGATTTGAAGCCACTTATTAGTATCATTTGATAGTCGGATGGCGCAGTGCTTTATTGCTCCATAATCGATCTCATGTGATTGCAGTTTATCCGTTGATCTAAAGTAATGCCGACACCGGCGAAATAATAGATTGTTGTTTGATTCGTCTAGCACATATGACTATATAGTAATTGTGTTAACTTCATACACCGATGGCATACATATATTTTTTAATGGTTGTCTCTGTTCTGCGCTCACGAGGCTTGACAGGTTCTTCATCTATGTGATATGTCATACATTGTTATCTTCGGTATCTTGTATGTATAGCAAATTGATATGCTTTTCTTCTTTTTATGTTGAGCCACGCGTATCGGAGCAATGTCTTCTTCGGTGGTACACACATTAATGGATAAATTGATTTGAAGCACAATTTTTTTTTTTAATTTGATCTATAGTTATTGGGAATCCAATATTCGATAGATTCAATACCGTTGAATAATGCATGTAAGAAGATCCGTGGTCACTGTTTCGTTCAGCTAGGTATAAAGCTGTGACTGTCACCCATGCGAAACGTGCATTATCTCTTGATTGGACATTAATCGCAACCCTCATAATCATTATTTCCCGTGGCAATGAGATATAACATTTAACGCGTATTGATTTATACTTATTCACATTTATTGTCAGATTACGTATCTTTTGTAAAGCTCAACCACTTCCACGTTGTTGAAATTCATCGAGCAGAAGTTAAAGTATAGACCATCACGCGTTCAAGTGGAGTTCTCGCCACATTTACCCATCACCGCTGTGTCCTGCACCCATGCATATAAAATGCCTGCACCCATGCATGGAATACTTCAATCCTTCCAGATTCGGTATTTGGCCTATCAATGACTATTGATGTTTAGTTGATAATCGTTGGCGCTTAATTCGGCTTTGCGTTTTCAGTACTTCGATGAACTCGACGATCTGTATCTCCCACACAGCAAAGTCGTCGATCGAACTTAAGAGCGTGGCTTGGTTGTGCAAGATTTCTTCTGATGGTTCATTGTTGTTCTCCATATTAACGAGTTGAAAAGTCTTGCCAGAGAGATATGTGAACTCACTGCTTCATTCAAAGTGTGGCCACTTTTGAGCGCTGCCGACGATTAAAAATGGTCTCCCATCAGAAAATATTTTTGTCGTTCCCTTCTACCTCGGAGAATGTAATAGAATCACCTCCACCAGAGTTTTTTTTAATATCAGGCTGATATCTTTTAACGTAGAAAGCATGAAAAATAAATACACATGCAGAACGAGCCGATCGGGGTTCAACGGGAGCAAAAAAGAAAAGTATTTTTGTGAGTATTCCAGACCGCGAGTGCATCTATGCTCTAATGGTGCATGCAGTGGGATCTGCGGTCGAAGCCTAAAAAAAAATTCTCCGGCCATAGATCCACAAAGTTGATCATTTTGTAATAAATACGTCGTTTTCGTATGTGTTTTGGATAGCCAAGACATTACTTGAGCGGAATGTTATTTTTTCAAAATGTTCCCTATGCTCGGAGGCTGGCTTCGAACGTCGACGAACAAAAAACAATTGTCTTCAGAATATGGCTGATTTGGTAAGAACTGTATAGCCTCAAGTGTCACTTGAATAGGTTTGATGTTGCTCTGCGAAGAGCGCTATGATTCGTGACAGGCTGGACTTCATACATACTGGAACACGTGGCAATATACATTAAAAACTCTAAGATGCTTTTTATAATACGCCAGTTCAGTCTCCATGACCTAGACGCTGTTCTGTAGAGATCGCGAAAGTCAATGATTGGCGAGCCTGGCCAGCTTTCACCTCTATGCGTGCACACTTTTCTGGACAGCAGATGCCTACCCCCACAGGGATAGTTAAAGAAAAAAAAAACTTTTCGTTTATCCCCTCGCCAGGATGCACTATCTTGCAAGGGTTTTTTCTATAATAAGCCCCCACCCTACTATAAGCCTATGAGGATCCAAAAATCGAAATCCGAAGAAGGATCGGAACAGCAGTTTTCGCCATTCCAGTCTTCAACCTCCGAGGTGTCCTTGTAAAAGAGTCGGAAAACGGAAAATCAGTTAAGAAAAATGTCGAACCAAATTGAAGTGATCGATCTCGTCGATGATGAGATGGAGGTTGTCGTGAATATCGCCCATGACGACGAAGTGGAAGTTGGGGTAGACAAAGACGTTATTGATATCGCCGAAGATGACGATGATGAGTGCGCGGACATTGAAGTGCTTGCACATGATGACATGGAACTGGCCGAGATGGACAGTGATACGGAATCATTTGATAGTGGATTGAGTGATGCCTCAGATAAGGGAGTCCATTATGTGCGTGAAATCATAGTGGACCAGCAGCAAATAAATCGATTGAACCGGGGCGTCATGGGCTGTGTGAACTACGAATATCTCACCGAAAATGATCGGGCGAAATTTTGCGTGCCGTGATACTTTGATATGCGGGGCACGGTTGATCGACTAATTGAAAGGTGTGGCCACTTCAGCAAACGGTTTAACAACATCCAGGGGATATTTTGTAACAACTACAGCGGGCCGACTCACCAGGTTTCAATTGAGGCGCCCAGAGAATCCAGCCTTCTCTGTCAGGAGCGAGCCTCCATCTTGGACAAGTCAAGCAGAGCCAATGGGCGCGCGCCTACGCTCTGCCGTGGCGTCAGCATTGGCGTTCCGTTCTCCGGCCACTAGGAACAAGAAGCTCACTTGCGCAACGACACCGGGACGTGGAGCTTCGCTCCGATCACGCCTTTTTTCACATTTGTTTAATTTAATAAAGACGTTATATTTACCTCCTATTGCGACACTCGATCGAACGTTCTTAACCCATCACATAATACACGAACGGGGAAAAGTGCATTCCCCACACAATGCGCGACACGTGCCCCACCTGCCTGAACTTATACTTGGTCGATGGTTCGTATTATCTTCAGTATGATTCAAAATACGATTATGTTTTATATGTTAATAAGATTCATGATTTGTTTTTTTCCAGGATAACATATCCGCTGCGGATATTTCAAATAAAATAATTTGAAACAATGAAAACTGGGCAAACACACACACACACACACACACACACACACCAAAGATTTGATGTATAATATATATTATGCAAGGCCATTGTTCAATTTAATTATTAATAAACTATTGTTTTATTGTCATTTTATTCGAAGCATTCTTTTTACCCCCCCCCCCCCCCCCCTTCGTTCCACACACACACACACGCAAAATACTCATCGCCGCCGGCTTCTCCCTCCCGCCAGTCGCTTCACGGATCACATGGCCCCCCTCCACAGAGGCCCCTCTGTGACGTCACACGCGCCCGGCGACCCCCCCCCCCCTCCGCCGTACCTCCGCACTTGGCTTCCCCTGCGCTGGAGCCCCCGCCCCGCTCCCCCCTGAGATCCCACACATTTGTCTAAGTTATTTTTTTTATATATATAAACTCATGTGAATCGTCTAGACAAAAATGCTCCGCTTACATCTATAATGTTGATAATAAATTATCAGATTTTATGGGTTTTCAAGGACCCGCGACTCTATGATGCCCCCACCCCCACAGAGTCGACAGCGGCTTCCCCCTCTCGCCCGCGGGTCCAGCTATCCCCTGGAAGACATCGTCACCAAAAACTAGCCTCCCCACTCTCTAACACCCCTCCCCTTTCCCTCCGCCGAAACCCCGCACTCGGCTGCAGCGTGCAGGATCCCCCCCCCCCTCCGCCATGCATACCTCGGCTTCCCCGCGCGGGACCTCCGCCCCGCTCCCCCCTGAGATCCCTGAGTTAGAACTGGCGTTGCTCCTCTACTGGTGTAGAGATCGAATCAGCTTCGGGTTGCGTTGCCTGTGGTAGGCATTTCCGAGGTCGTGTTTGCTACCTAAATCATCTCGCTCTTAGAAAACGTAAAGGCGGGGTAACCTATGAAAAATCGATTTGCGAAACGGTACGAGTGTGTAACGTATGCGGACGAATCGTAGACTTGACTACTCGTACTCATCAATGTGGAAAAAAGTATTGTCGGATGTGTAAAGCAATACATAGGTTCAACGATCACTGCTTTATGCAACCATTGCCACCACGCCCACCCCCGGTCGCAGATGGTAAGCACCCAAGTGTGCTTTTCATATTTTACGATTTTGAAACACGACAAGATGCATATTTCGAGAGCATCGCTCCTGACGCACGCGAGCACATCGTGACTCTCTGCGTAGCACAACGGGTGTGCGAATTCTGTCTAAAGGAACACGATTTTCTAGATGCGCATACTCCACACTGTCAATGGTGCGGCCTGCACACACATATTTTTCACGAATCACCAGGGTCGTCCCTTGTTGATTTGGCGATCCGCGATAAGACACAATTCAAACACATCATATGCATAGCGCACAACGCAAAGAGTTTGGATGCACAGTTCATATTGCGTGATGTTATAGAGCGGAGTGTCGATAGAGTAAAACTCCCCAGTGTCCTACTCACCGGAAACTCTGTTATGTGCATACGGGTGGGTAAAACCACGTTTATCGATAGTTTAAACTATTTTCAAATGCGTTTGAGTGAACTACCGAAAACATTTGGCTTCGAGGAAAAAGTGACCAAAGGGTATTTCCCACATATGTTTAACCGTGTGGATACACAGGATTACATAGGGCCCCTGCCCCCAAGGGATGAGTATATGCCAAATGCTGTGTCCACTAAGGAGCGAAAAGTCTTTTTCGAATGGTACAGCGAAGAGGTCAAGAGCGGCAGAGAATTCAATTAAAAAAAGAAATCGTTGAATATTGTATCAAAGATGTAGATATTCTCCGAAGGGCTTGCCGACGGTTTCGGGAGATTTTTCTAGAAGTCGGTGATGTATGCCCTTTCACCGAAGCTATAACAATAGCCTCTGCCTGCTCCAAAGTTTTCCGTCGTAATTTCTTGAAACCCAATCTTGTGGGTCTCATACCGCCGCAGGGTTATACGCGTAATGGTCAGCATTCACAGGTAGCCCTGGAGTGGCTTTTCTGGCTTGAGCATTCAGAGTTTCACACGGCCATTATCCACGCTGGTAACGGTCGTGAATACCGTTTAACCGAGGGGCACACTGTCGACGGGTATTTAGAGCATGAGGACAGAAAATATGTGTTTCAATTCCATGGCTGTTATTAGCACGGCTGTCCGAAATGCTTTACCACCAATCGAACAAAACAACCTAATCACGGGGTGACAGCTTGGAGGCTCGATACGAGAGGACACTTGCCGTGTCGAAAAAAATATCTTCCTATGGGGTTTACATCATTCGTGAAATATGGGAATGCGCCTTCACGGCCATGAAAAAAAAACATTCGCGCTTTGCGTGAATTTTTGGAGACGCACCCACGCCTCTCTCTCGAGGTTTTAAGACCCCGTGATGGATTTTACGGAGGCCGTACGGGAAACACGGTCACCTCGTATGACGTTGCACAGGGCGAGAAAATATCATACATAGACATCTGCTCGTTGTACCCGTATATTTGTAAAACAGGCTGTTTTCCGATAGGTCACCCCGAGATATATACAGGCACAGAGTGCGATAAGTTGTTCGAAAATTCGACACCCTGCGAATTGCTCGGAGTTAGTATCCATGGTATGATAAAATGTACCATCCTTCCATCAGAAAATCTTTTTCATCCGGTTTTGCCTGTACCTATGCGGGGGAAACTTCTTTTCCCACTCTGTCGTATATGTGCGGAGGAGATGTCTCAGGAGCGATGCAGCCATGAACGTTCCGAGGATCGGGCGCTCACCGGCACATGGGTTGCGAAGGAGGTTAAAAAAGCAATAGATATGGGCAATGTTATTTTGAAAATCCACGTCATCTGGTCGTATAAAACAACTAAATACAACAAACATACTTGTGAGGGTGGTCTCTTCGCGGGCTACGTGAATAAATTTTTTTAAATCAAACAGGAGGCCAGCGGTTGGCCTGCCCATTGCACAGATGAAATTTCCCGTAGTATGTATATGGCAGAGTATGAGAAAGTCGAGGGCATTCAACTGGAGAGCAGTAATATAGTCAAGAACCCTGGTCTCCGCGGGACAGCAAAGCTAGCGTTAAATACGCTTTGGGGAAAAATGGGTCAGCGCGATAATTTACCACAAACAACGATAATCAACGCCCGCGAGGAGTTACTCAAACTCGTAACAGATGACGAAAAAGAGGTCACCAGTGTATTACCGGTAAATGATTGGTTGCTATATGCCACGTGGTCACACGTGGATGATGCTTCTCCCACGAGTCCGCAAACAAGTGTCGTAATTGCCGCATACACAACGACTCAAGCTCGTCTAGAATTGTACAAATATCTGGAACAACTCGATCGGCGTGTCTTGTACTATGAGACAGACTCTGTCATTTTTTCGACACGTGACGGTGACTGGGTTCCCCCTGTCAGTAATTTCCTCGGGGATATGACTGACAAGCTTGAGTGTTACGGGAAAACAGCGTACATCAATTCATTTGTATCTGGGGGGCGTACATTTTACGGGTATACGGTGGTCACTGAAGAAAATCCTGACGTAACCGTAGCGCAGTGTTGCAAAGTAAAAGGTTTAACGCTTAATTATCAGAACTCTAAGCATGTAAATTTCAATTCAATCCGTAGACTAATAGGTACCACGCTGCCCCATTTAAACGATTCCTCGATAAATTTAAAATTTAGATCGATACGTCGCACAAATCTGCATAATGTGATCACTGTAACGGAGTGCAAAACGTGTAATGTTGTGTGTCACAAGCGCAGGCATATAAACTGTAGGCTATCATACCCTTTCGGATTTAAGGAGTAAAACATGTAACACCCGCTGTCAATAAGAAGTAGTTATGTATAAGTTTAAGTGTAAACAATAAAACAATATATAGTGTGAATTCCGTGTTGGTGTGCGTTTAATAAAAATACGATTATATTTATGTGAGTCTAACGCTGTCATTCATTCCTTAGGCCCTCCCAACAAAAGTTTCCTATTTACCCCGGCGACGTGTACATGCAAATATTGGTGACCATCCTAAAGCACTGCTCGCGTCTGCAGCAACCATATAAAAAGGCGCAACCCGCATTTTCACATCATCCTCGCCTCGCGCGCCGCTCAACTTATACACCTCTGTGTTCGTGGAAATTTTTCATTTGTGGCTTCACATACTAAACCGTGAGGATGGATGTTCGGTGGAAACACCCCTGGACGTCGTTAATATGTGGCCCCACTGGTTGTGGTAAGACGGTGTTTATCAGACGGTTTCTCCGCCACCTCACAGCTATGAGCGACGCAATATTTGATAGAATTTTCTTTTATTACGGAGATACTCTCGATGCGGACACGCGTGCTGCTTACGACGGATGCCAAAGAAGTTCCGTACTGCCGAAAATTAAATTTTACGAAGGCCTACCGCATCCCGACGCCTATTCACACGATAACACCCGTAAAAAACTAATTATTATCGACGATCTCATGCGTGAATCATCCAACGGTGTAAACGTTGACCTCTTCACGAAGGGTAGCCATCATAAAAATATCAGCGTGATGTTTTTGACACAGAATATTTTTCACCAAGGGTCCGGACAACGGGACATTTCTTTAAATGCAAATTACATCGTCATTTTAAAAAACCCCCGGGATCGCGCTCAAATACAACATCTCGCTAGACAGGTTTGCCCTGAAAACCCCAAATTTCTCGTCGAAGCATATCACGATGCGACGGCTCAGCCCCACGGTTACTTACTCCTGGATCTCAAGCAATCAACGTTGGAAAATTATCGTTTTAGAACTGGGATATTCCCTGACGATACACGTGGAGAAGTGTATACCCCGAAAAATAGCCGTGTAAAATAGACGACTGGGTGACTCATCATATGAAACACGTTCCGCGGATCTACCATCCGCGTATATAAGCATAGATGGGTGGAATACAAACGCATTGGTGAATCTCCCACCGTGCTGAGCACAGTATCAAGTATGAATTATACATGCACCCTCACAAAGAAAAATGATAGTTGCTAAAAAATCGCATACCCCGTTTACAAAACGTCATCTCGCGCTTCTACACGCATTGTACCACGCAAACGCTCGAGAACGTAAGGCTCTTCTTAAATCCGCTGATAAAAATATCATCAAGTGTATCTGCGAATGCGCGCTGAACATCTAACGCGGTGTCGTCAATATAAAACCGAGTGCTAAGAAACACCTTAAAAAATACAAAAACACTCTACGGATCTTAGCATCATCGGTTAAGCGCTCTCTGGGTCAACGAGGGGGCGGTTGGAAAACGAAGAAACGCATCATCCTCCGAAAAGGGTGCGGGAGGTTTCTTGGGCTTTTGCTTGCACCGGTCATTGGCAGATTACTCGGAAAATTATTCGGCGGGGCTACGGATGTTTAAAAATTATGATGCAACATGCGAAAAAAAAAATATTGGTCGATGAGGCAGCGTATCAACAGCGTGGCGGTGGTGATTGTATCGCATCATCTACGGCACATACAGCGTCTACACCACGTGCCGTGCACGAGAGTGTTGTTGAAGCACCGGCCGAGGGCATAAAAACCCAGGGTGATACGATTTCCCGTCTTGATCTTGAACTCTCTAATGTGCTTTTTTCGGATAAATTTGCCGATGATCGGGAGAAATGGAAACAATTTCTACCGCTATTTCAAAGGTATCTCTTTCAGACGCTAACGTCGACGAAAGTGAGTGTCTATCACTCCAACCTATCGACTCCTGTTGAAACAGAGGAAGCGATGTCGTTTGATGATATTGTCAACAGTGTGCCGGGAATGTATAAGCGTAGAACAAAATCGCTGCTCGAATATATACAAAAGCCTACACATGGTCCACCTAATATAACCTGGGATCAGCATGGCCAGGTTAATATATACGGGGTTCCCATAAGTGGAGGTAACATTATCGATCTCGTGAATGACGCTGCACGGTCGAGGAAAAAGTTCAGAGCGATAGGGCGTAAAGAATTTATTACCGCTCTTCGAACAAATGCAATACCCCGTGAGTTTATTGGTAACGACGAATTGTGGAAATCCTACGGGATGACATACGACAATGCGCACATTTCAAACGACCGTAATACGCTACCACCGTCTGACACAACTCAAGCAGTAGCAAGTCATACAATACCGATGATTAAGAGATGTAGAGGAGTGAAAAGAAAAGCGGAAAACACCGGAGATACATTCGAGAGCACGCGGTTGCCGGCTAACTTTAAATATTCCTCGCGACAAAAACTGCGACCTGCGTAGGCTAAATGGTTGAGACTCTGAGGAGTTTCAAATGCGAGAGAGCGAGAGGGAGGGAGAAAGAGAGAGAGAGAGAGAGAGAGAGAGAGAGAGAGAGAGAGAGAGAGAGAGAGAGAGAGCGAGAGAGAGAGAGAGCAATGACACGGGAGCTAATGCTTGAAGGGATCTACTACGATCCACGTCACCCTTTGGGCTATTCAGGTGCATACCGTCTTATAAATGGAAAGAATAAGCACGTGTACAATTGGCTGATGCAACAGGATGCATACACCATTTATAAGCCTGCTCATCGTCGATTTCAGAGGCTTCATTATAATGTCGACAACATAGACGACGTGTGGGAAGCAGTTCTTGTCGATTTACGGTCGATTCAGACATCCAACGGAGATATACAATATTTACTCATTGCTATAGACGTCTTGAGTAAATATGTATGGGTTGAACCACTCGTAGACAAAACCGCACGCGCGGTCGCTGCAGGGTTTAAAAGAATCCTCACGAGAGTCGGAGGTCGTTCACCCGTATACCTACAAACAGATGGTGGAAAACAGTTCCTCGGAAATGTTTTCCAGAATTTTCTCAATGAGCGAGACATTCGATTTAGGGTCGCGCGGGTTCCTGATATCAAGGCATCGATCGTTGAACGATTCAATCGCACATTAAAAGAACGAATGTGGCGCTTCTTCACACATCGTAACACCCACCGTTGTATTGATGTACTCCAATAATTCGTTCACTCCTATAACCATGCAAGGCATTCTACGATAAAAATGGAACCCGCGGCTGTAACACTGCACAATGCGCAGTTTGCCTACGAAAACACGGTGCAAAGCAATATGATTCGTGGTAATAAGAAACCTCGCGGAGGCAATAAATACAAATGCGGAGATCACGTGCGCATCAGTAGGACAAAAGGCACATTCGAAAAGGGTTATGAAAAAAATTGGAGTACGGAAATATTTAAAATCTCCCGAGCTCTCAAACGCCAGTGTATTTCTATATACGAATTACACGATCTCCAGGGAGAAGCAATAGATGGGTTCTTCTACCCACAAGAATTAACACCAGTAAGCGCTAAACGTGTAACAGAAGACAAAGAGTTCAAGATCGACCGTATTATTAAGACGCGCGGTCGCGGTTCGAAGAAAGAGGTATACGTTGGCTGGTTGGGCTACCCCGCAAAATTTAACTCCTGGATACCTGGGTTCAGCCTACGAAGCCTTGGTTCATAAGCCAGTGAAAAACAAGACCATCGGTATGGATGGTGAAAACTTTTTTATCGTTCTACCGAGCAACAGTAGCATGAAGTATTTCCCTGACAATGCAACGACAAATTTTACGATACAATAACCACGTGAAATTTCTTTACACGGCCAGTGGGTTGTAGGGCTTACGGAAATTCACATACCGCACACCATAACGCACTTGCAGCGCGAAGATTGTAACATATTATGGCGCCTGTGCGGAGATAGCGGTGAAGAGTCGCGCTCCCGACAACTTTGTGATAAAATACCGCATGGTATATACCAGTCGCATGGTCAAGTCATGTGGGAGTTAAATAATATACCCCGGCTAAAAAAACGTGGGGTTAGATTAATCGAATCCCGCAAAGCGAACGGCCACGTTTCCGTTGAAATATCTACGACTGCCGAGTGCAAGGATAAACCAGAGCCGGAGGTCATTATTCTGCCTAACAAGATCGGACGTATATTAGGCTTTGGCGAGCCGCCAACGATTGATGAAGGATCTTCAATAACTCGCACGGTGTATCGCATACCAAGGCGTTGCAAGCGTAGGGGTACGACCGGGATGCATCAACAGGGCTCTACCTGATCAGCTATTCGTATACACGGATATATGTGTACCATATACCGTGGAGGATGTGCAAGCGGCGCTATTACGCATCGTTAATCTCGATACTGCCCGCTATACATACGGATCGACTGGTGTAAAATATTTTTTACCTGCGAATTATTTGTCTCTTATGAACAACCGTTTTCGCGTTGTCACCATCGATATAAGAGACCATCTCGGTGTACCGATAGCATTCGAGTACGGCACACTGACCGTCACGCTTCATTTTAAATGTATTGGTTAGCTGCGGGACATCGATGAGTTACTATCAGACGTATTACGAATGCCAGGCCGGCGGTGGTGTTGGCCATGGAGTACACGGGGTGTATGTAGGAGCACCGTATCAACGAGGGCGAGGCATCGGAAGTTTTCTAGGGGGCCTTTTCCGCAGAGCGTTACCTCTTCTAAAAATGGGAGCACGTGCTATAGGCAAAGAAGCGCTGCGTACAGGGATAAATGTTATAGAAGACGTCAGTAGGAACAATAGGCCATTCAGAGAATCCGCGCGCAATCGCCTCACAGAGTCCGGTGAGAACTTGAAACGTAAAGTAGGTGAGAAGGTGGATCTACTTATGAGCGGCTCGGGCTATAAAACACCGCGGGGAAAAAGGAGTATGCATTCGCTAATGGGCCCTGCAAGTGCGCGTGTCACAGTGAAAAAAAGGCGCGTGGCAGGCGGTCGAGTGACAAAGAGTAGACCGGGCTGTAAACTACGGAAAACGCCCAAAAAGAACACGCGCAAGCGTCGCGGAACTCCGTTAAAGCGGAAGAAAACTGGAAAAAAGAAAAGGCCGAGTACAAAGAGGTGTAAGAAACATCGTACTCTGCCCGATATTTTCGACTAAATTTTAAAATGTCGTTTCTCCACTCACATTCCCGCGAGTGTATGAAGAGTGACCTCTATAGAAGCTTCTATAGAAGCTTCTATAGAGGTCACTCTTCATACACTCTTCATACACACAGAGAGAAGCTCCTCTATAGAAGCTTCACAATGGGTGCATTATAAACCCGTGTCCTCGCTCCCAGACGATGGACCGCTTGAGTTTGCCGTACCTGGACACGGTGAAGAATACCTCGATCTTGCACACACGATGCTCGCTCTCAATGTTAAGATAGTGGCTTCGGACCGTAACTCAGCAGGAAAGGCTGCCCCTGTGAATAATTTCCTTCATTCTATGTTCAATCAAGTGGACGTATACTTCAACCAGAAACTCGTTGCACAACCAACTAACGCATATCCATACAGAGCTTATATAGAAACACTACTGAATTATGGACCAGCGGCGAAAGATTCACAGCTTACAGCGGCCTTGTGGTATGCCGACACACCTGAGGCATTTAACGCACTCCCCGGGGCGAAAAATCTGCTAGAGAACCACGGTCAGGACTTACGCAGAAAATTGACCTATGATGGAAAACCCATAGATTTGTTGGGTCATCTTCATTGCGATGTATTCAACCAGGATAAATTTCTACTGAACGGGGTCGAGTTAAGACTCCGGCTGGTACGATCAAAAGACGTTTTTTGTATCATAGCCCCTCCAACGCAACCGCTGGTAACATACCGCGTACACATATCCGAAGCAACTCTTCTTGTATGGCGTGCAAAAATTGCGCCGGGAGTACTCATAGCCCATGCGAAAACACTTGCTAAAACAACAGCCAAGTATCCTATAACGCGTGTTGAAGTAAAGGCTTTCACAATGCATAGCGGTATACTCGGTGATACACTGGACAACTTCATACTTGGACAGCTTGCGAAACGGATTATCGTGAGGTTCGTCTCAAATAAAGCATTCAACGGTGATATTGAGACCAACCCATATAATTTTCACCACCAGAGCATAAATTTCCTTCCGTTATACGTCGATGGTCAACAAGTCCCGAGCCGTCCTTTACAACCACGGTTTACAAAAGGCAGAGAGCTCTCTGTAGAAAGCTACCACACGCTTTTCTCGGGTACGGGTATACATTTCCAGAACGAAGGGCTGGGTATATCACGTAGCGACTACAGTAAAGGCTACTGCCTTTTCGCATTTGATCTAACTCCAGATCTCGATGCTAATTGCTTTACCCATTGGAACCTCGTCAGGCACGGCAGCGTACGCGTCAAAGTGCGGTTCGACGAAGCTCTCCCTTCTACAATAAATTGTATTGTCTACGCAGAATATGACAATATAATTGAAATAGATTCTTCACGCCAGGTTATAACCGACTTTAGCGCATAACCAGATGTATGGGTGAACGAACTCTTATGATCCACCAATGAAAATGGAGCATATCGACTAATAAAATTTTGGGGCGTGCACGTATAAATGATATAAAAAAGGTCACACAGCAGTATTTCATGCACCAGTCTCGCGTCTCCTCCACCATGGACTTTATCATCGACATCCAAGCACTTTACGATAAAAACGGCTGCTTTCAACCAAAAGAGCTAGCAATCGTCAGTCTCCAAGATTCCGGCGTTTCCCACTGGATAATCACCCCGCCGCACGATTTTTCGGATCTCCCACCGAAGTACGCCGCCAGTAATAACGGTATAACCTGTTTTTGTCACGGTCTCGAATGGTTTGATGGTGAACCAGAATTAGATCATGTGTGGATCACACTACGAACGCTGCACAGTAGGAGAAAAGCCCAAAAACCTGGCCAAAACCTCAAATGACCTTTGACGGGAATGAAAATTGGCTTACAGGGGTTTTCAAGGTCGCTGATTACGAATCTGAAAGCCAAATTATCGTAAAAAAATGGCCGATCCAATATGGCCGACATGAACGTTAAAAAGTTACCAGATGTTGACAAAAATTGGTATATACGGGTTTTCAAGGTCGCTGATTACCAATGCTGATGACGGCTGACATGAATGTTAAAAAGTTGCCAGATGTCGACAAAAATTGGTATTTACGGGTTTTCAAGGTCGCTGATTACGAATCCGCAAGCCAAATTATCGTAAAAAAATGGCCGATCCAATATGGCCGACATGAACGTTAAAAAGTTACCAGATGTTGACAAAAATTGGTATATACGGGTTTTCAAGGTCGCTGATTACCAATCCGATATCTATTGTTTATAACTTGCAACAAAGAGCTTACAGCAAATTGCTATAAACAAAATGGCCGAGTATCCTGCTAAATAGATAAATTAATATATTTAAAAAAATCATCATAATAAAATAAACGTGAACAGTGTATTCTACGCAATTATTATTTTTATTTCCAAAATACATACGGAACGCTTCAAAAATAGAAAATTTTATTCTTAATCAAAATCGTAATCGGAGTCGGAGTCGGAGTCAGAATCATTATCCGAGTTTGTATCTATTACAACTCCCGGCACGGCTTCAATCTCGGCGCAACATTCGTCTGCTGCAGCAGTCACTTTAGGAGCGATCAACATCGCTACAGCTTCCGGCGACAAACTCTTCAGCTTCTTCTGTGGTAGTCTTCTGACACTTGAAATGTACGGATCAGAAGTAACTAAGAGCCGATGAAAAACATCTTCCATAGTTTTAACCCTGGAACTTTTTCGCGCAAAATCTTCTCGATATCGTTTGATGTCGTTGTTTCGAGCTTCCTGAGCATCTTCGGATAATTGGCCGATTGGTAATAGAGCATGAGTTATTATCACTGGACCATGAATTAATAGTTTGTGCACCGAAGTAGGCATGGAGTACCAAGGGTATAATGCAACGGTCTTTCTTGCCGTTTCAATAGCATACTGTTCAAATCTTTCACAGTTTATCTCGTGGCCACACGATATAACTTGTAGGATTACGTACAAGCGTTTAATAACTTCTTCGTTGACCCCCGTTATCGCAGCGGAAACCGTCGAATTTTCAAAGAATCGCCGAGCTGTGTTGCCATCATTGCTGCTGCCGTATCCAGGCTTTGGGCGATCGATATTTAGACCCAATTGCTTCTTGAATCCTTCTTGAATGGCCCTCTTGCGTTCCTGGGTAATTTTTTTTTCTTCGGCACTTCGAGCTTGCCATTTTTTAATGCCGAGTTTGTAAGACACGTGTAAGCAATACTCGAAGCACCGTATCCACGCATGCAGCGTCGACAATCCGAACTTCAAATTTGTTTCATTGATTTCCCTTTGCAATACAGTGTCGATGGCATTAAAATCTTTGCTGGTTGCTCCACACAAATAGCACCGTTGAGCAGATTTCGTCAATGATACAGCGTTGCAAACTTTACCATCTATCATGGTGAACAACAACTTGTACATTACGGAGATTTCTTTTCCATCTATTACACTTTCGAATGGACGAAGTGACTTTATTTGTTCTTCAACAATTTGGACTTCATTAAGTGTTGACTCTGTGCCTTCGCGTAGAAACAGTAGTCTAAGCGGTCTACAAAATCGTGGAGACGAGGGTCTGGGGTTCTTCCAAACAACTATTTCGTCCTTCGATTGTTGATCATAACACACGAGTTGTAATGGCACGACTGAAGTAAAGAATACATGCGCATCAGATTTGCTGTCATCACTGAACGTCTGCTTATATTCACTTTGCCCAGAACTTCCATCGCAACCCCACTTGCAAATCAAGTCCATTTTACGAACATTATCTGGAGTCAATCTTTGAATGAGTACATTTTGGACGAGTAAAATACGTTCAACTGTATGATCTAATAGTGCCTGTAGTTGGACTTCTGCACTACTCTCTGTAATCCTGATTGCATCACGTGGTGGATAACAACGCTTTTTTGCTTTCATCACTTTTTCGTAAGACGGATATAGCTTACAGTTATTTTCCTTCCCTAATCTTCTCATTCCCTGGTAAGTACTCTTGGAGAATTTATATTCAATCATAGCGGAAAGTGCAGCCTCTTCGGATAAAGTAATTTCATCCGTTGCTGAGTAAGCTTTACGATACTTGGAAGCTCTTAAAGGACTCGTCATTGTTACGTCCTTAATAACTTTTGCGGCGTCGGATTGTCCTGAAGAGCGAAGGCTCATCTGAGTAGCGTATGCTAACTCGACCGAGTTGAACGATGTACGAATATCTTGGGTCTTCCTCCGTTTAGATCTTTCACTGGACATTGTAAACTCAAGGGACGGGCGGCCGCCCGTATTACCCGGGCTTGTTACTACAGTGTCTGTAGGTGCGGCAAAACATACCTGCTTGCTAAGCCATTCACCGTTATTCTTGAAAAATACACAGGATTTTCTGTGAGCTTGTTGCCACCTCGTTCTCATTTGATTGAAGAGTATCGAAAAAGTCTGTTTCGAGTCCTCAGGCACTACAACTGTACGTCCGGTGTCCTTGGAAATTTTTTCTACCATAAATTCGATCAAGGAAGCGAATTTATCGGATAAATGCTCGCTGATTATCAGAAATACTTCTTTCCTTGTCAGCACCAATTCTTTGTAACCGGATCCTGTAATAAAGACATAAAATTTTAGAAAATTGGTGTTAAAGGAAAAGATAAAATTTTCAATTAATACAAAAACTTGAACAATGTACATTATTTTACCAAATAAATAACCGCAATAATTGAAATAATTTTAAGAAAATTAGACAGAAAATATTGACATGGATTTGGTTAAAAGAAAGCTTTGCTTACTATACAATATATATATATTCAAATATTTTATTCGAATGTTATAACATTTCATTCATATTTAAGAAATTTTTATGTGGTTGATTTTAATATGTATATATATATATATATGCATACGTATATATCATAATTAAATCACAGAAAATTTATATATATATATATATATACACATACATATATATTAAAATAATTTATTTCAAGCGTATAACAGCCGTCTTGTCCGTTATGATGCTACTTCACCCATTCTCAGGTAGAGGCGCAGCGGCTGCTCAATAGTGCCGCGTGCACGCTCGGCTACCGCACGATGCGAAAAAAATCATAACGGACAAGACGCACGTTTTCCGCAGGTAACTCTTGTAAATTTCGAAAGCTTATACATTAAACTAAAGGCCGAGACTAGGAGCTTTGCAAAATGTGACAAAATATATAACTTTTCGGACCGTTGAAAATATAAGTTTTCAAAATTATTCAATTTTATTTATGCCGAAGGCTATACTACATTTCAATCATTTATACATAAACTTTCGATTCAACCGATGTAAAAACATGTTCTACATACCTCCAAAAGTCGTATCCATGTTGCAGAATTGAAATTAAACCCGTCACTTTAAAGTTATGGGTTTTTGAAGTCAGCGTTATTTTCGTCTGTTCAGCGCGTGACACGTACACTCTTCACGAACACTCACTGCCAACTGACGCTGCGGCGCAGGTATACACTTAAAGGGCTTTCCCTTCCACAATAGAATGCAGTTACTAGTCCTCTACCTGAATGACTACTCAACTGACCCTATTTCGAAAATTTATTTTTTGGGGTTTTGGCCAGGTTTTTGGGCTTTTCTCCTACTGTGCGCTATGCGGATATATGTACGGGGTCTACAGAAAGCAGAATTACTACGGCGCATCCTCACTCAAGACATCATTAACCTGGAGGATTACGTTGGGCCTACATTGAAGAATATGGTCGCTAGTGATGCATTCTGTATGTATCACTCCCTTGCGAGGGGAAACAAACCAAAATGTGCGTTGAACAACGCTATGAAAATTTGGTCCTGGTTACGTGGGAGACAGGATCGCGCGGATAGTCCGATTTATATGGAGCCAATCAGCATACCATCGCAGTCGGGGGAGAGGAAGCGTATCAACACCGTAAACGACGTTGCTCAACACATTGTACCGAGCCCCACCAAGCTTAACTTAATAACAAAAAATTCACCGGGCGAGAACACACGTGTTTTCTTGCCTTTGTGCGAGACACCAGAGACCCTGGAAACGCTTACGAACGGGTCAATGACATCACTTAGCGGGGAAAGTAACGCATCTGCTTCTTACGTCACCGGTGAGCTGGTTAGCCTCTTCAGATGTGAAGAAACACCAACCCGCCTCTCCCGCGCACCGACACCCCCACCGACACCACCGCGAGTCACAGTGCATCGTTATTCGTTGAGTAAGAACTTCGACAATGAACAGCTTAGAGGTGATCGACGGGATGCGGATGATAAAAGCATCCACGAAAGGGGTCTATCCCGCAGACCGTATTCCGAAAGTCTGGCGTAGACCCGCTGCGATAGTCGCTAACACGGATATTCATACACGGCCTGGCACGCATTGGGTTGCGATTTACGTCAACGAGGATGGCAACGCTATCTTTTTCGACAGCTACGGGTTCCCACCAATTATCCCACAACATGACAATCGCTTGCGAAGAAACGCCAGACCTCTCCGATGGACTGGAAAACCCCTACAATCAGAGACATCGAAAGTTTGTGGGGAATATTGTATTATGTTTCTGTATTACATGGCTTGTGGCTGCAGTCTTGATCGTTTCCATAGACTTTTTTCATCGGATAAAGCCAGAAACGATCGTACAGTGACTCTTTTCCTCCAGAAAAAGATAGCGCGAGCGGGGCGGACCAAAGACACAAGTGCATGCGTCGGACTCTCAGGGGACGGGAAGCATACCCTCGGTTGTGTTCAGTCGTGTATACCTGTCGAGTGCTGCTATTCGTGAAAAATTGTAATTACCACGTGTACCTATTGCTGAGGACCAACCAGAGGCCTCCAGGGAGGATCGTTGACTGCAACCATCGTCATAGTGCTGCTGATTTGTCACCCCCGATTGACTCGCCCCTACAGCTACACAGCTTTAAATACGGCGGTAGCGCTGTCCGTGAACATCAAACTCAGAGTTCCTCGTCTCTGGATCGGCATAGCTCTATCAACCGAGTGAACGTCCTGGCGTCCCTCACCACAACACGAACCGAGGCCAATATCCAGGGAGATTATCATCTTCAGTCTTGGTCGGTTTTAAAGAGCAACGCACAACGCTAAGCACAGCGTCCACCATCTCTATTCAACTCAACAGTCGGCGTCTCTATCGTTTTTTGGCATTTCTCATCAAATCTCCAGTGTTTGACACCCTTACCCGACGCATAAGCATGGCTGCGGATTACCCACAATCGCTGATCGCCGAGTACCCGCTGGCCGTCTACGTGTATAAGCGTCTACTGAGGTGGATAGCCATTGGCTCAGAGACGCTGTACATGTATTGGGAACCACAGAACGAGTTCTGGGCACCATCCGACTGCAGGAGGCTGCCAGCCAACATCCGCGACGAGTGGATACGCCTGGTTGAAGAGAATCACGAATCCGTGATAAAACTAGGGGGTGTTCATTACTTCTACCAGCACGGCGTCGTACACCCTGTTAACCAGCCTTACGAGGAGATAATTTTTACAAATTCATACCTGACGATGGGGTACGAGCGATACAGATGAAATCACACACGCACACATACACACACACACACACACACACCGGCGCGCGAGCGGCCGAGCGAGAGAGAGAGAGAGAGATAGAGAGAGAGAGAGAGAAAGAGAGAGAGAGAGAGAGAGAGAGAGAGAGAGAGAGAGAGAGAGAGAGAGAGAGCGACAATGTACTTCCCTCACGATAATAAACCTTTTGAAATGTATCCCACGTAATAATTTTCTACGTCACTCAGCAACGCATGTACCAGGCCGTATGCTGTTGAATAGAAAGATGTATATCTTGTCGAAAATAATTTCTTTGTTGTTCAACCATCCCCCTAACCCATCCACGGTATGAGACCATCCCTACCGTGCGCAGCACACAGAAACCTATTTTACCCACCATATCTGCGAAAGCGAATCACCTGACAATCAGCGCAGCGACCATAGTCGGTATAGTAGTAATCACACATACCTACCCCTCCGCCACACCCCACACCCCCTACACATACCGCCTCTAGCCACCGCTGCCCCCACCGTCGATCCCCCAAAACTGTACCCCCACCACCAATTCCCCATACGGCCCCGCCGAGACGGTCTGACTCGCCAGACATCACGTATACACCTCACCCAGGAAGACGTCATCAGTCGTCTCCCCATAAGCCACCTTTACTACTTATTGTACATTGAACCTAAAGATAAATACGTGAATTGCGACCAAAGAATCGCTCAGATAAATAGCACTCTAATTATTGTGGTAGAACGCCATGGTAGGTGGCTATACGTTGCACCGGAGCTCAAAACACTTATCATCCATTGCGGAAAACAACCAACAGCGTCTGTGATCCTTACGGATACAGGGACTCTGGCTGTGGACGGCTGTACTTCTCAAGGGATAGAAGGGTTTTTTCTTTCTTATGTTTAATGTGTAAACAAAATATTAAGCAACATGCGAAGAAAATAAACTTGAGCAGGACGAAAACAACCCAGGTTCGCGAAATGCGGGTTGAAAATTTTTACTCAATCGATCAGATTCTGTCGAAAAGTCTGACGATGCTGCGAAAACGACGGTAGGAGCACTGTTTATGAAAATAAAATAAAAATCGGTGCTCGGAATGGTTTTTGGGGCCTCGATTGGACATTCCCGATAATAATGCCCCGAGTTCCTCCCCGGTTTTATCTTACTTCCGGTCAGATTGGGTAAGGAAGTCTGACGGAGGTGCGAGAACGACGGTAGGAGCATTGTTTATTTAACAAAGATAAAATCGCTGCTCGGAATGGTTCCCGGGGCCTCGATCGGACATTCCCGATATTTCTGCCCCGAATTCGTCTCCGATTTTATCTTACTTCCGATCAGAATGGGTCGAGAAGTCTGACGATGCCGCGAGAACGACGGTAGGAGCATTGTTCATTTAACAAAGATAAAATCGGTGCTTGCAATGGTTCTTGGGGCAACGATCGGACATTCCCGATATTACTGCCGCGAGTTCGTCTCCGATTCTATCTTATTTCCGATCAGATTGGATTGAGAAGTCTGTTGATGCCGCGAGAACGACGGTAGGAGCATTGTTCATTTCACAAAGATAAAATCGGTGTTCGGAATGGTTCTCGGGGCCTCCATTGGACATTCCCGATATTACTGCCCCGAATTCGTCTCCGATGTTATCTTACTTCCGGTCAGATTGGGTCGAGAAGTCTGACGATGCTGCAAGAACCACGGTAGGAGCTTTGTTTATTTAACAAAGATAAAATCGGCCGTCCGAATGGTTCTCGGGGCCTCGATCGGACATTCCCGACATTACTGCCCCGAATTCGTTTCCGATTTTATCTTACTTCCGGTCAGATTGGGTCGAGAAGTCTGACAATGCTGCAATAACGACGGTAGGAGCATTCTTTATTTAACAAGAATAAAATCGGTGATCGGAATCGTTTTCGGGGCCTCGATCGGACATTCCCGATATTACTGCCCCGAATTCGTCTCCGATTTTATCCTACTTCCGGTCAGATTGGGTCGAGAAGTCTGACGATGCCGCGAGAAAGACGGTAGGAGCTTTGTTTATTTAACAAAAATAAAATCGGTGTTCGGAATGGTTCCCGGGGCCTCGATCGGACATTCCCGAAAATACTGCCTCCAATTCGTCTCCGATTTTATCTTACTTCTGGTCAGAATGGATAAGGAAGTCTGACAATGCCTCGAGAACGACGGAAGGAGCATTGTTTATTTAACAACGATAAAAACGGTGTTCGGAATGGTTCTCGGGGCCTCCATTGGACATTCCCGATATTACTGCCCCGAATTCGTCTCCGATTTTATCTCACTTCCGGTCAGATTGGGTCGAGAAGTCTGACGATGCCGCAAGAACGACGGTAGGAGCTTTGTTTATTTAACAAAGATAAAATCGGTGCTCGAAATGGTTCTCGGAGCCTCGATCGGACATTCCTGATATTACTGCCCGGCATTCGTCTCCGATTTGATCTTACTTCCGGTCAGATTGGGTCGAGCAGTCTGACAATGCTACGAGAACGACGGTAGGAGCTTTGTTTATTTAACAAAGATAAAATCGGTCCTCCGAATGGATCTCGGGGCCTCGATCGGACATTCCCGACATTACTGTCCCGAATTCGTCTCCAATTTTATCTTACTTCCGCTCAGATTGGGTCGAGAAGTCTGACAATGCTGCGATAACGACGGTAGGAGCATTGTTTATTTAACAAGAATAAAATCGTTGCTCGGAATGGTTCTCGGGGCCTCAATAGGACATTCCCGATATTATTGCCCCGAATTCGTCTCCGATTTTATCTTATTTCCGGTCAGATTGGGTAAGGAAGTCTGACGGAGGTGCGAGAACGACGGTAGGAGCATTGTTTATTTAACAAAGATAAAATCGGTGCTCGGAATGGTTCCCGGGGCCTCGATCGGACATTCCCGATATTTCTGCCCCGAATTCGTCTCCGATTTTATCTTACTTCCGATCAGATTGGGTCGAGAAGTCTGACGATGCCGCGAGAACGACGGTAGGAGCATTGTTCATTTAACAAAGATAAAATCGGTGCTTGCAATGGTTCTTGGGGCAACGATCGGACAATCCCGATATTACTGCCGCGAGTTCGTCTCCGATTTTATCTTATTTCCGATCAGATTGGATTGAGAAGTCTGTTGATGCCGTGAGAACGACGGTAGGAGCATTGTTCATTTAACAAAGATAAAATCGGTGTTCGGAATGGTTCTCGGGGCCTCCATTGGACATTCCCGATATTACTGCCCCGAATTCGTCTCCGATGTTATCTTACTTCCGGTCAGATTGCGTCGAGAAGTCTGACGATGCTGCGAGAACCACGGTAGGAGCTTTGTTTATTTAACAAAGATAAAATCGGTCGTCCGAATGGTTCTCGGGGCCTCGATCGGACATTCCCGACATTACTGCCCCGAATTCGTTTCCGATTTTATCTTACTTCCGGTCAGATTGTGTCGAGAAGTCTGACAATGCTGCAATAACGACGGTAGGAGCATTTTTTATTTAACAAGAATAAAATCGGTGATCGGAATGGTTTTCGGGGCCTCGATCGGACATTCCCGATATTACTGCCCCGAATTCGTCTCCGATTTTATCCTACTTCCGGTCAGATTGGGTCGAGAAGTCTGACGATGCCGCGAGAAAGACGGTAGGAGCTTTGTTTATTTAACAAAGATCAAATCGGTGTTCGGAAAGGTTCCCGGGGCCTCGATCGGACATTCCCGATAATACTGCCTCCAATTCGTCTCCGATTTTATCTTACTTCTGGTCAGAATGGATAAGGAAGTCTGACGATGCCTCGAGAACGACGGAAGGAGCATTGTTTATTTAACATTGATAAAAACGGTGGTCAGAATGGTTCCCAGGGCCTCGCTCGGACATTCCCGATATTACTGCCCCGAATTCGTCTCCGATTTTATCTCACTTCCGGTCAGATTGGGTCGAGAAGTCTGACGATGCCGCAAGAACGACGGTAGGAGCTTTGTTTATTTAACAAAGATAAAATCGGTGCTCGAAATGGTTCTCGGAGCCTCGATCGGACATTCCTGATATTACTGCCCGGCATTCGTCTACGATTTTATCTTACTTCCGGTCAGATTGGGTCGAGAAGTCTGACAATGCTACGAGAACGACGGTAGGAGCTTTGTTTATTTAACAAAGATAAAATCGGTCCTCCGAATGGATCTCGGGGCCTCGATCGGACATTCCCGACATTACTGTCCCGAATTCGTCTCCAATTTTATCTTACTTCCGCTCAGATTGGGTCGAGAAGTCTGACAACGCTGCGATAACGACGGTAGGAGCATTGTTTATTTAACAAGAATAAAATCGTTGCTCGGAATGGTTCTCGGGGCCTCAATGGGACATTCCCGATATTACTGCCCCGAATTCGTCTCCGATTTTATCTTACTTCCGGTCAGATTGGGTAAGGAAGTCTGACGGAGGTGCGAGAACGACGGTAGGAGCATTGTTTATTTAACAAAGATAAAATCGGTGCTCGGAATGGTTCCCGGGGCCTCGATCGGACATTCCCGATATTTCTGCCCCGAATTCGTCTCCGATTTTATCTTACTTCCGATCAGATTGGGTCGAGAAGTCTGACGATGCCGCGAGAACGACGGTAGGAGCATTGTTCATTTAACAAAGATAAAATCGGTGCTTGCAATGGTTCTTGGGGCAACGATCGGACATTCCCGATATTACTGCCGCGAGTTCATCTCCGATTTTATCTTATTTCCGATCAGATTGGATTGAGAAGTCTGTTGATGCCGCGATAACGACGGTAGGAGCATTGTTTAGTTAACAAGAATAAAATCGGTTCTCGGGGCCTCAATAGGACATTCCCGATATTACTGCCCCGAATTCGTCTCCGATTTTATCTTACTTCCGGTCAGATTAGGAAAGGAAGTCTGACGATGGTGCGAGAACGACGGTAGGAGCATTGTTTATTTAACAAAGATAAAATCGGTGCTCGGAATGGTTCCCGGGGCCTCGATCGGACATCCCCGATATTACTGCTCCGAATTCGTCTCGGATTTCGGGATTCAGGATAGTAATATCGGGAATGTCCAATCGAAGCTCCGAGAACCGATGCGTGCACCGATTTTATCTTTGTTAAATAAACAATGCTCCTTCCGTCGTTTTCGCAGCATTGTCAGACTTCTCGATCCAATTTGACCGGAAGTAAGATAAAATCGGAGACGGATTTGGCGCAGTAATATCGGGCATGTCCGATTGATGCCCCAAGAACGATTGCGAGCACCGATTTTATCTTTGTTAAATAAACAATGCTCCTTCCGTCGTTTTCGCAGTATTGTCAGACTTCTCGATCCAATTTGACCGGAAGTAAGATAAAATCGGAGACGGATTTGGCGCAGTAATATCGGGCATGTCCGATTGATGCCCCAAGAACGATTGCGAGCACCGATTTTATCGTTGTTAAATAAACGATGCTCCTACTGTCGTTTTCGCAGCATTGTCAGACTTCTCGACCGAATCTGACCGAAATTAAAAGAAAATCGGCGACAAATTGGGGGCAGTAATATCGGGAATGTCCGATCGAGGCTCCGACAACCATTCCGAGCACCGGTTTTATCTTCGTTAAATAAACAACGCTCCTACCTTCGTTCTCGCAGCATCGTCAGCATTCCTTATCCATTTTGACCGGAAGTAAGATAAAATCGGAGACGAATTGGAGGCAGTATTATCGGGAATATCCGATCGAGGCTCCGAGAACCATTCCGAGCACCGAATTTATCTTTGTTAAATAAACAAGGCTCCTACCGTCGTTCTCGCGGCATCGTCAGACTTCTCGACCCAATCTGACCGGAAGTAACATAAAATCAGAGGTGAATTCGGGGCAGTAATATCGGAAATATCCGATCAAGGCCCCGGGAACCATTCTGACCACTGATTTCATCTTTGATAAATAAACAATGCTCCTTCCGTCGTTCTCGCGGCATCGTCAGACTTCCTTATCCATTCTGACCGGAAGTGAGATAAAATCGGAGACGAATTAGGGGCAGTAATATCGGGACTGTCCGATCGAGGCTCCGAGAACCATTCCGAGCACCGATTTTATCTTTGTTAAATAAACAACGCTCCTACCGTCGTTCTCGCGGCATTGTCAGACTTCTAGACTCCATCTGACCGGAAGTTAGATAAAATCGGAGACGAATTCGGGGCAGAAATATCGGGAATGTCCGATCGAGGCCCTGAGAACCATTTTGACCACCAATTTTATGTTTGTTCAATAAACAATGCTCCTTCCGTCGTTCTCGCGGCATCGTCAGACATCCTTATCCATTCTGACAGGAAGTAAGATAAAATCGGAGACGAATTGGGGGCAGTAATATCAGGAATGTCCGATCGAGGCTTCGGGAACCATTCCGAGCACCGATTTTATCTTTGTCAAATAAACAAAGCTCCTACCGTCATTCTGGCGGCATCGTCAGACTTCTCCACCCAATCTGACCAGAAGTAGGATAAAGTCGGAGACGAATTCGGGGCACTCATATCGGGAATGTCCGATCAAGGCTCCGAGAACCATTCCGAGCACCGATTTTATCTTTGTTAAATAAACAAAGCTCCTACCGTCGTTCACGCGGCATCGTCAGACTTCTTGACCCAATCTAACCGGGAGTAAGATAAAATGGCAGACGAATTCGGGGCAGTATTATCGTGAATGTCCGATCGAGGCTCCGAGAACCATTCCGAGCACCGATTTTATCTTTGTTTAAGGCAGAACACCCCAGTGACCCCTTGTTTTTTTGCCATTTTTCAAGAATTTCTTTTTTGCGTGAAAAAAAGAGATATTGGAAACTTTTTTTTGTTTTTCGTTGTTCATTGAAGATACATAAAAAAAATTCACATTTTTCACGCCCCATGGCGACGCTGGGGAAGCTCCCGCGTCAGGTACTGTTGCCTCTGCAGTGGTTCGCGGCATGCAGCAGAACTCTCTTCAAAGTCGATCTGAAACAAAAACTGAGTGTTTTCGTTAATAATATGATATTTTGAAGAGAAGTACACAAAGATTTGACAAAATATTTATTTTTGAAAAATAGGCACGCTTTTGAAATGAAAGGACGATTTTCGAGCAAAATTTCTCGTCGAAAATAGGCTATAACTACTTCTTATTATTGAGATATCGAAAAAAATCCTATGTACTTCTTTAATCTCGTTTTATTGATGCAGTCCAAATTTGAAGTCGATCGGACAAAAATTGCTCGAGTTCTGCTGCGTGCCGCACTCAAAAAAGTCGTTTTGAGAAAAACGCGTTCAAAGTTTTAGGTTTGTTAATCTATGCGATAAATTGGAAAAAAAATGTACCTTTAATCAGCGATGCCGGCACCATATAGCTAGCCTTCAAGAAGCAAATCATTGTCCCTAGCATCTTTTCTCGAACTTGTAGCGGCTCTTCTTGCCTCTTTTGCAGCGTCTGTGAGCGAGCGCTCCGCCAGCTCGATCCGTGCTGCGTCGGTTTCTACGCAAAAATTGAAACAATTTGGGCCAATAGTTATCCCCAACCTCTCCAAAACTTTCATGAGGCTTCTCAGGCCATCATTGAATAATAATACCGCGATATCAGCTGCAATATCGACGATTTTTTTGCTTCCAGACTGCCACTTGGGGGCTATTGCCCGAACAGATTTGTTGTAGTTTTCGTTGTTGTTTTGCGTGAAGTCGCCCAAACAACGCTGCAGCAAATCGTCTCTGCACAAATTTTCGAAGACTGGCGTAATTGCCTCCAATACTTCCTCAGGAAGAGTTGGCTTATGGCGATATTCGGAAATATTACCGCTTGCGACCGCTCACTGCCACGAACACCACGACTCGACTCCTTCTGGGCAATCGTCATTTTGTGGCTCACTATCTGTGGATATTTTATGTTTGATAGTTGCCCAAATTGCCTTCCTCATTTTTTCAACATCACCGCTGTTCCTCCGAATAGCCAAGCCGAAATATGTGCTTAACTCGTCAATCAATTTTCCGGTGAGCTTTCCTCTGCCATACAATCCTTTTTGTTTTTTTACGATGTCGCGGAGGCGCGACCCCATACGTTTTTTTTTCAGTAAACTTTATATCGCGATCACACACTTTGCACTTCCCTAACGTCGATATAATATTCAATGCATTGACGAGGTGTACTATACGATAACCGAAATCGTTAGTAACACCGACCTTTAAATCGTCCGACGATTTTAACTTTTTTGCCGACGTGCTCACATACTCTGCAGAACTATTTTCGGAGCTATAACGGTTCGGAGGTTTTCGATTCGGAATTTTCGTTCGACTCCTCGTCACATAGCTCCGTTTTGTTCCCTTTTTCTCCGCGTACACTTTCGGATTATCCATTTCGATCTGCAAAGAATATTTCTGAGCGTTCGATATTTATAAAGGAAACGATTCGGAGCGTTTAGACACGAGTAGCGTCGCTTCTATTCGCAAACTGACGCTATGACGCTATCCCTATACCTGCCATGAAAATTTTTCAATTATCTCCCCCTATGGGTTTTTTTCGAAACTATATTTATAAAAATAGCTGGTTTTTGTGAAGGGAGACAAAAGAATACCTGGGAAAGACCCGCAGGATCTGGGAAAGGCCCGGTATACCTGCCGACCCTGAGGCGCGCAGCTGCGCGGGACCCCGAGTGTCACGGAGCGCTGCACCGCTCCTCAAAATATTCAATATCTCCGAAAATAATTATTTTTTCTACCTGGGTCCAACGGCATCTTAATCTTAAATGTATCTTAGATTTTTCTAGATGGTCTTCAAAAAATCGATTATTTGAAGCCGTCACAGTGGTGTTGTCCCTTAATAAACGAAGCTCCTACCGTCGTTCTCGCGGCATCGTCAGACTTCTCGACCCTATCTGACCGAAAATAAGATAAAATCGGAGACGGATTCGGGGCAGTACTATCAGGAATTTCCGATTGCGGCTCCCAGAAACGTTGCGAGCACCGCTTTTATCTTTGTTAAATAAATAATGCTCCTTCCGTCGTTGTCGCAGGATCGTCAGACTTCTCGACCCCTGTGACCGGAAATAAGATCCAATCCGGGAATAAGATTTTATCTTTGTTAAATAAATAATCCTCCTTCCGTCGTTCTCGAAGCATCGTCAGACTTCTCGACCCAACCTGACTGGAAGCAAGATAAAATGGGGACGGATTGGGGGCAATACTACCAGGAATTTCCGATTGAGGCTCCTAGAACCGTTGCGAGCACCGATTTTATCTTTGTTGAATAAATAATGCTCCTTCCGTCGTTCTCGAAGGATCGTCAGACTTCTCGACCCAATCTGACCGGAAATAAGATAAAATCGGAGACGGATTCGGGGCAGTACTATCAGGAATTTCCGATTGAGGCTCCTAGAAACGTTGCGAGCACCGATTTTATCTTTGTTAAATAAATAATGCTCCTTCCCTCGTTGTCGCAGGATCTTCAGACTTCTCGGCCCAATCTGACCGGAAGTAAGATAAAATCGGAGACGAATTCGCGCCAGTAGTGTCAGGAATGTCCGATCGGTGCTCCGAGAACCGTTGCGAGTACCGATTTTATCTTTGTTAAATAAATAATGCTCCTTCCGTCGTTGTCGCAGCATCGCCAGATTTCTCGACTCAATCTGACCCATTGCGGAGCAAATGCTAACCCGCGATTCGCAAACCTGGGTTGTTTTCGTCCCGCCCAAGATAATTTTCTTCACTTAATATTTATTTTAAAAAAAAGTCCAAAATAAGGAAGAAAAAAACCTTATTATTCCTCTAGAAGTACGGTCTAAAGATCGACCATGATTTTTTCAGATTTTTTCCACCCATAATTTTGGGTTTCGCAGTGCAACAACGAAAACGACCCAGTTCCGCGGGATTAATGTGCCTGTAATACCTTTATGGGTTGAGGTTTAATGTGATCGATTGAACTTGATCGATAGATTGCGAACTTTATCGAATAAAATGTCAATTTCGAAAATGTTTGCGGATTTCATGATCCGCAAACAATATTCCCCATCATTTGCGATTCGCTAATAACTTTCGCAATAAATAGTTCTATCAATACATTTTAAAGTAATTTCGCGTCAAATTATTATTTTTTGCCAAATTATACGAGCATTTTTATTGTTGACTTTTTCATAAAATACTAAAAAATTCTGTAACTACAAGATGTGAAGATAATTTATGCAACATTAAAAAACAAAAATCTCGTAGTATTTGGTAAAAATTAATAATTCCACGTCAAATTACTTTAAAATGTATCGCTAGAATCATTTATTCCAAAAGTTGTTAGCGAATCGCAAATGATTGAAAATCGTATTTGCAGTGCATGGAATCCTCGAACATCTTATAAATTGACATTATTTTGAATCAAGTTCTCAGATAGGGACACATTCAGATCCCTCGGCTCGACCGCGTATCATCGTACTCTGAACGAACTTCCTTTGACAGCCGACTATTCGGAAGGTGCAGCTGTGACGTCAGCAGACTAGCACTTCCTATAGCACTGTCGTGCCTGACTTAGCTCGTTTGTTCCACTGATTCAATTCCGATTTATCCACTTTAAATCGTATGTTTGGTAATTTTTTTCTCCATGACGGGGAGCACAAATAAAGTTTGTCCAGAGGGTCCCGTATTCGGAATTTTATAAACTTTATTCTCCTGCACGCAAAATGGATTTTTTATTCTTTTCCAGAATACGCTATTTTCTCTGGTAAATGCTATTCATGACAAAAATACGATATATTTTTTTTTCGAAGGAAGCGTGAAAAACCATTAAAAATCATATTTTTTTGAGTCGCAAAATCAAAATCTTGCGCGGGCAAGACCCTCTAAAAACACCTGTCCACCTCATAAAAGTCACCCATATGTATATATATATATACACACACACACACACACACACACACACACACACACACATATATATATATATATATATATATATATATATATATATATAAATATATATATTTACATATATACAGGGTGACTTTTATAAGGTGGACAGGTGTTTTTAGAGGGTTTTGCGCGGTGATTTTGCGACTGAAAAAAATATGATTCTTAATGGTTTTTCACGCTTTCTTTGAAAAAAAAATGTATCGTATTTTTGTCATGAATAGCATTTGCCAGAGAAAATAGCGTATTCTGGAAAAGAATAAAAAATCCATTTTGCGTGCAGGAGAATGAAGTTTATAAAATTCCGAATACGAGACACTCCCAAAAAACTTTATTTGTGCTCCCCGTCATGGAGAAAAAAATTATCAAACATACGATAAAAGTGTATAAATCGGAATTTAAACAGTGGAACAAACGAGCTAAGTCAGGCACGACAGTGCTATAGGAAGTGCTAGTCTGCTGACGTCACTGCCGCAACTTCCGAATGGTCGGCTGTCACAGGAAGTTGGTTCAGAGTCCGATGATACGCGGTCGAGCCGAGGGACCTGAATGTGTCCCTATCTGACAAATTGATTCAAAATAATGTCAATTTATAAAATATTCGAGGACTCCATGCATTGAAAATACGATTTTCAATCATTTGCGATTCGCTAACAACTTTTGGAATAAATGATTCTAGCAATACTTGTTAAAGTAATTTGACGTGGAATTATTAATTTTTACCAAATATTACGAGATTGTTGTTTTTTAATGTTGCATAAATTATCTTCACATGTTGTAGTTACAGAATTTTTTAATATTTTATGAAAAAGTCAAAAATAAAAACGCTCGTATAATTTGGGAAAAAATAATAATTTGACGAGAAATTACTTTAAAATGTATTGATAGAATTATTTATTGCGAAAGTTATTAGCGAATCGCAAATGATGAGGAATATTGTTTGCGGACCATGAAATCCGCAAACATTTTCGGAATTGACATTATTTCCGATAAAGTTCGCAATCTATAGATCAACTCCAATCGAATATCTTAAACCTCAATCCATAAACGTATTTCAGGCACATTAATCCCGTGAAACTGGGTCGTTTTCGTTTTTGCACTGCCAAACCAACAATTGTCAGTGGAAAAAATCTGAAAAAAATCATGGTCGATCTTTAGACCGTACTTCTACAGGAATAATAAGGTTGTTTTGTTCCTTATTTTCGATTTTTTTAAAATAAATATTAAGTGAAGAAAATGATCTTGGGCGGGATGAAAACGACCCAGGTTTGCGAATCGCGGGTTAGCATTTGCTCCGCAATGGGTCAGGTTGAGTCGAGAAATCTGACGATGCTGCGACAACGACGGAAGGAGCATTATTTATTTAACAAAGATAGAATCAGTGCTCGCTACGGTTCTCGGAGCACCGATCGGACATTCCTGACACTACTGGCCCGAATTCGTCTCCGATTTTATCTTATTTCCGGTCAGATTGGGTCGAGAAGTCTGATGATCCTGCGACAGCGAGGGAAGGAGCATTATTTATTTAACAAAGATAAAATCGGTGTTCGAAACGTTTCTAGGAGCCTCAATAGGAAATGCCTGATAGTACTGCCCCGAATCCGTCTCCGATTTTATCTTATTTCCGGTCAGATTGAGTCGAGAAGTCGGACGATGCCGCGAGAACGATGGTAGGAGCTTTGTGTATTTAACAAAGATAAAATCGGTGCTCGGAATGGTTCTCGGAGCCTTGATCGGACATTCCCGATATAACTGCCCCGAATTCGTCTCCGATTTTATCTTACTTCCGGTCAGATTAGGTCAAGAAGTGTGACGATGCCGCGAGAACGACGGTAGGAGCTTTGTTTATTTAACAAAGATAAAATCGGTGCTCGGAATGGTTCTCGGAGCCTTGATCGGACGTTCCCGACATTACTGCCCCGAATTCGTCTCCGATTTTATCCTACTTTCAGTCAGATTGGGTCGAGAAGTCTGACGATGCCACGAGAACGACGCTAGGAGCTTTGTTTATTTAACAAAGATAAAATCGGTGCTCGGAACGGTTCCCAGGGCCTCGATCGGATATTCCCGATATTACTGCCCCGGATTCGTCTCCGATTTTATCCTACTTCCGGTCAGATTGGGTCGAGAAGTCTGACGATGCCGCGAGAACGACGCTAGGAGCTTTGTTTATTTAACAAAGATCAAATCGGTGCTCGGAATGGTTCCCGCAGCCTCGAACGGACATTCCCGATACTACTGCCCCCGATCCGTCTCCGATTTTATCTTACTTCCGGTCAGAGTGGGTCGAGAAGTCTGACGATGCCGCGAGAACGACGCTAGGAGCTTCGTTTATTTAACAAAGATAAAATCAATGCTCGAAATGGTTCGCGGGGGCTCGATTGGACATTCCCGATATTACTGCCCCCAATTCGTCTCCGATTTTATCGTACTTCCGGTCAGAATGGATGAGGAAGTCTGACGATGCCGCGAGAACGACGGAAGGCGCATTGTTTATTTAACAAAGATAAAATCGGTGCTCGGAATGGTTCTCGGAGCCTTGATCGGACATTCCCGACATTACTGCCCCGAATTCGTCTCCGACTTTATCCTACTTCCGGTCAGATTGGGTCGAGAAGTCTGACGATGCCGCGAGAACGACGCTAGGAGCTTTGTTTATTTAACAAAGATAAAATCGGTGCTCGGAACGGTTCCCGGGGCCTCGATTGGACATTCCCGATATTACTGCCCCGAATTCGTCTCCGATTTTATCCTACTTCCGGTCAAATTGGGTCGAGAAGTCTGACGATGCCGCGAGAACGACGGAAGGAGCATTGTTTATTTAACAAAGATAAAATCGGTGCTCGGAATGGTTCGCGGAGCCTTGATCGGACATTCCCGACATTACTGCCCCGAATTCGTCTCCGATTTTATCCTACTTCCGGTCAGATTGGGTCGAGAAGTCTGACGATGCCGCGAGAACGACGCTAGGAGCTTTGTTTATTTAACAAAGATAAAATCGGTGCTCGGAACGGTTCCCGGGGCCTCGATTGGACATTCCCGATATTACTGCCCCGAATTCGTCTCCGATTTTATCCTACTTCCGGTCAAATTGGGTCGAGAAGTCTGACGATGCCGCGAGAACGACGCTAGGAGCTTTGTTTATTTAACAAAGATAACATCGGTGCTCGGAACGGTTCCCGGGGCCTCGATCGGACATTTCCGATATTACTGCCCCGAATTTGTCTCCGATTTTATCCTACTTCCGGTCAGATTGGGTCGAGAAGACTGACGATGCCGCGAGAACGACGCTAGGAGGTTTGTTTATTTGACAAAGAAAAAATCCGTGCTCGGAATGGTTCCCGGGGCCTCGATCGGACATTTTCGATACTACTGCCGCCAATTCGTCTCCGATTTTATCTTACTTCCGGTCAGATTGGGTCAAGAAGTTTGACGATGCCGCGAGAACGACGGTAGGAGCTTTGTTTATTTAACAAAGATAAAATCGGTGCTCGGAATGGTTCCCGGGGCCGCGATCGGACATTCCCGATACTACTTCCCCCGATCCGTCTCCGATTTGATCTTACTTCCGGTCAGATTGGGTCGAGAAGTCTGACGATGCCGCGAGAACGACGCTAGGAGCTTCGTTTATTTAACAAAGATAAAATCGATGCTCGGAATGGTTCGCGGGGGCTCGATTGGACATTCCCGATATTACTGCCCCCAATTCGTCTCTGATTTCAACGCTTTGTTAAATAAACAAACCTCCTAGCGTCGTTCTCGCGGCATCGTCAGACTTCTCGACCCAATCTGACCGGAAGTAGGATAAAATCGGAGACGAATTCGGGGCAGTAATGTCGGGAATGTCCGATCAAGGCTCCGAGAACCGTTCCGAGCACCGATTTTATCTTCGTTAAATAAACAAAGCTCCTAGCGTCGTTCTCGCGGCATCGTCAGACTTTTCGACCCAATCTGACCGGAAGTAGGACAAAATCGAAGACGAATTCGGGGCAGTAATATCGGGAATGTCCGATCAAGGCTCCGAGATCCATTCCGAGCACCGATTTTATCTTTGGTAAATAAACAAAGCCCCTAGCGTTGTTCTCGCTGCATCGTCAGACTTCTCGACCCAATCTGACCGGAAGTAGGATGAAATCGGAGACGAATTCGGGGTAGTAATGTCGGGAATGTCCGATCAAGGCTCCGAGAACCATTCCGAGCACGGATTTTATCTTTGTTAAATAAACAAAGCTCCTACCGTCGTTCTCGCGGCATCGTCAGACTTCCTTATCCATTCTGACCGGAAGTAAGATAAAATCGGAGACGAATTGGGGGCAGTAATGTCGGGAATGTCCAATCGAGCCCCCGGGAACCATTCCGAGCACCGATTTTATCTTTGTTAAGTAAACAAAGCTCCTAGCGTCGTTCTCGCGGCATCGTCAGATTTCTCGACCCAATCTGACCGGAAGTAGGATAAAATCGGAGACGGATTCGGGGCAGTAATATCGGGAATGTCCGATCGAGGCCCCGGGAACCGTTCCGAGCACCGATTTTATCTTTGTTAATTAAACAAAGCTCCTAGCGTTGTTCTCGCTGCATCGTCAGACTTCTCGACCCAATCTGACCGGAAGTAGGATGAAATCGGAGACGAATTCGGGGTAGTAATGTCGCGAACGTCCGATCAAGGCTCCGAGAACCATTCCGAGCACGGATTTTATCTTTGTTAAATAAACAAAGCTCCTACCGCCGTTCTCGCGGCATCGTCAGACTTCTTGACCCAACCTGACCGGGAGTAAGATCAAATCGGAGACGAATTCGGGGCTGTAGTATCGGGAATGTCCGATCAAGGCCCCGGGTGCCATTGCGAGCACCGATTTTATCTTTGTTAAATAAACAAAGCTCCTACCGTCGTTCTCGCGGCATCGTCCGACTTCTCGAACAAATCTGACCGGAAATAAGATAAAATCGGAGCCGGATTCGGGCCAGTAGTGTCAGGATTGTCCGATCGGTGCTCCGAGACCCGTTGCGAGCACTGATTCTATCTTTGTTAAATAAATAATGCTCCTTTCGTCGTTGTCGCACCATCGTCAGATTTCTCGACTCAATCTGACCCATTGCGGAGCAAATGCTAATCCGCGATCCGCAAACCTGGGTCGTTTTCATCCCGCCCAAGATCATTTTTTTCACTTAATATTAAAAAAAAAATCGAACCCAAGGAACAAAACAACCTTATTATTCCTGTAGAAGTCCGGTCCAAAGATCGACCATGATTTTTTTCAGATTTTTTCCACTGACAATTGTTGGTTTGGCAGTGCAAAAACGAAAACGACCCAGTTTCACGGGATTAATGTGCCTGAAATACGGTTATGGATTGAGGTTTAAGATAATCGATTGAAGTTGATCTATTGATTGCGAACTTTATCGGAAATAATGTCAATTTCGAAAATGTTTGCGGATTTCATGGTCCGCAAACAATATTCCTCATCTTTTGCGATTCGCTAATAACTTTTGCAATAAATAATTCTATCAATACATTCTAAAGTAATTTCGCGTGAAATTATTATTTTTTGCCAAATTATACGAGCATTTTTATTTTTGACTTTTTCATAAAATATTCAAAAATTCTGTAACTACAACATGTGAAGATAATTTATGCAAGATTAAAAAACAACAATCTCGTAATATTTGGTAAAAATTAATAATGCCACGTCAAATTACTTTAAAACGTATTGCTAGAATCATTTATTCCAAAAGTTGTTAGCGAATCGCAAATGATTGAAAATCGTATTTTCAGTGCATGGAGTCCTCGAACATTTTATAAATTGACATTAGTTTGAATCAAGTTCTCAGATAGCGACACATTCAGGTCCCCCGGCACGACCGCGTATCATCGGACTCTGAACCAACTTCCGGTGACAGTCGACCATTCGGAACTTGCAGCTGTGACGTCAGCAGACTAGCACTTCCTATAGCACTGTCGTGCCTGACTTAGCTCGTTTGTTCCACTGATTAAATTCCGATTTATACACTTTTATCGTATGTTTGATAAGTTTTCTCCATGACGGGGAGCATAAATAAAGTTTTTCGGGAGTGTCCCGTATTCGGAATTTTATGAACTTCATTCTCCTGCACGCAAAATGGATTTTTTATTCTTTTCTAGAATACGCTATTTTCTCTGGTAAATGCTATTCACGACAAAAATACGATATATTTTTTTTCATAGAAAGCGTGAAAAACCATTAAAAATCATATTTTTTTCAGTCGCAAAATCACCGCGCAAGACCCTCTGAAAACACCTGTCCACCTTATAAAAGTCACCCTATATATATATATATATATATATATATATATATATATATATATATAGTCAATAATCAATATCAATATATATAGATCCAGTAATTAAATCTTACGAGCTAGTCGTCCCGTAATAGTACGTTAGCGAACGCAGTCACCAGCTCGCCGAGCCGCTCCTGCTGTTGCTCCATCCCCGGTTGGGTTGCGGCCGTCCGCACCAGCTCCCCGAATGTTGCCAACCGCTGCTGTCTGGACGTTGAGGTGGCCGGCCTGGCCTCCTCCCGTCCCCGATGGTCTTTGGGGCGCGCCGGGCTCCGTCTTCCAGGTTGCGGGAGATTTACGGCGCCCTCCATCATCGGCGGATTACGAGGTCGAGGTTTATTCACCTGCGCCCCCCGCTTGTGGTGGAATGGCCGCGGCCGATCGGTTGTTGGCCGCGATCGGCGTTCCCGTGGACGGTTTGCTGCCCATCTCCCAGCGGGTGATGCAACCCCTTCCGTGGGACGCAAATCTTGGGCCCGGGATCAGGAGCCCGCAAAGGGGTCACGTTACCTTCCCCTTCCGCCGCAAACTTTCCTCAATTAATTTTTCCATGCATGCCTCCATTCCCGGGCATTTCTCTCTTTTGCCACACACCGGGCATGTATTGCGGGGGCGGGTTATGGCGACACTCTCGAGCCGCATTTATGATCCGGGGTCGGTCCTTTTCCATCCGGCGATCACGTTTCCCTGACGTGTGGCGGGATCGACCACCTGGGTTCGGGGGGTGCTGTCGCGCCCCGAAGCCGCCGAACACGTGACACGCGGGCTCGGGTTCGCCTGCACCCTGGTGACCGTTCCCGAGGGATCCGGGGTTGCGACCGACTACGTCGGAAGCAGCGTTAGAACCGGGGGGGGGGGGGGGGGTGCACTCGGCGTCGTGAATGGCGAAACGCGTACCGATTTTGATGTGGCGCTCCACCCCCGCACTGCACCCGAATCGCATAACTTTTTGTCGGAATGCGAGGAAGCATTCGTAGGAATGCTTCCCGTCGTCTTCATCCGGCTCCTCGCAGATAGCGCACCACGGTGGTAGTCCGTTTGCGGCGCGTGCGATGTTGAAATCCACAATGCACGCGCACAGGTTGGGACATTTCCCCACATCTCGCGCGCACACGGGGCACTTTTCGCGACGCACGTAGCGCGAGATAACGCGATCTATGTCCATTTTAGTCACTTCGGATCTCGACGTTGATGCCATGGTAGTTGATGGAGGACTAACGACTGCTCCTCGATGAAGCGGACACTCTTCCACTTCTCCCTTTTGTGTACCCTCTCCTTCCGATTTTTTTTGTGTTGAAGGAGGCTCTGGTTAAGGCTTTGTGCGGAACAGGGCAATGGAGGGGGATCCTCTCTCACTGGGCTCGAAGTGTTTATCGGCAGACTCGGTGTCAAATTCCTCACGGCTCGACTCGTATACGACGTTAACTGGACGCTCGAGCGGGCGCTCCCTTGCTGGATGCGAGTTCTTCCTTCGCGAGCATAAACCTTTCCAGATATACCCGTGCGGAAATTGAGTTGGGGCTGTGATCGGGGCCCAATAATATTCCCCTAACTTTATTCGGGCCCCAATATGGATGCCACATGAGGGCCGTTAGCGGCCGGTTACACTTTGTCAACAAGGGCCATTAAAGGCGCAACGACCGGGGCCTTATAAGTTGCCTCAATGGCGCCTCATCAAAACCATTTTAGCGCCCTGAAAATGCCTCAACGGCGCCTCATCAAAACCATTTCAGCGCCATAAAATATCCGTATCAGTGGATATACGTGTACGTCAAATGCATCAGGGTATATCTGTATTTGTTTTTATGTAATTGTTAATATGCATAGGTGTAGGCGTGAGTACATGTGTATGTATTTGTGCACGAGTAGAAATGCGATTGCGTATTTGCATGTGAGCCTTTATGACAAACTGCCATGACAAAATTAATACAAAAAATAATGTGAGGCGAACTCTCTTCACTGCTAACATTTATTTTTGAGGAACTATCCACTATGATAACATTTTTTAGAATTGTGATAGCTTGTAACACTTAAGTTTGAAATTATAAGATTATCACATTGATTATAGTTATAGTCACAGTCAGAAATGAGTCTGTAAGGGTACAGAACGTAACGGAGCGACATTATATGTCCGCTGTATAAGGTAAAGTATTAATAACTCCGATAAAAGTAATATTATCTTAGTATTAATTAGGAAATTATTAAGTAATTGAATAAGTAATTCTCAATCATTAATATATTACAGAAAGTATCAATATATCACGGGGAAAAAATACACCACGGAATTCACTTGTTTTTCTGCAAGGTCCCCGTAGATAAGTCATCTCAATGAGACTTAATGCAACCTGCGCCCCCCATGCCAGTCTTTCGCATTATTTAAACAAATATATTCTACTACACATCCATTCTAACGAATGGATGTGTAGTAGAAAAAAAATATATGGGTCTACTGAATCATTAGAATCTATTTCCATTGAGGGAAAGATCTGGAAAACAAAGACCAATTTATTTACTTATCCTACACAATCAGATAAAGTTTATGAATGGGAAATATCAGCGAAGTCTTCAGAAGAAATAATTTTCCCTTTGATGAGTATTGAGCGGAAATTAGTTGCTATAAAAATGTCGAGAAAACCAGTTGGGACTGTTCATACTTTTGCGCTAGCATTACTCCATGTATGAGTGAAACCACGAGTAATTGTTTGTATCTATGTAAAAGGTTTCTTTAATTTGATAAATAAATACTGTCTGATGTTTGTCTGAATATTTGTGTTCATCGTTGATTTTTTATTTGCTAATGCCCTTACGCTTTTTCCCAATTTGCGTTCGATAATATTACTAGATCGATGTATATAATCAATATGAATCATTGAAATACCATCAACCATGTAGCCTAAGCTATTTATACTGATTTATGGCTATAATAGTCAGATCTAGGCCTCTTGTGGAAATCCCTACTGGTTTATCCGTATGCTGGCCACGTGTGGGCCTATTGTGGAAATCCCTACAGGTTTATCCCTATAATGGCCAAGTCGGGTCCTATTGTCGAAATCCCTACAGATTTATCCCCATAATGGCCAAGTCGGGGCCTATTGTGGAAATCCCTACAAGTTTATCCCGATAATAGCCAAGTCTGGGCCCATTGTGGAAATCCCTACTAGGGAAAGCACTAGGGCAGCCCTGAAAGGCCCTTATTTTTATTAGAGATGCCCTATCAGTTTTCCGCACGGGAACCTCGGATATATCCGAGGGAGAGAAGAAACCAAGCTTTTGAGATGTACGAAGCTGGTCAGAGTGAGAAGGTGTTGTTTCTCTCTCTCTCTCTCTCTCTCTCTCTCTCTCTCTCTCTCTTTCTCTCTCTTTCTCTCTCTCTCTCTTGTTGGTCCTCGCCTATAGCATGAATTCTTTTCACCACAGCGAGCAACGATTCTTCGTCCCCAAGGTATGATGTCTGGTTTCCTTCCGCAAAAGAGTTATGCGTTTGAATAAACAGTTCGTCCAATCCGCTCGCTGAAATTGAGTTGCTGTTCGTAGCTCGTAGTAGATTCCAGCGTTATCTTCGAGTCTGTTGTATGGTTTCTTCGGTGTTGAGTCGGCCGCTCCACGGCCCGCAAAAAGAAGACGCAGATAATCGCAGTCAGCATTTTGCTGTTGATACGCACATAGTTGCAACCTAACTACATGTAAGCTAACTTGACCTTATCAACGTGTTTCGCGAATCGCTCGCCAGTTTTCGTCTAGAGAACGACATTATTTCTATCGGTAATTGATATTATCTTAGAGGGACCGTGATATTGAGCATCAAATTTTCCTTTCCGAGGTTCTTTTAAAACGTATGCTTGATCCCCGACCTTCCCTTCAAAATGGTGGCATTTACGGTCGTAGTAATGCTTGGAGCGTTCTTAAGCTCTCTGAAGAGATTCCCCGGCCATCCCTCGGATTTCATTTTGTCGCTTTATGAGCTCAACGAGGAACGAACCACTTGTGGCCAGCCGATTTTCGGTTGGGAATTCACTCGGCTGTCGGGCTGTTTTTCCGAACACGATCTCGTGCGGAGTGAAATTCGTTGCCTCGTGTACGTTGGTGTTGTAGGAAAATTCGCGAAGGGTAATAAACGGTCCCAGTCATCATATGTATCCGCATAGTGCTTGATGTACTCGGTTAGAACGATATGGCTTCGCTCCAACGCACCATTAGTCTGCGGACGGTAACCAGATTTAGTTGTATGGTTAACCTTGTACATTTTGGAGATTTCCCGCAGTAACCCATTCGTGAATGCGGTTCCACGATCGGTTAGGATCGTCCGTGGGGCTCCGAATTGGTTGTACAGCCGACGCACTATTGCCTCTGCAACGGTGGCCTTCAAGTCGGGAATCGGTTCAGCAAGGCAGTTGCAACTTTGATAAGTTATCCTGCATCGTCAGTATATGCCTATTCCCATGGGGCGGCATAGGCAACGGACCGACGGTATCAAGGGATCCGTTAAGAGCATCGGTTCGCGAGTCTTTGCTCGAACGAGTTTCTGCTCCTGACAGCTTTTGCACCGACGAATATAATCCTGTACGGCGTTTTTGAGGGTCGGCCAGTAAAACCGTTCTCGGACTCGCCTATAGGTCTTGGTGACGCCCTTAGGGCCACCGATAAGGCTCGAGTGCATTTCTTGGATTATCGTCTCCCTCAAATCTGGGGGAGGGACCTGGGTCCTCCCATAGCAGAGCGCGACACTTATCCCCTTATTCTCGAAAAGAGAATGGATAAGTGATAGGAGCTTGTCGGGGGCAAGTTCGTCCGTGAAATCGCTATGACGGGATATGCGGAATGATTTCACATTCAATCGACTCATTTCCCGTTCAAGAGTCTTCAGACCGTCCCGAATTTTATCGAGACTTGTGTCGTCATAATTCCGGGCTTTGATTACGACACTAAAAATTCGGTGTTGTCCATACTGCGTCACCGCAATTTGTCCAACCGCCAAATTTTTCTCCCGTATGGATTCCGAGTCGAGCAACCCCAGATCCGATAATAATTTACCTATCGGGGTAGTCAACTCGCCATCAGCAGAGATGAAATTATCACCAGATATACACCAGAGGGATAATTATGTACATAATTATCCCTCCGGTATGTGAGGTTTTCACGGTCCCCAACAATTTCCGAGTTTGTTTTACTGGGATTGGGATTCAATTGCGAATTTGATACGTCGGATTCATCCGATGTGGCATCATAATAGAGAGCGGCTAACTTTTTGCAAGGCAACAGCTGACCACGTGGAGATAGGGCCTTTGCTAGCGAGCGACTTTGTTTTGGAGACATAGTTGTATACCTCCCCTTGTCCCACTCGGGTGACAGCCTCGCAGTCGCCTCCTGGCTAGTCGGATGAAATTCGACGCGAGGCCTCAATGACGGTTGTACGCCTGGAGGGGAGAGATGGGATAAGGCGCTCGAGTGGAGTTTGCTCTCCGACCCTTCCGAAAGCGTCGAGACTGCAATCGACGCTCCGTGCTCTTCGCTCTCGTCGTCTGCTTCGCTGTCTCGCTCGCTCTCGCGTGAATAACGGGGCCCTACAAAGCTAACTCTTCGCAAGAGTTCCTCTTCGCAAGAGTTCCTCTTCTGTGATCTGTTGCCGCCGCTCAGATAATTTTTTTAGCCGGTTGCGAAGTACATGATCGTCTCTATCTATGATAGGGTCCAAGTCATTAAGTGCCTCACGGGTTGTGTCATCGCCCTCCTCGCCATCCGAAAGGTGTCTGGGCAAGGATATCTCAACAAGATCAGTGGATTTTTCCTGATTCTCCCAAAATTTCTCTCCGAGTTGTTTCAACGACAAGTCGAATTTTCCGAAGGTGCGCTGTAACTCTTCGCGAATTGATTGATTTACATCGGGGACGATCTCCTCCACTGGGGTGCAGTCCTCCGTTTCACTAGGAGGGCAATCGACAGAAACAATCGTGTCTTCATGACCTACAGATCTTGTAGTGAGTCTGGCATCTAAGGGTACTGGAGATGGGCAAAGTGTCTTATCGGCCAGCTGTGCAGGCGGTTTAATAATTCTTCGTTTCGAAGGAAGGAGAGGGGCAGGGAGCATGCTGCGGTTGAGCCGCTGTATCGGCCGCCGTTCCTCCCCTTAAACTCGTCCCGGAAGACTCTTCATAGTTTGGCCCCGCTCGTACCGCGTTCGGGTCAGCTGTTCGTTGACGCGTACGCAAAGCCACGGGGCTCCGAGCAGTAGGGTCGGGGTGTCTCGGATTTCTTTGCCCTGCGCGAGGTTCATTCGGAGCGGAGTGCAACTGTGGTCTCCTGTTATCTATAGGGAGTACCATAGGTGAGCGACCTGTTTCCTCCGACTCGCTAGATTCCGATGATAGTGGATTTATAGGGTTACGGGAAAGAGCGTCTGCATTAATATTCAGCCTTCCAGGTTTATAAATAAACTCGTAGTCGTAATTTTCCAGGCTCAGTCTCCACCGTGTCACGTCGGGAGGCACATTGAACTCCGACGTAACCAAGGACTCCCACGGTCCCTTACGAAACCACGTGCACCAAAATAAGCACGATAAGAATATTCCCATTCCTCGACATATTTCCAAAGGCACTCTACAGTTAAGATGCCGCTCATTAATAGAACCTGAGCGTCGCGCACTCTCTCCATGCGGCCTCCCCTTTTTGTCTATTCGACGGCCGTATATGACACTGGGCGCAACTTCTCAGAAAAACCATAAAACAAAAACACGTAACGCGCCTTTAGCGCAACGTCAGTTAGGCCCGGGAAGGTGTCCATCAATCCGGCCGTAAAATTAAGAAGTATCAAAAAGGGAGATGCATATGGAAGGATCACGTAGCGCCTAAACCGCTACGCTTTCCCCGATAGAAACCCGGTCACAAAAATAGACTCGTATGACTTCTGCATAAGAATCCATGAATGCGTCCCCACGTTCTCTCTAAGTAGATACAAACAACATACAAATGAATCTCAGTAAGGCCCCGGAAAACTCCCAACGGCCCGATCGTAAAATTAAGTAGCACAGGAAAAGAATTCGTATGCGGAGAATGCAGATGCGCCTTCCTCCGTAAAAACCTCCCACCAGAAACAGGTTCATGCGTTCGTTACGTATGATATGGATGACTACTTCTATTCTCAAATTAAATGAGGTCAATACTCCAACTCTATGAATTCGGGAGACCAGGAAATCACATATAAAGGGAGCAACCCAGCAGTATTTGGGGTTAGTCTTCAAGCACTTCAGGCACATCAGAGCAGTTCGTTCATTCCAAAAGTCTACCGCGCAGTCTATCGTTGTCGTCTATCAAGGACAATCTATTGAAGGCACTCTATAAGTCTATCAGTCCGCGACGGTCTTCTAATTTTCTATCTACGTTCAAAGTCTTTAATCGAATTAGTCGCGTTCATACCGTCGAAGTGAGAAAAGGTTCAGAATTAGGAAATATCTCGAACCGGCATAATATCCAAAACATCAATTGTTTTCTAACTATCTCCAATCCTTGAAAATTGTACGCGAAATAGATTCAGTGTACTCGAAAATTGTACGCGTGCCACCGATACCATCTGCGACCGCTTCTGGCCCACTAGCGAAGGCCCTACATTTTATGACCGACACCCGCTACCTGAACGACAGCGTCGACACCGAACGAAACCATCAATATAAGCGAATCACATTTTTACACTCTTTGTACTCGAGCCTTAATAGAATTAGCCAAATTGGCTGATTCCAATAAATCAACAGTTAATTAGAAACGAATCATTTCCAAATAATCGGATTATTTCCATTAATTCCTTAAAACTCATTCCTTCCTCCAGCACATCCTCTTTTTACCCTCATCCCGTGCTATTGCGCTAGGCGTAGGCAAGAAAGAGGGAACCACACGTTATATGCCCACGTCTCCTCCGGACGTGACATATTAATTTTTGGGGGCTCGTCCGGGATAATGAAAAGGGAATGTACCTTTTCGATTTTACTCAATGGACAAAGAATCTACCTGCGAGTCATTAAATTTGAACATCAGTGAAGATTTATCAGATTCCGAATCTGCTCAAACCGAAAATACAGGCTGAGAGATCCCTGAGAGGATCGAATGCTAACTTATTTCCTGGTCTTGAACCTCCTAAAAGATCCGTCAAATCATTAGCATTACCCCCTAAAAAGAATCCAGACAACTCAGGAAACATGGCTCTATCAACGAACCAATCTATTTCCTTTCAAACAGCTGTAGACTGTATCCCCGAATTCGATGGAAAAGACACCTCTTTGGCGGACTTCATCCGCGGGTGTGAAGATGCAAAAGACATGCTTCCACCTGAAGCCGAAAAACATTTAGTCAAATTTGTTGGAATATCCAATACACCGATTTTGCGGTGTTCTGCGCAACTCAGCACGCACACGACGAACGCACGCAGTCATGCTTAATACGCGCTTTCACATACACAGCACTCTTGCTCCCGTGCTATCTCGTGATCGCACGTCGTCACAGAATCGATCGTGTAAAATTAATTCAATATACGTTACTTTCATTCAAATCTGCATCTGTAATAATTTATAACCTCATACGGAGTTACTAGTTCCTCTAATAACCAACCGGTTAAGGGCCCACGAGAGGTTTAAGCAGATAAGGTGAATATAAAGTCCAGTATAAATTCGGTGCACGTGGAGATTTGAGGTTAGCCATGACAGACATATTCCGTGCGAACATAACCAAGCTGAACAACGAGAATTACTCCGTTTGGAAATTTAAATTGGAGCTGATGCTCATCAAGGACGAGGTATGGAGTCAGGTCAGCACGGAAAAACCCATGGATGAAACTGCTGCAGTGGCGTGGCACAGTAGGAGAAAAGCCCAAAAACCTGGCCAAAACCCCAAAAAATAAATTTTCGAAATAGGGTCAGTTGAGTAGTTATTCAGGTAGAGGACTAGTAACTGCATTCTATTGTGGAAGGGAAAGCCCTTTAAGTGTATACCTGCGCCGCAGCGTCAGTTGGCAGTGAGTGTTCGTGAAGAGTGTACGTGTCACGCGCTGAACAGACGAAAATAACGCTGACTTCAAAAACCCATAACTTTAAAGTGACGGGTTTAATTTCAATTCTGCAACATGGATACGACTTCTGGAGGTATGTAGAACATGTTTTTACATCGGTTGAATCGAAAGTTTATGTATAAATGATTGAAATGTAGTATAGCCTTCGGCATAAATAAAATTGAATAATTTTGAAAACTTATATTTTCAACGGTCCGAAAAGTTATATATTTTGTCACATTTTGCAAAGCTCCTAGTCTCGGCCTTTAGTTTAATGTATAAGCTTTCGAAATTTACAAGAGTTACCTGCGGAAAACGTGCGTCTTGCCCGTTATGATTTTTTTCGCATCGTGCGGTAGCCGAGCGTGCACGCGGCACTATTGAGCAGCCGCTGCGCCTCTACCTGAGAATGGGCGAAGTAGCATCATAACGGACAAGACGGCTGTTATACGCTTGAAATAAATTATTTTAATATATATGTATGTGTATATATATATATATAAATTTTCTGTGATTTAATTATGATATATACGTATGCATATATATATATACATATTAAAATCAACCACATAAAAATTTCTTAAATATGAATGAAATGTTATAACATTCGAATAAAATATTTGAATATATATATATTATATAGTAAGCAAAGCTTTCTTTTAACCAAATCCATGTCAATATTTTCTGTCTAATTTTCTTAAAATTATTTCAATTATTGCGGTTATTTATTTGGTAAAATAATGTACATTGTTCAAGTTTTTGTATTAATTGAAAATTTTATCTTTTCCTTTAACACCAATTTTCTACAATTTTATGTCTTTATTACAGGATCCGGTTACAAAGAATTGGTGCTGACAAGGAAAGAAGTATTTCTGATAATCAGCGAGCATTTATCCGATAAATTCGCTTCCTTGATCGAATTTATGGTAGAAAAAATTTCCAAGGACACCGGACGTACAGTTGTAGTGCCTGAGGACTCGAAACAGACTTTTTCGATACTCTTCAATCAAATGAGAACGAGGTGGCAACAAGCTCACAGAAAATCCTGTGTATTTTTCAAGAATAACGGTGAATGGCTTAGCAAGCAGGTATGTTTTGCAGCACCTACAGACACTGTAGTAACAAGCCCGGGTAATACGGGCGGCCGCCCGTCCCTTGAGTTTACAATGTCCAGTGAAAGATCTAAACGAAGGAAGACCCAAGATATTCGTACATCGTTCAACTCGGTCGAGTTAGCATACGCTACTCAGATGAGCCTTCGCTCTTCAGGACAATCCGACGCCGCAAAAGTTATTAAGGACGTAACAATGACGAGTCCTTTAAGAGCTTCCAAGTATCGTAAAGCTTACTCAGCAACGGATGAAATTACTTTATCCGAAGAGGCTGCACTTTCCGCTATGATTGAATATAAATTCTCCAAGAGTACTTACCAGGGAATGAGAAGATTAGGGAAGGAAAATAACTGTAAGCTATATCCGTCTTACAAAAAAGTGATGAAAGCAAAAAAGCGTTGTTATCCACCACGTGATGCAATTAGGATTACAGAGAGTAGTGCAGAAGTCCAACTACAGGCACTATTAGATCATACAGTTGAACGTATTTTACTCGTCCAAAATGTACTCATTCAAAGATTGACTCCAGATAATGTTCGTAAAATGGACTTGATTTGCAAGTGGGGTTGCGATGGAAGTTCTGGGCAAAGTGAATATAAGCAGACGTTCAGTGATGACAGCAAATCTGATGCGCATGTATTCTTTACTTCAGTCGTGCCATTACAACTCGTGTGTTATGATCAACAATCGAAGGAAGAAATAGTTGTTTGGAAGAACCCCAGACCCTCGTCTCCACGATTTTGTAGACCGCTTAGACTACTGTTTCTACGCGAAGACACAGAGTCAACACTTAATGAAGTCCAAATTGTTGAAGAACAAATAAAGTCACTTCGTCCATTCGAAAGTGTAATAGATGGAAAAGAAATCTCCGTAATGTACAAGTTGTTGTTCACCATGATAGATGGTAAAGTTTGCAACGCTGTATCATTGACGAAATCTGCTCAACGGTGCTATTTGTGTGGAGCAACCAGCAAAGATTTTAATGCCATCGACACTGTATTGCAAAGGGAAATCAATGAAACAAATTTGAAGTTCGGATTGTCGACGCTGCATGCGTGGATACGGTGCTTCGAGTATTGCTTACACGTGTCTTACAAACTCGGCATTAAAAAATGGCAAGCTCGAAGTGCCGAAGAAAAAAAAATTACCCAGGAACGCAAGAGGGCCATTCAAGAAGGATTCAAGAAGCAATTGGGTCTAAATATCGATCGCCCAAAGCCTGGATACGGCAGCAGCAATGATGGCAACACAGCTCGGCGATTCTTTGAAAATTCGACGGTTTCCGCTGCGATAACGGGGGTCAACGAAGAAGTTATTAAACGCTTGTACGTAATCCTACAAGTTATATCGTGTGGCCACGAGATAAACTGTGAAAGATTTGAACAGTATGCTATTGAAACGGCAAGAAAGACCGTTGCATTATACCCTTGGTACTCCATGCCTACTTCGGTGCACAAACTATTAATTCATGGTCCAGTGATAATAACTCATGCTCTATTACCAATCGGCCAATTATCCGAAGATGCTCAGGAAGCTCGAAACAAAGACATCAAACGATATCGAGAAGATTTTGCGCGAAAAAGTTCCAGGGTTAAAACTATGGAAGATGTTTTTCATCGGCTCTTAGTTACTTCTGATCCGTACATTTCAAGTGTCAGAAGACTACCACAGAAGAAGCTGAAGAGTTTGTCGCCGGAAGCTGTAGCGATGTTGATCGCTCCTAAAGTGACTGCTGCAGCAGACGAATTTTGCGCCGAGATTGAAGCCGTGCCGGGAGTTGTAATAGATACAAACTCGGATAATGATTCTGACTCCGACTCCGACTCCGATTACGATTTTGATTAAGAATAAAATTTTCTATTTTTGAAACGTTCCGTATGTATTTTGGAAATAAAAATAATAATTGCGTAGAATACACTGTTCACGTTTATTTTATTATGATGATTTTTTTAAATATATTAATTTATCTATTTAGCAGGATACTCGGCCATTTTGTTTATAACAATTTGCTGTAAGCTCTTTGTTGCAAGTTATAAACAATAGATATCGGATTGGTAATCAGCGACCTTGAAAACCCGTATATACCAATTTTTGTCAACATCTGGTAACTTTTTAACGTTCATGTCGGCCATATTGGATCGGCCATTTTTTTTACGATAATTTGGCTTGCGGATTCGTAATCAGCGACCTTGAAAACCCGTAAATACCAATTTTTGTCGACATCTGGCAACTTTTTAACATTCATGTCAGCCATATTGGATCGGCCATTTTGTTTACGATAACTTGGCTTTCAGATTCGTAATCAGCGACCTCGAAAACCCCTGTAAGCCAATTTTCATTCCCGTCAAAGGTCATTTGAGGTTTTGGCCAGGTTTTTGGGCTTTTCTCCTACTGTGCGTGGCAGAAAAAGGATGACAAGGCGCGAGCTATAATAGGCCTGCTTGTCGAGGATTCTCAACTCATTCATATACGTAAGGATACGACAGCGAAAAAGGTATGGGAATCGCTAAAGAACTATCACGAGAAATCGACGCTGACAAGTAAAGTGTATCTCCTAAGGCAGACTTGCAATTTAAAGTTGAGCGAAACAGGCAATATGGAAGAGCATGTAACAACAATGCAAGATTTGGTAGATAAACTGCCGGCGCTTGGCGAGGAAATAAAGGACCATCTCTTCGTCGCCATGCTGCTGAGTAGCCTACCTGAAACGTACAGTACGTTGATTGCCGCGTTGGAAAGCAGATCGGAGGATTAACTAACGCTAGGGTTAGTCAAAGGTAAATTGATCGACGAATATAAAAGAAGAAAAGGCGTGCCGGATTCAGAGGATTCAAGTTCAGCATTAAGAGCGTCGCAGAAGAAAAATGCATGAACAGAAGCCGAAAAACCGTGTTTCTTTTGTAAAAAAAAACGGGACACTACAAGCAAGACTGTTTCAAATACAAAAAATGGAAGGCCAATAAGGAAAAGAGAGAGAAAGTCAACGAGGTGAAGGATGATGATGATCGAGCGGGATCGGTTTGCTTCAGCGTTCGCGAAGGATTGAGACAGGAAAATGCTTGGTACGTCGATTCGGGTGCTACAAGCCGACCAACGATAAGAAATTGTTCAAGCTTTTCGAGCGAAAGAAGATGCGAGACGTAGCTCTAGCCAACGGTCAAGGCTCAAAAGTATTAGGAATCGGGACCGGTGAACTACGTTGCCTCAATGTAAACAATGAAGCAGTCAAAGTAAGCATTAAAGATGTATTGTATGTCCCAGACTTGACTGAACATTTATTGTCGGTGAAAAGGCTCACAGAAGCAGGTCATACGGTACAATTCAAAGGCGAACGATGCGAAATTTCTAAAAAATAATATCGTGGTGGCTTCAGCGAATTTTTCATCTAACATGTATGCAATAAGAATTCATCACAGAGCATCAGCAGTCAAAGGAACTGAGCATACTCCAGATTGTCAACACAGTTGGCACAGACGGTTCGGTCACCGACACCCTGAGGACGTTCAAAAACTGGAAATAAAGAAGTTGGTGACGGGCTTAAGAATAAAGGATTGTGGAATCCGAAAGGTGTGCGAATGTTGCATCAAAGAAAAAATGTCAAGAAGTCCAATACCCAAAGAAGCAACGACTAGAGCAGCATCCGTACTAGAATTAGTACACACAGATCTCTGTGGACCCATGCAGAACGCAACACCAAGCGGCAAAAGGTACACGTATTCAACGACAATGATTGATGACTATAGTCGATTTACAGAGGTGTATTTTCTAAGGTACAAGTCAGAGGCGGCGAAATGCGTCAAGGATTATATTAATTACACTGAAAACCAGTTTGGAAAGAAACTCAAGGTCATCAGGTCGGACAATGGACGAGAATATGTCACAAAAGAACTACAGGAATCACTTACAGAAATGGGCATAAAAGTACAGTATACGGCACCCCCTTCAGCTTTCCAAAACGGCGTAGCTGAGCGTAAAAACAGAACCCTCACGGAAGCTGCAAGGTGTATGTTGATCGACGCGGAAATGGAGAAAAATACTGGGGGAGGCAGTCAACACGGCATGTTATCTACAAAATATCTTGCCGTCGAAAGCAGTCGACAAGACACCATTCGAGTTGTGGAACAACAGGAAACCTGACGTCGAACATCTACACATATTTGGATGCGAAGGATATGCATATATTCCGAAGGAGAAACGAAGGAAGTTGGACGACAAAGCGATATTGCTCACTTTCGTGGGATACTCAGCCGAATCAAAGACCTACAGAATGCTGGACACGGCCACAAATAAAATAACCATCAGTCGGGATGTAAGATTTATCGAGCACGATCCAAAGAAAGGAGAGGTGATTGAAGAAAACAAGAATGAAGAAATGAAGATCGAAGAAAAGAAGAATGAAGAAAACAAGAATGAAGAAAAGAAGAACGAAGAAAACAAGAATGTAGAAATGAAGATCGAAGAAAAGAAGAACAAAGAAAAGAAAATCGGAAAACAGAACAGAATCGTTCGAATTACAGGCTGCGATATTCCAGTAAATGAGCAGCAGACAAATCGCTCGGGGGAGGTCGAAATAATCTTCGGAGACGATTTCGAAGATGAACAGCGCCAAGAGTTGGATGATTCGTTGCAAGAATTAGAAGAAACAGTGGACTTAACTGATGATTCAGTTTTGGAGCAATCATTACCGGTGGGCGACGACGAGTACATATTTCCGGGCAACATTGATGATCTCGATAATCAAGGGGTTAGAGTTTCAGACAACCGCCTGACAGATTCGTACCTAAGGCAAAAGCCGTGATGGAATACGAAGAACCAAAGAGCAGAGCAGAAGCACTTAACGGACCTGACAAACTTGAATGGCTCACGGCCATGAATGAGGGAATTAATTCGATGGCAGTTAATTCAACTTGGGAGCTTGCCACATTACCAGAGGGAAGAAAAGCAATTGGTTGGAAGTGGGATATTCAAAAGAAAGAGAAACATTGTTACTGGGTTGATAAAATACAAAGCGCGACTCGTAGCACAGGGCTTCAGCCAGAAATACGGAACAGACTACGATGAAGTATTTGCACCAGTGGTAAGGGCGACAACGCTGCGCTTGCTGCTCGCAGTGGCAACGCAACGAAAACTCAAGATACATCATTTCGATGCAAAGTTGGCATTCCTTAACGGAGAGTTAACGGAGACGATTTATATGAAACAACCGGAGAGTTTTGTCAACGCAAAGAAATAATTAGTCTGTAAGCTAAACAAGAGCATATACGGACTGAAACAAGCTTCAAAAACATGGAATGAAAAACTCCATGCAGCCCTCACCAAGTTGAGCTTTAAACGGAGCACATCAGACCCTTGTCTATACTCTAAAGGCACATCGAAGGCCGTCCAGTACGTAGCGATATATGTCGATGACCTTCTGGTAGCTGATGAGGACGAGGACGAAATACAGAAGACAGCCGATGGATTCGAAGAAGAATTTATGCTCGAAAGACTTGGTGAATTGAAACATTACCTCGGAATAAATATTGAAAGGGACTCAAAAGGGTTTTTTTACATGGATCAAGCGCGCTACATCCAAAAAATAATCGATGGATTTGGACTACGCACAGTGGGGCAGAATCCCAAATAGCTGGCCAAAAGTCAAATTTTTGAGTTGTATATATTCGTCTATATATGTTCAGATCTTGTTTACTGATAGTCCTAGGACGAAATTCCGGACCGGGCAGGTTTATACCTGCTCTAGGGTCGCCTCGACATCAGTCGACATTCAGCCGCCGTTCGGTACGCATTAAACAAGCGTACGCGTCGAAAAATTCTTGCCTGTTTCGAAGTGCTGTGAAACGGACGAAATTGTCTCAATTTTAATTCTGCAAAATGGAAAAACTTTCTGAAGGTATGCAGAAAATATAATTATGCACAGTTATTACTTATTTTATGTTTGAAATATCTAAATTTTGCAACAAGTAAACATAAAAAATTATACATTTTTTTTCGAAAATCGATTTTCTAAAGTAGTTTTAAAAATGTCTTCGCGAGTCTCGACCTTGTTTCAACAAGAAACTGATAGTGTACAGTACTAAATATAATATACTAAAAAACTGGCTGCTCAGGAGTGCTCAACGAATAGTTAGACTAATTTTTAGGGAGAAATACGTGGCGCGACATTAACGGACGTGTGAATGTAATCCATTGATTATTACGTTACAGCGCGTTGGTATATTTTCTGTCTATTAACATAGATTAATATTTATTTATCAATTCCATTTGTAGTATGTTCATTTATTGATTAATATTCATAGATCATTTAAATTTTAATACAGTAATTTATTATTCTAAATGTACGCTTTACGAAAATCTCAACATTTTATAAAATATTCCTGCAAGAACTCTCAGTAGCTAGAACTGTGTTTCCCCCATGTTTGTACGGCGTAACGGTTTTCGGCAGTAAAGGTGTATTAGTGTATACGTACATAGTGTATACGTAGTGTAGACGGCGATTCGGCAAGGACTGACGAGGGGCTCCTAGAGCAGCCATGTATGAAAGAAAGGAGCCCGCCTGCTGTTCAGGCTTTATTATACCTGTTGTATACTGACACAGAGGTGATTCTCGTAAAGACAGATTTCATGTAATTTCGGTTTTTTTTTCGTGCAGAATGTATGTAAATATATTTGTTAATCATTTATATCATAAATATTCGTTTTCTTTATAAATATAAAATCATTTTTAGTAGTAATAAATTATTTTTGTACATTTCGAGTCAGAACACCGTATATAGTTTTGTTAAGTATAAAACGATTTCAAAATAATGTCATTCAATTTTGTACATGTTTATATTGGTATTTTACAGAGTCTTCCCAATCTTCAAATATGGAATTATCAAGAAGAGATGATTTTTTCATGGTGAAAGACAGTTTAAAAAACGAACAGAAATTCGTTATTGGAGTTTTGAAAGATGCAATTTTCAAGAAAACAGAACATGTGATACAAGTAGACGAGGATGAAAAGTCATTAGGACTGTTATTTGCAAATTTTCGATCCAGATGGAAAGCAGCAAATAGAGGCCAAGAAAAGTTTCTAAAAAATAATGAAGAATGGTTGAATGGCACCGTATGTTTTTCAACATTATCCGATACTGAATGCACAACATCAACATCTGAGAAGATTGTGAAGAATGATCAAAAAGGAACATCTGGACGACCTTCGAAATCCTTTGCTTCATCCAGCGATAGATCTAAGAGGCGAAAGACTGAAGAAATACGTTCTACTTTATCTACAGAAGAATTGACGTATGCTGCTCAAATGAGTTTAAGGACTTCTGGTCAAGTGGATGCTGCTCAAGTTCTTAAAGATGTCACATTAACCAGCCCAACAAGAGCCTCAAAATATATAGCTGCTGTTCGGTCAAAAAATGAGACACCTTTAACCCCAGACGAAGCACTTTCTTTGATGATCGAGAAAGGAGAATCAAAGCGCTCTTATCAGCTATCAAGAAATGCAGCTAGAGCACGTAAATGCAAATTATACCTATCATACCATGAAGTAGAAAAAGCAAAAAATCGTTGTTATCCATCAGTTGTGTACATGAATATTACTGAGTCGTGCGCACAAATTAAACTACAGGCTTTACTTGATCATACCACATACAGAATTATACAACTTCAGGCTGATGTCATCGATACTCTAAATTCTGAAATTCTGCAAAAATTAGTACTTCACTGTAAATGGGGATGTGATGGAAGCAGCGGTCAAAGTGTTTATAAGCAAAAATTTGATGAGGCTGGAAAATCTGATGAAAGCATTTTTTATACTTCTCTGGTACCTGTGCAATTAATCTACAACAATCACGAGACGGATGAAGGAACTATTGTGTGGGAAAATCCTAGACGTTCATCTCCTCGATTCTGCAGACCAATACGATTGCAGTTTGTACATGAAGATGTACAATCAACATTGAAAGAAGTTACCGACATTGAACAGCAGATTGCGGGTCTTGCACCATACACTACTGAACAAAATGAAAAATCAATTTCAGTAACCTATTGTATGTCGTTTACGATGATAGACGGCAAAGTCTGTAACGCTGTAACCGGTACCACTTCTGCACAACGCTGCTTCCTGTGCAAAGCCACCTCTAAAGATTTTAATAACATCGACAAAATTATAAAAATGGACATTACTACAGATAATTTAAGATTTGGCATATCTACATTACATGCGTGGATTCGTTTTTTCGAGTGCTGTTTGCATTTGTCGTATAAGCTCACAACTCAAAAGTGGCAAGCTCGTGAAGAGGAAGTGAAAAAGATTGTGAAAGTACGCAAGGAAGACATCCAGACTCAATTTAAGACAACACTGGGGCTTATCGTTGATCGACCAAAGCCAGGATATGATAGCTCAAACGATGGAAATACCGCCCGCCGCTTTTTCGAAAATGCTAATATATCTGCTGAAATAACAAGAGTCGATGAAAATTTAATTCACCGATTTCATGTTATTTTGCAGGCAATTTCGAGCGGGTATGATATAGACGAAGAAAAATTCAAAGACTATTGTGTAAATACTGCCCGTTTATTCGTTGCTTTATATCCATGGTATTACATGCCAACATCTGTGCACAAAGTGTTGATGCACGGAGCAGAAATTGTAAAATATGCCCTTTTACCGATCGGACAACTTTCTGAAGAGGCCCAAGAGTCACGCAATAAGGACATAAAGAACTACAGGTTACATCGTTCAAGAAAATGCTCTCGAGAATCGAATATGAGAGACATTTTCTATAGGCTCTTAGTATCATCAGATCCATTTCTCTCAAGCATCAGGAAATTGCCCCAGAGACCGGCGAAATCTTTACATAAAGAAGCTATAGAAATGTTAAAACAACCTGAAGTCACCAGACAAGAGATAAGGAACGATTCCGATTTGGATACAAGTGGGTCAACATCAGAATCCGAATCGAATGATTCCAACATTGAAGATGACATACAAGATTTTTGTTACTAGAAGTAAATAACAGATATTTGATTTATTGCAAATTTTGTACTCAAGAAATTGTTCAAAAATAAAAACATGGCTCAAGAGATTTTCTACTCATTTAAACCTAAAAATATTATGAAACATTTTCTATTAAAAAATATTTGAAAATTGAAAATTTTTGTGGAATCGTCTATATATCGCGTCTGCTATTTTAAAAATTAACATTCCTATAACAAATTCGTAATCAGCGATCACAAAAACCCTTAAGAAATATGATTGGGTATTTTTTACTGAATTATTTGACTAATTGGTTGAATTATGTCCGCCATTTTGGGTCCGCCATTTTGAAAATCGTAATTCTGATAACAGATTCGTATTCAGCGACCCCGAAAACCCCCGAGATGAGAATTGAAGATCATTTTGGACACTTTCCAAATTTTGGCCAGCTTTTTGGGATTCTGCCCCACTGTGCGCCAGCGAACACTCACGGTGTGTCATGATTTACCTTGATACTTGACGACGGGCCCCATTCGAAAAGAAAATGCCATCAATTATTTAGATGATTGAATCTGTAGTATAAAACTAGATGGAACGAGAGCGCTAATATCTTCATATGTGCGCAGTCGTTCGCAGTGCGTCACCAGCAAAGCCTGAGTGGTGCGAAGTTCTTCGCGCCTACCGATCATAAGCGTGGTCGAGAGGAAAGTCCATTATTTAAATAATTGATTGCAAATGTTGTCACTGCATTTTACAGCGAGCCGCCAGCAAACACGGTGCGGGTGTCATGATTTGCCTCAATATTTGGCGATGGGCTTCATTTGAGAAGAAAATGCCATCAATTATTTAGATGATTGAATCTGTAGTATAAAACTAGATGGAACGAGAGCGCTAATATCTTCATATGAGTGCTGTCGTTCGCAGTGCGTCACCAGCAAAGACTCGCTGAGCGGTGCGAAATCCATCGCACCTACCGATCACAAATGTGGTCGAGAAAAAAGTCCATTGTTTAAATAATTGATAGCAAATATTATCACTGCATTTCACAGCGAGCCGCCAGCGAACATGTACCTCAATATTTGGCGACGGGCTCCATTCGAGAAGAAAATGCCATCAATTATTTGTATCATTGAATCGGTAGTATAAAACTAGATAGAACGAGAGCGCTCATATCGTCATATGAGCGCTGTCGTTCGCAGTGCGTTACCAGCAAAGACTTGCTGAGCGGTGCGAAGCTCTTCGCACCTACCGGTCACAAGCGTGGTCGAGAAAAGAGTTTATTGCTTAAATGATTGATTGCAAATTTCGTCACTGCATTTTTCTGCCAGCCGCCGGCGAACACTCACGGTGTGTCATGATTTACGTCGATATTTGGCGACGCGCTATACGCGAGAAGAAAATGCAATTAATTATTTAGATAATTGAATGTGTAATGGAAAAATAGATCGAACGGAAGCGCTAATATCTTCATATAAGCGATGTCGTTCGCAGCGGGTGGCCAGCAAAGTCTTGCTGAGCGGTGCGAAGCTCTTCGCACCTACCGATCACAAGCGTGGTCGAGAAAAGAGTTTATTGTTTATATGGTTGATTGCAAATTTCGTCACTGCATTTTTCTGCTTGCCGTCGGCGAACACTCACGGTGTGTCATGATTTATGTCAATATTTGGCGACGCGCTATACTCGAGAAGAAAATGCAATCAATTATTTAGATAATTGAATGTGTAATGTAAAACTAGATCGAACGGAAGCGCTAATATCTTCATATGAGCGCTGTCGTTCGCAGCGCGTCACCAGCAAAGTCTTGCTGAGCGGTGCGAAGCTCTTCGCACCTACCGATCACAAGCGTGGTCGAGAAAAGAGTTTATTGTTTATATGGTTGATTGCAAATTTCGTCACTGCATTTTTCTGCCTGCCGTCGGCGAACACTTAAGGTGTGTCATGATTTATGTCAATATTTGGCGACGCGCTATACTCGAGAAGAAAATGCAATCAATTATTTAGATAATTGAACGTGTAATGTAAAACTAGATCGAACGGAAGCGCTAATATTTTCATATGAGCGCTGTCGTTCGCAGCGGGTTTCCAGCAAAGACTTGCTGAGCGGTGCGAAACTCTTCGCACCTACCGATCACAAGCGTGGTCGAGAACAACTGCAAAAACAATTGTTTAAATAATTATTTTTGCGAAATGTTTACTACACCATTATTTTTTGTAGCTCGTAAGCAGCAATCTTTATTTACTGAGAGGTACAGAATGTACCGTATCTACCGATAATACCCGTGATCGAGAATAAATGCAAAAATAATTGTTTAAACAATTATTTTTATGTATTTTTTTTCCGTTGTTTTTTGTAGCGCGTAAGCAGCAATCATATTTGCTGAGAGGTACAGAAAGTACCGTATTCACCTATCATATCTGTGTTCGAGAATAAATGCAAAAATAATTGTTTAAATAATTATTTTTGCGAAATTTTTGCACCGTTGTTTTCGCCGCGCGTAAGCAGCAATGTATATTTGCTGAGAGGTACAGAAAGTACCGTATCTACCGATCATACATATGATCGAGAATAAATGCAAAAATAATTGTTTAAATGATTATTTTTGCGAAATGTTTACACCGTTGTTTTTTGCAGCGCGTAAGCAGCAATTGATATTTGCTGAGAGGTACAGAAAGTACCGTATCTACCGATCATACCTGAGATCGAGAATAAATGCAAAAAATACTTTTTTCAACAATTATTTTTACGTAATTTTTACTGTGGTTTTTCGCAGTGCGTAAGCAGCAATCATGTTTGCTGAGAGGTATAGAAAGTACCGTATACCTACCGATCATACCCGTGATCGAGAATAAATGTAAAAATAATTGTTTAAATTATTATTTTTGCGAAATGTTTACACAGTCGTTTTTTACAGCGCATAAGCAGCAATCTATATTTGTTGAGAGGTATAGAAAGTACCGTAACTACCGATCATACCCGAGATCGAGAATAAATGCAAAAACCCAAGTAGAAATTGTGTTTGGAATCCTATAGGATTCCCCTACTTCTCCCTACTCCCTGATAGGGATCCAACGGGACACCCCATTGGATCCCTATCAGGAAACGTCACGCTCGTACATTGGATTCCAAGAGGGACTCCCCATCGGGATCCAAAAGGGATTCCCATCGGGATCCAAAAGGGATTCCCATCGGGATCCAGTAGGGATTCCTATCGGGATTCCATAGGGATTCCATAGGGATTCCCTATTAGGATCCAATAGGGATTTCCCATCGGAATCCAATGTAAGAATCTTAAAGCTTCCCCACAGTATTGAACGGAATCCGATACGATGCTTGATCGATCATATCGCATTCTGTAAGCCCAAAATGCTACAAAAAATAAAAGCATCGATACACTAAAGAGATCAATTTATTGTTTACACATTTTATATTATTATTAAATAAAAATTCTTGTGCGCATGGAATTTTCTATTCGGGGTAACGGCAATCAGGTTACGGTTGCGCTTGACGTTGAGCAGGTCGGCGGCCATCCCAATCTTTGGAATTAGCGATTGCTTTCCCACAGCACAGCAGCGCTTCATCGGTAGTAACGTAGGTTCCATCGCTGTGAGTGTGGAGTTTCGTGAGAGCGGCTTAAATGAGATTTAAAAAGAAGTTAAATGTAAGTACAAAATCCTAACCAAATAATATCTTTATCAATATGATATACCTATAACACATTCGCCAAAGCTTGTAGACCGCAACAGCAATTTCCCCTCGACTTTTTTTTCGCTGTAAACTTTGCCATAAGCTGCCTTGTAAAAAATTTACGAAAAATCGTCGTGCAACTCTTGGTCATGTTATTGGACCGGTCGAGCAAATACCGTAGAGATGCGATCTGAAATTTGTATAAAAATATCGTAAAAATCGTTTGTCCTATCGCTCTTTACCCATAATTTTCTAAGGTTACTCACCAAGTTTTCATTAAGCTGTCTATCGTTTTTTAACTGCTGATCAAAGACTTCAAAATCTTGAAGAGTTGTGAAAGGCAACTGGAGCTCATGTTCACATTTGAAGTTCTCGATTGTGGCTTTCCGCGGATCCACCGAGCCGTTATTCACCAATGCGTCGTGTAAGGAATTAATGGCTGCTGTGTTGGTTTTTAAGTCTATGCTGAATCTTTTTAACACTGACACCAACAACATGGTATCTGAAACAGGATAGGAATACAGGCCATAACACGGAGTGAATGACTCAGAATTTTTCACATATCCTAATATTCCGAACTTGCAAAGATCGTTTCCATTACCTGCAGAATACGGTGGGTCCATCCTGTCAAGTTTTTCGAATGCGTCAGAAACCGAACACATTTTTTTTTTAGCTGCACCCGAACCCGCGGATTTTGTTGAGAGCGTTTGGACATCTTCCACCGACTCATCTATTACGTCGAAATGATGGATAGAATTTTAAGTTCATCGGTGTATAAAAATAGAGCCCGCAACCGCAAATTTTTTTTTCGAAATACTTTCGAGTTTAAGAATGTTGAGTCCCAAATCGCAAATGATGATAAAATTCTGAAAATTTGGTATGTTTTTGTATGAAGTATTTCAGAGGTCGTGTAAAAATTTCACGACAATTAGGAAGCTCGTTATAGAACAATTAACATTCACAAATTAAATGTTATTTTATGGAAATTGATGTAACTTTGCAATAAGTTTTTTTTTATCTCTGAATTTTATAATATCTACAATATACTGAAAGCGACGGAAACAAAACGAAGTTTATTGATGAATTTCTTTTAAAGATTGTTCTTAACAAAATGTTAATTTTTTAATAACGAACTTTCTAATCGTCGTGAAATTTTAACACGACCTCTTAAATACTTGATACAAAAACATACCAAATTTTCAGAATTTTCTTATCATTTTTTATTTTAACCCTCAAGGAGGTTGAAGTATTGATGATAGAATTCTGAAAATTTGGTATGTTTTTGCATGAAGTATTCAGGAGGTCGTGTAAAAATTTCATGACGATTAAGAAGCTATTTATTGAACAATTAACATTAACATGTTTCATAGGGACTCAACATCCTTAAGGCGGAACCTCACTGTGACGCCATCATGATATCGATTTTTTGGTATTTTCTTGTAGTAGTGGAGAGGAGGGCAAGATGGGGTTGCGGTCAGAAAAATAAGCTTTTGTCATGAATTTTATAAATTTACTTAATGGTTATTTTGTGCTCAATTAAATATATGTAATTTCACAAACGTTAAAGTAGATTCAAGTGAAATTTATGAAAAAAAACAATAGTTGAAGTATAGTAAAGGGCAGAGTTAACGCCTATCGAAAATTTCCCTCTTCCTGGTGGTGGGATTTAACGGAGACTTTGTCCTTGAAATTTCCAAAAAATCAATTTTTTTTATTACGGATTCTTAATCTACATGGAAGTACAAATAAATTGCCGGCATTGCCGATTAGCGGTAATTATAAACACATTTGTGTAAACACATTACAAAACTTTAAACGCGTTTTTCTCGAAAACACGTTTTTAAAAATGGCTGACATTTTCCTGACCGCTGTAATTAACATATCGACCTGAAATTTGGAGAGCATACTCAGAAAATATGTCTTCACGGAATGACGGATCGTATTTTCGAAAGATACATTTTTGCATTTATTATTTATCTTTTATGCGAAAAGAAACGCGAGAATTCGATTTTTTTTTAATTGCCGCCATTTTCCGAAATTTGTACTAAACGAAAAACCCATCCGTCATTCCATAACCAAAGCGTCACAGATTGATAATGTGCTTTGAATTTGTGTTTCAGATCAACAAAGAAGCGGCAGTGATGTCAGCTGTTTACCTCCCGCGATTTGAGGACCTGTTTTTTGCGGAGCTGCAACGGCCGCAATTTTGGTTTTTTTTTTCAAAAAAAATTTTTTTAACGTTCTGTATATCATGAATAAAGCAAGAAAAAATTGCACTGAAAAAGCTTTACTCGTTTCCGTTTAAAAAAATAAAATGTGAACACCTGAAATATGGCACTCCAAGGACAAAGTCTCCGATAAATCTCTAATTTGATTTGTCAAACAAAAAAAACGCCCCTAATCTTAATGGCGCTATTGTTAAGCGTAGCCATTCTTGATTTTGTTCATTTTTCGAAATATGGCCACGTTTTGAAATAAAAAGTATTATTATCACCTAAAATATTTTCATTTAGGATGCTTTAAGGAATAATCATTTAAAAAAAAGAAAAACGGCTACGCCCAACGATAGCTATTACAATTTTGAAAAATGTGCAGTAATGTACATATCCGACTATTGTTGCTCGCGTTATGGCCCGCACCAGTTCGAAAAAAATGTATTCGAGAAAAACGCGATTCAAATTTCCCCATTTTATTCGAACTGGTGCAGACGATAACGCGAGCAATAATAGTCGGATATGTACAATGTTTGCACGAAATTTTTCGTAATTGTAATAGCTATCGTTGAGCGTAGCCGTTCTTTTTTTTTAAATGACTATTTCATAAAACATCTTGAATGAAAATATTTTAGGTGAAAATAATTCTTTTTATTTCGAAACGTGGCCATATTTAGAAAAATAAACAAAATCAAGAACGGCTACGCTTAAAAATAGCGACATTAATCCAGATAAAGCGCAATGTTTGTTTAACGAATTAAATCAGAGATTTCAATCCCACCAGGAAGAGGAAAATTTCCGATAGACGTTGACTCTGCCATTTACTGTACTACAACAATTGTGTTTTTTCAATAAATTTTACTTCAATCTACTTTAATGTATATAAAATGAAATATATTTAATTGAGCGCAAAAAAACGATTAAGTGAATTTATAAAATTCAAATATTAATAAATATAAAAATAAATAAATAAAATAATATAAATAAATAAAAAAAAATATATCAATAAATAAATAAAATAAATAATATAAATAAATAAAAAGGCAAATATAAATTTAAAGATTTTTTTTATGTATGAATTTGGTTGAGAATTCGGTTGATTAAGCGATGTCGACTACTCACCGAGTTGATCTTTCGTCTTTCCGTTGTTGTTACCGTCACGATAGTACGTTTGTTGACCTGTAGAAAATTGTAAGCAGAAAAAATATACATAATTTATTGCGCTTCATTTACGGAGTTATTTCGTCAAGAAATATCACTACAACAGAATGGAATGAAAATGCATTTTTTTTCATTTCGAATTAAGAATTAGCAATCATCATACTATACTCATTACATGTATAGCAATGAATATTTCTAACATTTTCTAAGGAAATATATATTGTCACTATCATGCCATTTTGTTGCAGAAATATCTTTAGGTAACGTATACGAGTAATGAAGTGCATAAATAATTAATACTTTTTCTTTATAAGTTCATATAATTTATAAAAACAATATTCTGTACCTGATGTTTCCGCTGCTTCCTTATTTAGGCTCCCGCAATCCTTCTGCAAACCTTCATCCGACTTCGATTCCGAGGCAGTAATTTGTTGATAGCGAGCTTTCTTTGATGATTTTTTTTGTGCGAACGATTTGGTTCGAGCTTGCTTCCCAAATTTCCATACTCCAGTGCGCCCAGCGGATGACGATGACTTGGATGAGTTCGATGACACTTCCTCGCTTGGCACTAAGAAGGGATAAGTGAGTGTTATAAATTTAAATTTTTTGCATTTATATCCTTTGCATCGTCCAATAGACCATGTTGAAAATTAACTTTTTAACATCTAGAAGTCTTACCATAATTATTGCCGTCATTATCAGCATCTTCAAGGCTTGGCACCTTCAGCAATTCCGTGAGTGACGTACGCCTGCACTTTTCGATGATACTGTTGACTTTTTTGTTCGGGTCCCCGTCTGCGTCAGTTGTGAACGTATACTTTTCAGTTTTCAATTTTTCCAGTCGATGCAGCGTGACATGGTATGATGCTAGAATTTGTCGAGAAGGTTGGGTTGTGCCGATTCATTTAATAAGTAATACAAAATGTATGAATAATGCTTACGTGCGCTTCCTTTGACACAAATCAACCATGACGGCCAACTCTCCAGTGGCGGCTGCTCTCTATGAACTCTAGCCTGAAGGATACAGCATGATTTTTTCGTGTATGGAGGTGGCGGATATTTGGCATAACATTCCTTTGTTTCCTAGTCGCAGAAAATCCATGATGCGGGAATAACATCGATGTCTAAGATCCCCTTTTTTTGGCTTTCTACAAATTGAACGAGAAGAAATTTCTTTCGTTCATCCTCACTTGATTTTCCTGAAACGAAATACAATATAATGGTATTTCGATTCTTATTAACGAAATCAAATCACAGTCCATCAGTACTCACCTGGCTCTGTTCTAAGTGCTGCGGAATCCTTTTTTTTTCCTCAGCCATGTCGAAGAAATTTTTTCATATGACCATGAGTCAGCACGTACCAGGAAGCGTGCGGGTTATGTTGGCTCACTTCGCGCGACAATTCATGCTTTTTACGATATAATTTCTTTTTTCGAATCTTTTATTTTATTAAAACTTTCTTTATATTTCGGCACGGTTTTTTTTACACTAATTATTTTTCGACAACAAATTATTTTGACGACACACGTACCACGAGGCGTGCAGGCTATGTTCGACCGCGCGGTCTTTTACATTTATTCCCCTTTCTTTTTTTTATTTATTTGTCCTAAGGTTTTATTATTTATCACATACTCGGTTTTAAAAATCGAATAAAACTTATTTTAGACAACACGTGCGCAGTTTAATCGATGCGAAAATCGTTGTTCCGCGTCGTCTCGATAGTCGCGTCCTTTTCCAAGTAAATACGACTTATTTTTGCGACGCACGTACGACGAGGCGTGCAGGTTATGTTCAACGACCACACGGTGCTTTTCACTACTTTTCCTCTTTCTTTTTTTTTATAATAGCTGCGTCCTTTTCAATTTCAACACGAATATGCGCGTACAACATTACTCTTTGTTTTTTATTTATCGCGATTTTTTACTACCTTTCTTGTTTTTATTATTCTTAGACGTTCTCGTTGTTCGATTACTTTTGATTCACACGCGGTTTAAAAAAAATTAAATTTAACTTATTTTGTTGCCACCAATTATCCCGACGTATTGCTTATTTTAGTGCACTATATTAAGGGATCATCACAGTATGAAATTTTCAAAAAATCGATTTTTTACATTATCCGATAGTATAGACGGTCAAAAACATGCTGTTCAATTTTTGGGCCGATATTCGAATAATTTCGGTCAATACACCCTTTCTTAGAGAAAGTGATTCGAGCAGCGGCGTGAAACTGCCACTCGAAAGTTTAAACGCGTTTATCTCGCACTGTTTAAACCTAATGATGAAGTAGCGGTAAAACGAACACCCTCGGACTTCTTTTTTGGGGCATTTCAAGCGACAATTTCACCATCTTCGTTTTGATAAAATTCACAGAGCATTTCACGGTCTTAGAAGAAAAACTTTCATGTAATTCCCACATATTCAGTTTTCCAGATGGAGTAGGGAATTTAAATATTTGCCGTCTGAGTTTCCAAATAGCCCCTTGTACTTGGATATCATTAGAAGACGTTTCAGAGTGCCAAATCTTGGTAATTTTTATAATATTCCTGTCTTTGAGCAAAACAACATCGTCCGGAGCATTGGCCGTTAAAGTATAGTCACCGTATTTCAGTTTGTGCACTTCTACAGATTGGTTGATTACGGTACGGTTTTTTTTAGTACCTGTACTCGATGTCCGAGTACCGCTCTGTCTTTCGGGACGACAGACCTTGCTCATGAATACGGCGGCATATCTGTGCCAAAGGTCGGTTCGGAGTACGCACAAGTTTTTTTAACTGACCAAGGAAGCTTTCAAATGGAAAAGCACATATTTCACTCAACGCGCACTTCATATTTTCGACATCATCCGCAAGGTGAATCAGATTGTGCATGTTTAAAACCATGGACTCAACTCCATATAAACGTGGCAACATTAGGAAAAATCGACGAAGATATAAGTTTGCTAGCCTATTGTGCTTCAGTGCGAGCTCTTTGTCGCACAAAATTCGACACGCCACGTGGAGCAACAAAAAGTGCTTATACTTTATTGGCGGTAGGAGGTTTTTCAGCACAATCGGTCCACAGTACAACAAGAAGAAACGGAACTCGGTCGCTTTCCACAGTGCTGCAAGTAGGACGTTTCTCGGCTTTCTTTGAAATTCTGCTGGAATTTGAGTGCGTAAACCTTCTAACCGCCTTGATAATTCCGCTTTAGTTTGGCGGCACATACGCATGTTCAAATTCCCAGTAAGCCAGTACTGAACCAAAAGCCTTTTCATGACACCGATACAGCACAAGTGCATAAAGTCAAGCACGCAACACTTAACCATATCGATCCGTGGATAGATTCTGAGCAGTGCCGATATTCCATTATGATGTTCTTCTTGCTGCATGTTGCGGAATGATTGGTCAGTCCTCTCGGGACAGTCGATTTCAGGATAGGCTGTTCGACGCTTCACTCTTATCCCCTGCACTGTACAACGTTCGCAAGCGTCGAATCCACCATGTCCTTTTGTTTGCTTTATGAACGACCGTGCCGGTGTGTCACATATGAAGCAGTGGACACGTACAGCAAAAGTTTTTTCCATGATGAAAATTCCATTCGCGAGCAATCCATTGAGTTCATTGACAAAATCTCGTAGGAATAAATTTACCTTTTGTGGTTTGGCTTCTCCACAATACATTGCGACGAGAAATGGTTTGTATACATCCTGCTGATCACAGTACACTTTGCAGAGAATCGGCCACAACTGCAATTTACTTGAGCGAAATAGTGGCAATCCGTCGATGTTGAATTGCAATTGCACAGTTTTGGTTGGATGAAACACTGGGTTAACACATATTTGCAATCCTTTTTCAATGCCGACATACACGTATGTGCCAGCGAGCTTATTATTATCATCTCGAACTTCCAAAACCTCATAAGGTGTCGATTCTGTGTCCAAAAACGTTTTCGAACTTTTGGGCAACTCAGGAAGCAAGCGAACTCGTAGAATTCCCAAAAGTTTGTCCAAGTGATCATGAGGGATATTGCAATCAAGAGCCCATTTTCGAAGTTGTTCACCTTCTCTGGGCACTGACCTGTGTTCATTGTTTGGCAGATCAATAATCGGTGGTTCTTCATCTTGATCTTCAGCTTGCGTTATTGATACGACATTCTCACCACTATCCACCCCAACATCCGCGTTATTTATTGCGGATCTAGAGATGGAATGTTCACTGCTCATCGAACTGAATGCATTTTCATCTGGTTGTGAGTCAGAAGCACTCCGGATTGTAGAAACGGCTTCAGTTTCCCTACTAGAACTGGGATTGTGCGATCTTTCGTTTCTGAATTGCTGAATATCTTCCTGAATTCCTCTTTGAACTTCACGGTGCCGCTGAGAACAAACTCGTGCCTGTTCGCGCTCCCGAAAAATTTTATTATTCATTTTTACTTTTCACTTTTTAGCCACGGATTAGACCTATGTATTTTTAACATGACATATATGCGGTTTAAAGGAATGCAAAAAACATCGTTGGGAGTATCTCAATAAACGCGCGTCATGTTCTACATATATGACAGGAATGTGCGCGTACCACGAGGCGTGCAGGTTATGTTTGATAACGCGCGGTTCTTTACTATATTTATTTATCTTTTTTAAATCTATTCCTCATAAGTTCTCGTCGAACCATGTTGCTGAATTATTTATTCGCGCACGGTTTTTTAAATCAAATTCGACTTATTTTATACGACGCTTGTTTGGAGTAAATAAATTTTACGATCGCGATTGCGCAGTAATTCGATCGTCGCGCGCTTTTCAACGACGACACGAATATATATGTACCCTGCGCCGATTATGTTATATCGCTCGACGTCTTTCTTTTGTCGGAAGCGATTTTCTGAATCCTTATTGGATCCCGATAGGGAATTCCTATTGGCTCCCGACAAGGAATCCCTGTTAGATCCCGATGGAGAATCCCTATTGGATCCCGATGAAAAATCCACCGGGTCGGGTGGAAATTGCTGTTACGAGCTACAAACTTAAGCGAATGTGTAATAGGTATATCATGTTTATAAAAATATGATTTCATACTTACATTTAATTTTCTTTTAAAACCTCATTTAAGCCGCTCTAACAAATTTCCACACCCAAGCAAATCTGTGCACGGGACCATCAAAGAATAATTTTTTACAGAGCGTCGCGAAATCCCATTTTATATAATTTCAAGTAAAAAATTCTCAAACTACGTTAATCTGGAAACAGCCCAGGATCCATTTCGATTCCAATATGGTCTCCCTACCTGGGGTGTCCATATCAAATCCCCATAAGGATCTGGTAGAACCTGGGGAGTCCCCAACAAATACATTTGGATTCCAATGTGGACTCCCTACCTGGGCCGTCCCTATCAAATCCCCATAAGGATCTGGTAGAATCTGGGGAATCCCCAACAAATCTATTAGGATTCCAGTGTGGACTCCTTACTTGGGGCGTCCCTATCAAATCCCCATAGGGATCTGGTAGGATCTGGGGAGTCCCCAAAAAATTTCTGCATGGGAATAATTATTCGAATAATTATTTTTGCGTAATTTTTACACCGTTGTTTTTCGCAGCGCGTAAGCAGCAATCATATTTGCTGAGAGGTTTAGAAAGTACCGTATCTACCGATCGTACCCGAGATCGAGAATAAATGCAAAAATATTTTTTGTAACAATTATTTTTCCGTAATTTTTACCGATTTTTTTTGCAACGCGTAAGCAGCAATCATATTTTCTGAGAGGTATAGAAAGTACCGTATCTACTAATCATTCCCGTGATCGAGAATAAATGCAAAAATAATTGGTTAAATGTTTATTTTTGCGAAATTTTTACCCCGTTGTTTTTTGCAGCGCGTAAGCGGCAATCTATATTTTCTGAGAGATACAGAGAGTACCGTATCTACCGATCATACCCGAAATCGATAATTAATGCAAAAATATTGTTTTTAACAATTATTTTTGCGTAATTTTTACCGTTTTTTTTTGCAGCGCGTAAGCAGCAATCTATATTTGCTGAGAGGTACAGAAAGTACCGTATCTACCGATCATACCCGAGATCGAGAATAAATGCAAAAATATATTTTTTAAAAATTACTTTTGCGTAATTTTTACCGTTGTTTTCGCAGCGCGTACGCAGCAATGTATATTTGCTGAGAGGTACAGAAAGTACCGTATCTACCGATCATACCCATGATCGAGAATAAATGCGAAAAAATTGTTTAAATGATTATTTTTGCGAAATGTTTACACCGTTGTGTTTTGCAGCGCGTAAGCAGCAATCTATATTTGCTAAGATGCACAGAAAGTACCGTATCTACCGACCATATCTGTGAGCGAGAATAAATGCAAAAATAATTATTTAAATAATTATTTTTGCGTAATTTTTACACCGTTGTTTTTCGCAGCGCGTAAGCAGCAATGTATATTTGCTGAGAGGTACAGAAAGAAAGGTACAAAAATAATTGTTTAAACAATTATTTGTTGTTTTTTGCAGCGTTGTTTTTGCAGCGCGTAAGCAGCAATCATATCTGCTGAGAGGTACAGAAAGTACCGCACATTTGTTAATGTGTCAATTGTTAAAAATAATTAACTCTTAACAATTATCTCGCTGCAGAACAAATATAAAAGCGGATTTTTCACAATCGCAGGGAGTTTCAAGTACATCCGTACAAAAACATGTCGCATTAACATTCATGAAAATGTTTCTAGTAACTGATCATTTTGAGGCAAACCAGGCGTATTGGATCATGTCTTGGAATATTGGTGACGATAATTGATGGTGAATTATTAAATGGATTTTTATACAATGTTCCCGGGAATTAATTTAACGATTCTGCTCTAACAATTCGCTGCAATTTTGCAAGCGCTTTATGCAATTTTTAAGTTGTCTGTAAACATTTGTCTTATCTAGAAATATTTTCTTGAAGCATAAGATTACCGAAGATTAACGAAGCATAACTTAGCACATGCTTAAATAAATTACCGCGGTGAAGTGATCACCATACGCCTGCATATAAAGTCGTGATGGGCATTGTTTTCAACAGATCTTTCAATAACAATAAACGGCCATGGATAAAAACAATCAGTCATCGGCCAGCGCCCAAAGTGCTAACACCCGAGAACGTGCTACTCTTGAAGAATTTGGGTCTCAAAGTGCGTGGCAAAAGCGTGTAAAAAATTACTCAGTCTGTGCTCTGTGCATCTGTTGCGTGAAATGGAAGAAGAAATTGTAAACCTTCAGGCGCCCGTGGTCTTTGATGAATCCATCATCCATTGTGAGATTCACGCTCATTAGCCATATGCGTCTTCAACCTTCAATAACAGCGATGAAGTCTGTATTGCCATCCTACATCAAGGCCTCTCTATCCTGCCAAGCAAAAGTTCCCTACACATATGTGGGAAATTATCCAAGCGTGACGGGGCACCAACCACTGCTACAAGTCTCGTCAACAATGCCATTTGTCATTTGTTTGAGGAAGTGCAATATGAGTTGAAAGCCATAGAAATCGATCGTAATAAGAATGTCGGCATTACGAGTGTAATTAAGGGACATTCATCTCTCTCACCGGCCAAAAGTTCTATGCTCGAGAACACTGGATGGCTCGATGTCAAAGAGACCAAGCAAATTGTAGATGTATCGGGAAACTTTGATGTCTGTATACCGCTCAGCATGCTCCTCGGATTTGCCGAAGCTAATCGGAAAATTGTCGTAAATGCCAAGCACGAGTTGATTCTTACGAGATCAGAGACCGATGACAATGCTATTGTACAAACAGCGCCCGAAGACTACAAACTCGTATTGCATAAAATAGAATGGCTCGTACCGTATGTGACAGTGTCGGATCAGCGAAAAATTCAACTGTTAATGTTTCTCGAACACAGTTCCCATGTTCTCTCGAACATGGGAACTGTGTGAATATCCATTGCTGCCTGCCACCTCCAAGCACGTGTGGTCTGTGAAAACCTCGAATCCGCTGGAGAAGCCACGATATGTCATACTCGCGCTGCAGACGGGACGGAAAATTAAGAAACAACACAATGCGAGCCACTTTTATCATTGTAACCGGAGCGATATCAAACTATACCTGAAGTCGCAATGTTATCCATATGAAAATTTGAATTTGAACATTGATCAAAATCAAAATGCTGTTCTCTACGAGATGTATGCGAATTTTCAACCGCCCTATTACAACAAAAAGGCTGAACCATGGCTGAGCAGGATGGAATTTTTAGAAAAAGCCCCCCTCGTTGTCCTCGACTGCTCAAAATAAAACGATTCTCTGAAGTCCGGCCCTGTTGACGTGCGCCTTGAGTTTGAATTGAAAAATAATATTCCACCACAAACTTCGGCATACTGCATGATCCTCCATAATCGTATTGTAGAGTACAATCCAATCAGTGGTGGAGTTAAAAAAATGGTATAAAATCATGCCGATGATTCGCGTCCACTTCAGTCAACATGGAGCTTATCGTCGATGTGCAGGGCTTCAAGAGACCCGTCAACGAATTTGTCCTGAAGGAGATGTCCATCGTCAAACTTCACGAGAAGAATGCTGAACCACTGACGCTCGCCTTCGACCCACCATTTGCATAGGACTCTTTACCGGTCAAGTACAAAATGACAAACAAGTGGTTGTAACGCACTTTCCATGGAATACGATGGAATGACAGCGGCATACCATACGAGGCAGCTAGAAAGACAGTTCGAGAACTCTTGCATGGAGTGCTTGCTCCTACCATCTATGCGAAAGGATTCGAGAAATGCGCATGGCTATCAAGATTCACGGATCCCGCAACAAACGTCATCGACTTGGAGACTCTGGACTGTCCATCGCTGCAGAAAGAAAGTTGCCGAAAGTCACAAACTCCAAATGTCCCCATCCCCATCCCTTCATGCGAAATATAACTGCGCCCATGAGAATGTAAAATCGGTGAAAAGCTGGTTGACTGTATGCAAAGCGTTGTGTGAGCGAGGGATTTTTTTAAATGAACAAAACGCATTTCGATGAAAATATATATGATTTGTATTCTTTATTCTACGGTGGAAAACATCAATCATTCACAGTTCGATCAAACATATTTATTTTTACATAGTCAGCACTATGAAAAAAAAAACAATGCGAACAGCCGTTCAACGATGGTGCCCAATTTTGTCTCCACGCTTGGAGACGATGCAGCTCGACGCTGTTTTAGTTCCCACCACTGAGTTGACCGGTTGTAGCATACTCGCGATAATGCGGACAGCCGTTCGACGATAGTATTCCAACGAATTTTGTCTTTTCCACCATGTTTACAGACAACGGAACTCGACACTGTTGTATTTTTCACCAATGCATGCAGAGTTGACCATCGCGTGCCACTTGTAGCATACTCTCGAACATTGTCGGATCTTGGTCGAAGGCATTCGCGGATGTAGCGTTTCTCAAATTTCGAAGTTGTAACAGCTTCTTCGTTGGGAGGAATTCCGCCATCCGGCCGACGTTGTTGATACTCGAGAGATCCATTTCCCCTCAATTTCGAAGTTCTTTTTTGTAGAGATGTTGATGGTGCGGTGGAATAGTACAGTCTGAGCTTGGCCCACAACATTATAAGCTCTCTCTTGAGCCTCCCACTCAAGTTTTCAAACTTCTCCCCACTTTTCCAATCGTGAAAAACAGGTTCGAACACGTTCGAAGAACCGTGGAGAATTTCCCCCCGATATTTTTTCACGCTCCCGAAAAATAGGTTCAAACACGTTCGAAGAACCCCGTACGTGGAGAATTTTCACAGCATTTTGTACACTCCTGATATTAAGGTGGGGGGCCATCGATGTGATCTTTCATGCGGCGTATTATAATTCTCCATGCATGGAAGATATGATATCACTTCACTGTCGTTCCGATGATGTTCTGGCAAACGATTCCACAATAAGCCAATATATTTACCCCAATATTTGAGGAGCAAGACCTTTCGAACCTGTTCGAGCTCGTTTTTAGTCAAGTCGAAGGGATGCTTGGCCGGGTGCACTGCGTACATACTCGCACATGCAAACATCTTGACGTTATATTACGGAATGGAGACCTCGATGAGACTTTTTTCAAAGGTACAGCTGTGCTCAAGTGGTCCATCCGCAATCAAAGCCTTTAGCGATAGATCGCCGTAACCCTCCCACTCAATTTTTCTAACTCCTCCCCACGTTTCTAATAATGAAAAACAAGTTCAAACATATTCGAAGAACACCTGCTTCGTTGGATGCACTGTGTACATACTCGCACACGTGTACATCTTGATGTTATGTTTCGAAATGAAACCGAGACCTCGATGAGACTTTTCAAGAGTGCAGCTGTGCTCAAATGGTCCATCCGCGGTCACCGCCTTTGATAATATATCCCTAAAGTTTATAGTTTTTCCAAGAAATCCTGACTTGTCAAGACCTGTCTAAAGTGTTGGCGAGACTCGTGACAGGAGTTGACATGCATACAAACATTTTCAGAATGGTGGAAACAAAACCAAGGCACCACACCTGCATGTCATAAATTAGCGGGCTTTGAAACGCCGTCCTTTATGTAACACATAGCGTCTTCAAATTGCCGAAATTTTTCTACCCATATATTGCCGTCACGCGCACACACACACACACACACACACACACTCACACGCACGCACGCACGCACGCACGCACACTGTGTATCATTGAAAAATTACATGATTGAACATTATTTCGACTTCAATCATTATAAGTTGAAAAGGTACTCAACAAAAGGGGAAACAAAATAAAAAATCCAATCTATACCATGTCTAACTCATTTTGATTTATTTTTCATTGTTAGACCTCAATGAGTCTGGCGTTGAATGAAATATTTGAGAACCTACTATCGGATAAGAATACCAACGTTCATCTTTCTGCATTACAAGGATTTGCGAGCTGTTTATTGTATTATTTAACCCCGGTGTGTTGAATAAAAGGGGCATAAAAGAAAGGACCGAGGTCACAGCGGCGAGTAGTCGCAATTTCAACCCCGCGGCCGGAGCTACGCGGCAATTGATCGCGGTCAATCTCTAGTCTCAAACCGGCAGCCTCCATCTCAACCTCGCGGCCAAAGCTACGCCAGTCTCAATCTCAACCTCGCGGCCAAAGCTACATCAGTTTCAGTCTTAATCTCATGATCAAGTCTGAAGCTAAGTCGTGAGCAAGCAGTCCGTCGCCGCAGTCATCGAAGTAGTCGCGGTCACCCTCGCAGTCTCAGTCTCAATCTCACGGCTAAAATTACAGTCGCCGAAGTCTACCAGGCGAAATCCAGCGAGATACACTGTACGTATTGTCCAGTCGCGTATCATCTTTCAATATCGGTCGAAGACTCTCCTTAAAAAAAGTCTAAACCGAACGCGAAGTGTTCAATTGCCAAATTTAAACCCTTGCATCACCACCGTACCTTTCAACCTCAAGACTGCGAACAACGGTTCAACTATCGGATACAAACCACATCAAAACCACAACCGCTGTAACGAATTGACTTCAAAGAACTATATTTCCTTCTTGAACATTGCAACCATTGCAACTATTTAATCGTGTGTTAATGTTATAACTATTGAACCCTCATGTAATCACTGTGTGAACATTATAATCATGAAGAAATAGTAGCAACAACAATCTGAAGCTCAAAACGATACCTCCGGGAAAGGAAATTATAACCACGATTATTAGACGACCATTGGAACGAAAGGAACACACGGTGATTTATCCACAAATAAATACAGTAAGCAAAGCATTTATAAAAAAACTCTCGTATTATTCGATCTTCCTTAAGACCAACGCATTATCGAACCGTCATTCCTTCCATATCAAAGATGTGACTTCCGTCCCTGGGTACAGGACTTAATTGTCTTGACCCGAAAGCGAAGTCAATACCGTGTTGCGTTCTCCCTAAGATTCGATAAGTTCACGAGGACGTAACACAAGAAAAAAACGGTGTCCGAAGTGGGATTCAAAACGCTCTCGATATGGGAAAAACAGAATGACCATACTAAGAACCCCAGTAAAGGGATCCGAAGAGATAGAAGTGTTACATAAAGAGTACGGGGAACCCCTAGAACCCTAGCGGATTGGGAGACCGAAAAAAACGTCGGTCATCGGTCACGGTAATTTTCTGCCCTTTTTGAATCGGAATAAGTGACCAAGCAGTGACCGAACAACGTTTTTTGAGGTTAGTCACTTGACCGGTTTTTTTTCGGTTTTCGGTCACCGTAATAAAAGTAAGGTTAGTCACTTGACCGATTTTCGGTCACTGGGGCGTTTCAGTCCCTGACCGTAGTAGTGACCGAAGGCGAACCGAAGTGCATGGGGCAGAGGGAGGGTCCTTCTGGAACGCTATTGGAAATATAATAATAGAGACTCGTACACAAAAACATCAGTGAATTTGAACGTTTTTTTTTAATATCTTGAAATAAGCCATATAACAACAACACTTTTGTATCCATTTAATACTCATCCTCTTCCTCCTCCTCCTCTTCGTCGGAGTCGGTTTCCATTTCGGAACTTCTTTTTTCTTCTTGTCTCTTTTCGGCCTTTGTCCTCTGTTCTTAGCACCTTCGCTCGATATCTTTCGCTCTTTAATTCGATGGATAACCACTCGCGTACTTTGGCTGCCGTTAGCCTATCCTGTTGATTTAGACGACGACAATGTTGGAGTTTCCGGCATGCACCTGTAACATAAACACGGCATTGTTATTTTTTTGTAACGAGGTAAATGGTAGCCCATTTAGAAATATAACTTGCTACGCTCCAATTGTTTATTATTTGAGATCATTTACCGTATAGACAGACCCTCTAGCTCTCTGTCGCTCACAACCCGATAGCCCTCGCGTCCCAACGTCCGTTTAACTACGAGTTTGAATCGCTGATTCTGGGACTACAACCCCTATAAACGTGGTTATTGAAAAGAACTCGTCAAATGTGTCGCTCGGCGTCGCGTTGCTGCGTCGGGCAGCGTTCAATATGGCTGCGCATAAAGCGACGTGTTGCGCCTGTGTGTACGTTGAGCGGCCATCTACTCTATCGAGGACTCTTCGGCGGGGAGGCGAGGACTGCCGAGAACCGAGAGTACACCACGTAGAATACACTTATCTATTATTTATATGAAGTGAATACTTCGTGCATAGGATATTATAACGTATGTGTATGATGTAGTGCATATGCTCGTACTTTTTTCTTTACAATATTTTAATTTCATTTTGTTTACAAAGCAGCAGCAGCAGCAGCAGCAGCAGCAGCAGCAGCAGCGTGGAACACATATGTGGCATACATATATACTGTAACGTGCTACACGAAATAGCAATAATTTCAAGAAAATAATGTATATTTCTTTTCATTCTTGTCAACATATAATAATTATTTCCTTTCCCATTTACAGATAGAAAATCGGATGAAACACCTCAAGTGTCAAGTGACTAACCTCACTTTTATTACAGTGACCGAAAACCGAAAAAAGCGGTCAAGTGACTAACCTAACATTTATTTCAGTGACCAAAAACCGAAAAATAACAGTCAAGTGACTAACCTAAAAAAACAGTGTTCGGTCACTGTTCAGTCACTTTTTTCGGTTCAAAAAGGGCAGAAAATGACCGTGACCGAAATAGGGTCATATTGAAAAATTTTTGGTCTTTTTTTTAGGTCTCCCAATCCACTAGGGAAGGCATTCCCAAATCAGCAGCTGGACCCTTCGGCATAGCAAATCTACCAACGCTGGGTGCTAATCACTCCAAGTTTAATGAAAATCGTTCCACGTCTTCCGATTCAAGGAGATCAGAACAACGGCTAGAACGGTCGAATCTAAATCTTAATCAAATTCAAGAAACTAAAATCGGTAATATGCCTGATATCCCTGACTCAATCAAATACGCCCTTGAAGCTGTTCCGATTTTCGACGGACGTAATATCCCGCTGGCCCACTTTCTAAAAGGATGCAAGGAAGCACAACAGATGATGCGTGTGGACACATAGCAAGATGTCGCTTTAATATTAAGAAATAAATTGACAGGGGAAGCAAAACGCGCTGTTCACGGCGTAAAGCTTCGAACATAGGGGCCGTCCATATATTACGTCATCGATTTTGGCTTTTTAGGATTTTAACCCCCCCCCCCCCTCCCGAAATCAACCTATCCTTCCTATCGTCATAATTCAATTATCGTTACCGTCATCCAACGACCAGACCGCCCCCCCTATTTTGAAATGACGTAATTTATGGACGGCCCCATATCAGTTTTTATCAAATTTCTTAAATCGCTATATACCCCAGAAAAATCAATTTAACAATTGCAAGGCGAGCTTGGACGAGTTTTTCAAGGAGAAATGCTTTGTCCTACGCTGACCGCGCAAAAGAACTCGGGAATACATTTTTTGAAGTATCCAAAGCTAATCAAGAAGGAGAACTAAGTGCAGAAACAAGGAAAAGTCTAGACGATGACCTAGGAGGTTGTTTTATTTGAGGCCTTAAGCCGGAAACAGAAAATAAAATAAAAAGAGACCAGACTTTCGAGGAAACAATGAAAAACGCAATCAGCATAAACGACAATTAAGAGCAAGAGATGCAGTACGAAACGTACGACCTACAAGAACTTTCGATTCTTCAGAACCGCAATATCAACCTAGAGATCGTATCCACCATATTCGAGCAAATTTATCTCCAATCTATCAACTATGTTCATTAAATTGTCACATCGCCAATCAGTGTTATAAATTAGTAGATGTACTAGGCCGGTTCTAACCCAAGGGGAGGTGGTGTGTCAAGAGTGGTGAAGCCAAGGTGGCGCCACCGTCGAGGGGAGGTCGCCGGGCGCGTGTGACGTCACAGAGAGGCCTATGTGGAGGGGGGGGGGGGTCGAGTGTTCCGTGGAGCGACTGGTGGGGGGGGGGGGGGGGATCCGCCGTCGATCTGTGTGTGTGTGCGCGTGCGTGCGTGCATGCGTGCGTACGTGCATGTACATACGTGCATGTGCGTGCGCCCGTGTGTGTGTGTGTGTGTGTGTGTGTGTGTGTGTGTGTGTATGTGTGTGAGTATTACGTAGAGGGCTAAGAAAAGGTGCATGAATTTATCCAGATGTACTTTTTTTTTCTTACGTTGAGCGCCAGGGACCGTCATATCCTATCGCTTCGCATGTGTAACACGAGCCTCATCATTCCATAGGTTCACACTTGAAAACCCATAAAATTTTACGACAGCATGCGACGAAGACAGTGATCCGGGGAAAAAAAATGCATTTCCATTTTACAGGGCTTTAGTATTTCATCTCTGAATGATAATATATACAGAGAGTGCAACGTCAAACCTTGATGCCGACACTTGCAATCATGCAGGTCTGGACAAGTTAGCCCCATGGTTAAGGATTTTTTCTCCGTTAACACCACTCTCCAAGCTATTAGATTTCTTTTTTTATTGCTTCGCTATTCCGAGCATATATATGATAACGGGGTGTTTATTTTGAAAAACTATAAACTTTGGGAGATCTATGGATAAAGACCCTTTTTAGGCTTCGACCGTGGACCACTTGCGCACCGATGGAGAGCCTATGAATTTTTTTTTTCACTACACGCATCTCGACTGAGATGCTGTTTTATTTTTCCCGGCAATCCAATGCGATATTAGTAAATTCTCGTGGGTTGGTGATATTTTCCGAGATGGTAGGGAAAGACGAAAAATGTCTAAAGGGGAAAACCATTTTTAATGATCTGCTGCGCTCACAAGCGTTCACACTTTGGATCGAGCAGTCAGTTAGTGAACATCATCTCTTTTGGGAAGCCTCGTTTCATCGAATATGGAGGGCAACGCGGAGAAGTCGGAACAAATCTTTCACGACCAAGCCGCGCTTCTAAGTTCATATGAAGATTTTACTGTGTGGGAACAACGGTGAGTTGAGTTTATCGAAGAATTGGAAACGCAAAGCCGGATTAAGCGCCCGCGACTGTCAATTGGACACCAGCAGTCACTAATAGCCCAAATAGACCGTCTGGAAGGATTGAGGAATTGTGTGCGGAGTCGTTTCGTACACACGGGCGCAGGACACGGTGATCATGAGTTAATCTGGCGTGAGATTGAAACATCCTTCGAGAGTCGCATATTGACCGGGTCCATCATCAATCGCAGCCACATCGAGCTGAGACACTTTCTAAATTATGCTCGCGACCTAGTGCTTCAACATGTGCAAAATATTATCAGCAAGCATAACAGCATCAAAATCAATACAGTGTTTAATGGTGAATTCGCGAGTGGAGACAAACATGGTAATAAAAGTGTCAACACGCGAAACTGCGAACTATTGAGAACAAGCGATTTGGGTGAGTGGTATGAACAACGTGTTGTGGAGCCCACTTTAACATTACTCGATGAATTTCAAGAACGTGATAGTGGCTGGGCTCTGCAGAAAATACTTAACCTTACGATAAATGTGAATAAGTATAATCCGTTGCGTGCCGGGTGCTCCATATCATTACCGCGGGAAATAATGATGAAGAGAGCTGTGGTTAACGTCAAATCCGACGATAACGCATGTTTCGCATGGGCAGTTGTCGCTGCTCTATACCCAGCTGAACGACACAGCGCCCGTCCAATTTCTTACCCTCATTATTCGACAGTACTGAATCTCCAGGATATCGAATTCCCGGTGACGATACATCAAATAAAGAAATTTGAAGCTCATAACAATGTATCGATCAACGTGTATACCGCCACTACCAAAAAGGACATTGTTCCAATACGCGTGACTCAAAATAAGAAGAATAAGCACATCAATTTGCTGTACATGCAAGATACTGAGGACAACAATGTGGGGCACTTCGTTTGGATCAAGAACCTGTCGAGACTCGTGACGGCGCAACTGACCAAAAAGGAGCATAAAAAATATATCTGTGATCGGTATGTAGTCACCATAATATATATAGGTCACCATAATATATATATTATATATGCTAGATGAATTAAACAAAAACAATCTTTTTTTGCAGATGTTTGCACTACTTTGGTTCCGAGGAAAAATTGCAATCGCACGAGGTCGATTGTCGGGCGATAAACGACTGCGCGATCCGACTACCGAATGACACCAATAAGTGGCTCCAGTTCAGCAACTTTAGCCGGAAAGAGCGACATCCTTTCATCGTGTATGCTGATTTGGAGTGTGTGCTGGCAAAGACCGATGGGGAGAACCTAGCGAAAGCTCTGTATCAACACCATGAAGTGTTTAGTATTGGATATTACGTGCGTTGTTCGTATGACGACTCATTATCTTCCTATCATTCACGCCGCAGTGCTGATTGCGTATCATGGTTTGTCGAAGAACTGAAAAATCTAGCATTGCGCATAAAAGAAACTTTCTGTGATAATGTACCAATGGTGCATTTAACACCAAGTGAGTGGGCTAGTTTTCGCGCAGCGACTCAATGTCACATATGTGAGAAACCATTTGCGCAAGAAGATGTACGCGTTCGAGATCATTGCCATCTGACTGGGCGCTATAGAGGCCCTGCCCATTCCAACTGCAACCTTAATTATAAACAGTCATTTTTCATTCCAGTAGTTTTCCACAATTTATCCGGTTATGATGCACATTTTATAATCAAGGAAGTAGCCACGGCGTTCGAAGGAACAACCAATGTGCTTCCAATCACAAAGGAGAAATACATCTCCTTCACGAAGCATGTTAAAATTACAGACGATTCAAAACACAAGATCCAATTGCGCTTTATCGACTCATACAAATTTCTCAACACGAGTCTCGACAAATTAGCATCATTCTTGACCGACGACAAACTCAAAATTTTACGCACACAATTCACAACTCTCTCGACAAACGATTTCAGTTTGCTAACACGAAAAGGGGTCTTCCCTTATGAAAATATTGATGACGTGACCAAGTTAGACGGCACTTCCCTACCACCACGTGACGCATTTTACAGCTCCCTGACAGATGCTACAGTATGTGAGAGCGAGTACGCACATGCTGAGAAAGTTTGGGAGCGGTTCTCCATTCGAAGGCTGGGTGACTATAGCGATTTGTACTTGAAGACAGATGTCTTGTTATTAGCCGATATTTTCGAAAACTTTCGGAATACGTGCAATGAGAGCTATGGCCTAGATCCCGCGTATTACTACACATTGCCGGGGTATACCTGGGATGCAATGTTAAAGCACTCGAATGTCAAGTTTGAATTACTAACTGACATCGACATGGTTTTATTCGTTGAGCGGGGTATACGCGGTGGTCTCAGTCAATGCTCAGACCGATATGCACACGCTAATAATAAATACATGGAGTCGTTTGATCCATCGAAAGCATCATCATACTTGATGTATTTTGACGTCAACAATTTGTATGGATGGGCAATGTGTCAACCCTTGCCATATGCAGATTTTCGATGGGTCAACGACGTGCCCAATTTCGATCCAATATCCATCGCGCTAGACTCACCTATAGGCTACATCCTTGAAGTCGACTTGGAATATCCCCAATCTCTACATGATGCGCACAAAGACCTACCGTTTTGCCCAATACATGAAAAACCACCGGGTAAGCGGGAAGAAAAGCTGTTAGCAACTGTCTGCGATAAAAAACGCTACGTCATACACTACCGGAATTTACAACAGTGCTTACGCCATGGGCTTTGCCTCACGAAAATCCACAGAGTCCTATGTTTACACAATCACCATGGCTGCGTTCGTATATTGAGTTAAATACCCAGCTTCGAACGCTTGCCAAAAACGATTTCGAAAAGAATTTATTCAAATTAATGAATAATGCGGTCTTTGGCAAAACGATGGAGAATGTGCGCAATCATGTAGATGTAAAGCTTTTGACAAAATGGGAGGGCAGATATGACGTAGAGGCAATGATTGCGAAGCCAAACTTCCATAGCCGAAGTGTTTTTTCGGAAAACCTCGTGGCCGTAGAATTGCGCAATCTCGAGGTGAAATTCAACAAGCCGATATATGTGGGTATGTGCATACTCGACATATCCAAAACGTGCTTGTATGGATTTCACCACGAGTATATGGTACCCCTGTATCGAAATAGATGTAAAGTCATGTATACCGATACAGATAGTCTCATATATGCCATTGAGAGCGATGATATATATGCCGACATGAAGCGCAACATTGAAAAATTTGATACGAGCGACTATACAGCGGACAATAGGTATGATATGCCGCTTGTCAACAAGAAGGTACCCGGTCTCATAAAAGACGAATGCAATGGTGCAATTATGACCGAGTTCATTGGACTTCGATCGAAAATGTATGCGACACGTGTCGAGGGTAAGAAGGACACGAAAAAAGTTAAAGTTGTCAAGAGTAGCGTTGTGGCTAGGACAATCACGTTTGACGATTATGCTCGATGCTTGAATGAAGAAGTTGAAATAGAGCGTAGTCAAACGTGCATTCGATCAAAGTTACACCAAGTCTACACCATTCGCGAGACGAAAATTGCTCTGAGTCCACATGATGATAAGCGGTATATCATACCGGGGACCTCTGATACCCTACCATGGGGGCACTATAGAATCCCGTCATGAAAAGTTTTGTAAATTTTTTTTTTCTACAACCTTCATGTAAAACTGTACATTTTTGTGAATATCGATGTATAAAACTCATGAAAATTATGTATATATTTTATTCACTCGATGTTAAAATGATGTTTGTTGTATATATTGTGCGAGAATGGATTTATTATTTTCCGTAAATAAAGAAGCGGACTTTTTATAATCCCATGTGTTTATTCACTCTATCCATCTCCTCACATTCCATGAAAAAAGGGCGACGGCGAGACGGGGGAGAAGCAAGCCTGCTGTGGAGTCGGTCGGAGGCCTTGGAGGGATGCGGGGACGACCAGCAGGTCAAGAGTCATAAAACACATATTTTTCCACTTTCTTTATTACCGACTACAAATGGGATTTACTTATCCAACTATTGCGGCTATTGTCGAAACCTAACCACTTTACAAACATTCGATTACCGCGCTTCTTCAATACCGCTTCGATGAGATAGATATCGGGGTGCTTGACACTGAGAAGCTCTTGTTCGTAGAAACCACCGGCGATCGGTTCATCTTTATGGTCTTTCAAGTGGTACGTCACGGGATGAGTTTTTTTCACACGATAGATTGTAAATATTTCCGTTGTCCAGTTTGGGGTGTAACCCTTTTCGAAAACAGTCTTAAATTTGCTGATTCTCACTATATCACCAACGGCGAATTTTGGCGATCTTTTCATTGGAGGCTTATTGAAAATCTGCTGCAATTGCTTCTCATTTTCCGCGTTGACATTTCTCGGCTTCATCTTAATGGTGCGGTGTACAGAATCGTTGTACTCGGCAATTAGATTATGAAGAATATCGATCCACTTATAATTACCACGAAGACTAAATTGCATCCACATCTTGTTCTTCAATGTACGATTGAAACGCTCGCAAATGGATGCCTTCAAGTTGCTATATGTTGAATACATGTGAATATTGTACTTTTTCATGATGGCCTTAAAGTCACAATTGTAGAATTCTTTTCCCCGATCAACGTGTAAGTTCTGCGGTATGCGTCCCTTAACGAGGATCGACTTCATTGCTGCTGCTACATCTTTACCACTCTTACTCAGCATTGGCACGGCCCAGGCGAATTTCGAGAAGGTATCGATGACGGTGAGGAGAAATTTGTGGTTGGAGTTTTGACGAGCGTATGATGACATATCGACGAGGTCGGCTTGCCAGGTTTCGTCCAAGCCACGGATATCCACATGTCGACGCGGATAGTTTCGTCGAGCAGGCTTATGTAGCTCCAGCACGAGAGCGCCCCTTTTTTCGTTCATTTTCCAGTCCACTCAGTCGTGCGTCCAATTCAGCAATGACGTTCGAATTACGAATCACCAAATCTTGTAGAGCTTTGACATCGACCTCGAGTGTCCTCGCAATATCTCGTATCGTAGCTTCAAGTCCATTAACCAACAAGTGACTACTCTCATTCATTTTTTTGCGTATATTCTTAATGATAGTTCGAGATTTCTTTTGTAACGCACTTAGAGTAATGGCGTCATCATCTCCTTCCGGATTTGCAATGTTACACAATCGTTTCTGCCCCACGTCATAATGACCATCTGCGGTAATTCTAAAGCCAATCCCGGGTCGACCTGGAGGACCTTGCTTACTGTGGAGTACACTCCTACTTGAATGACGTCCAAACACATCGACACTCATGATGAGAATGCGTGAATTCCCCGATGTCGCGTTAATAAATGAATTCAGCTTCACGCAATTCCTCAATAATCGATATAATTTCATTCGCATGTGATGAATTTCCGGCTGCTTGGGATGCCAGAAGTAAGCGAAGACGATCCACTAGCTCGTTTGGATTGTCCCAATAAATATAGTCCAATTGGGTGTTTTTTCTAGCTAGCTTATACTTTGGCATACCCTGTCCCACATGATGATCGACTATATTGGCGATATATGTGTTAAATTTGTGGCTGGTGTTACGTCGTATAGCCTCACTAGGCTTATACAATTTTTTGTGCGCATTCGTCGAGATTACAATCTTTTCGTAGTTTTTCAAATCGTCCGGTGTGAGAGTTTCAACATTAGGCACTTTTTTAAACAACAGCTCCGTTAATCCAACAGTTTTCGCATAACTCGCATCTCCCACACGAATATGTTCAGAGTCGAAAATTATCGGAGAATTGCCAATCATTAATTTGTTGTTAGCGAGATTTCGTACACCATATAATACATCCAAGGTTGCCTTTCTATTTGTTTGTAATAGCAGGAGATATTCGCTGATCAGCTCATCGACATTTTGCGAGTCATCGTCATCCTCATATATCAATTTAAACGAATCTTGTGTTTCACTCTTTAAGGAATCATGTGCCGCATTTTGATTTTTCACACTATTTAACGCATCTTCTTTTTCTTCTTCAACATTATCTCCCACTTTTTCATCCTTAATTTCCTCCTTCACCGCCACCACCTCACTGTTTTTATACGACACCAATTTCTCCAATGGCCCCACTATAGGCGTAAAGACATCCTGCATTCTTTGCTGATCGTTATCTTTCCCAATTTTCATCATTCGATGCTTTCGTCTGATTGCATCGCCCGCCTTGGCAATTTCACGCAACACATCCTTTTCACGCAACAATTGTTCGCTCTTCATGTTGTCACTACCACGGCATGCGTAATACTGTCTCTTCAAGTACCAGCGATGAGTCATTTATCAATGGTGAGAAAATAATCAAAACCTTGTCTATATCGACCTCCGTTAATATCGCTATCCTTGTCAATCGTGATAAATGCATACTTGTCAGAATTCCAGCATTTCACGCACATGTTTTTAAAGCACGTATAAGTCATATCCGTATTAACATGGTCATTGTACACGTGTTTGAGATTCATATCGTCCTGCTTGAAAAGCACCACGAAATTTGCATTATCCCTCACGAGATGTTTGAGAATACGAGTGTACGTCTGACAAAGATAAAAACTGTCAACAATCTCATGTCGTCCCATGGAAAAGAAGGCCCGAACATTATCCTGCTTTTCGCATGCTATGTCATCAAAGATGAATATAGAGTTGGATCGTGCATCACTTGGTGCTATCACGTGTTCATGCGCCTCGAATGGATGATATTCAACTCCACTCACAGGTTCGAGTAGGTGTTCGAGCAACTTCTACTTTGGCTGCTTGAGCGATTTGGAATACAAGTAAATATTCTCAAATCTCAAACCATTCGGATGGATGATGAGAGTGAGCAAAGCGTTGGTTTTCCCACAATTCGATGGACCGCAAAACAGTGCACGTATGCTATCCGGCAATAAATTCCCATGGCGTTTCTTTTTCCCTCCACGGTCTTCGACAAACTCGTCGAAATTTATCACGGGAAGTCCGCCTCCGATAGTTTGCTTCCTGGACGTCATCTCACACACGACTAACGGCGAAATCATATAAATAGGCTTCTAATAGGGATTATCCGTCAGTCGCGTATTGTCTTTAGACATGATTGTGCATAGGAAGAGTGTAAAGGTTTGGTCAACCGCCTAATCAACAAACTCCCCGTTGAACTACATTTGCCTGGATATCAGTCTTGTGGACCAGGCACAAAGTTGGCCAAGCGCCTTGCTCGTGGTGATCCGGGCATTAATCCATTGGATACGGCTTGCAAACATCACGATATTGCGTATTCGAAAAATCCGGATAATCTTGAGGCGAGACATTTGGCGGATAAAGTGTTGGCTGAACGGGCTAGGCAACGTGTTACCGCGAGAGACGCTAGTATTGGTGAAAAAGCCAGTGCTTGGGGTGTGGCAAATATTATGAAGACAAAGAGAAAATTTGGCATGGGAATGAAGGCCCGCAAGGGTGGCGTTTGTTTGAAAAAGATAATTGGCGCTGCAAAGAAGACAATGATTCAAAGTAATGATCCGCATAAGATTATTAAATCAGCTTTAAAGGGTGCTCGTGCAGCTGTAAAGTTGCAAGGTGGTAAAGTGCGCACACCTCGGGTTCTACCTGTACCCCATAAAATTGGTGGTTTATTGCCCTTCCTCGTGCCCATTTTTGCTGGTCTTAGCGCTGCGGGTGCTTTGTCGGGTGGTGCGGCTAGTATAGCTAAAGCCGTAAATGCTGCTTAAGCAGCTAAACGTGAATTGGATGAAAGTAAGCGTCATAATCGGACAATTGAAGCAATTGCATTAGGTCGGGGTCTACATCTGAAACCATATAAGCAAGGATTGGGCCTTCATATCAAGCCAAAAAACTAGCAGTTACGCTACCTCACCGACCCCTCACCGACCACGACTTACTCAAATATGCAAAAATCCTAAAGATTCCACATTTTCGCGGAGTTTACATGCGCGACACATTGCCAGCGAGCGGACCTCTCAAATGTGAAGCAGCAATTGTAAATTTGGATGAAAATGTCGGTCCTGGCACGCATTGGGTCGCTTACAAAAAGACCGGATCGAAAGTCATGTACTTTGATAGTTTCGGCAATCTTCCACCACCATCCAAGCTCATGAGATATTTCCGTGTCGGTAGCGTAAATTATAATTATAAGGGATATCAGGAATATGATACGATTGAATGTGGACATTTGTGTCTGAAGTTTCTTTGTCGGCAGCTGCAGCACAAAGACAAATATACACTATATATAGGAGGGAAATGACGTGGCGAATTCAGTTGTTAATTTACCAGCATCATGGACGAAAGTTTAACATTGACCATATCTGGCTCATCGTCCATACTCGAGGCGCAGTACTTTCCCCCCATCGAACTCTCGTCACACAAAAATTATACCCTCGGTCTCGTTGAATTGTTAACCTTCAACTCTATTCCAAATATCGACGTTGACCACGATAAACTTTACGTGGGAGATGAGGTGTTGACGATACCTACGGGCAGTTATGAAATAGAGGATATTGAGACGTTTGTACAAGCAGAGCTCGCGCGTAAAAACATCAGCATCAGCATTAAACCCAACAATAACACGCTACGCAGTGAGATCGAGCGTGATCGTGATGTCAATTTTGAGCCAAAAGATTCTATTGGTCATCTACTAGGCTTCACCGCACGCAAATTGGAAGCCAATAAAAGACACGAATCCGATCTTCCAGTAGCCATTCTCAAAGTGAACGCCTTACGCGTTGAGTGCAACATTACTGCTGGCGCCTATACTAACGGACACAAAGTACACACAATTCACGAATTTTTTCCATCTGTGCCACCGGGCTATAAGATCATTGAAGTTCCCTCCCACGTAATTTATCTGCCAATCACGAGCCGAACGATTGACACGATACAGCTTCGCATAGTGGATCAAGACGGTGATTTGGTAAATTTCCGCGGTGAAGTAATCACCATACGCCTGCATATAAAGTCGTGATGGGCATTGTTTTCAACAGATCTTCCAATAACAATAAACGGTCATGGATAAAAACAATCAGTCGTCGGCCAGCGCCCAAAGTGCTAACACCTCAAAACGTGCTACTCTTGAAGAGTTTGGGTCTCAAAGTGCGTGGCGAAAGCGTGTAAAAAATTATTTAGTCTGTGCTCTGTGCATCTGTCGCGTAAAATGGAAGAAGAAATCGTAAACATTCAGACACCCGTGGTCTTTGATGAATCCATCATCCATTGTGAGATTCACGCTCATCAGCCATATGCATCTTCAACCTTCAATAACAGCGATGAAATCCGTATTGCCATCCAACATCAAGACCTCTCTATCCTGCCAAGCAAGAGTTCGCTACACATATGTGGAAAACTATCCAAGCGTGATGCGATATGAGCTGAATGCCATAGAAATCGATCGTAATAAGAATGTCGGCATTACGAGTGTAATTAAGGGATATTCATCTATCTCACCGGCCAAAAGTTCTATGCTCGAGAACACTGGATGGCTCGATGTCGAAGAGACCAAGCAGATTGTAGATGTATCGGGAAACTTTGATCAGTGTGCATTCCGCTCAGCATGCTCCTCGGATTTGCCGAAGATTATCGGAAAATTGTCGTAAATGCCAAGCACGAGTTGATTCTCACGAGATCAAAGACCGACGACAATGCCATTGTACAAACAGCGCCTGAAGACTACAAACTCGTATTGCATAAAATAGAATGGCTCGTGCCGTATGTGACAGTCTCGGATCAGCGAAAAATTCGACTGTTAAAGTTTCTCGCCAAAGACGCACCAATCTCCATGAGTTTCCGAACATGGGAACTGTATGAATATCCATTGCTGCCTACCACCTCCAAGCACGTGTGGTCTGTGAAAACTTCGAATCAGCTGGAGAAGCCGCGATATGTCATACTTGCGTTGCAGACGGATCGGAAAAATAAGAAACAACACAATGCGAGCCACTTTGATCATTGTAACCTGAGCGACGTCAAGCTATACCTCAACTCGCAATGTTATCCATATGGAAATTTAAATTTGAACATTGATAAAAATCAATATGCTCTTCTCTACGAGACGTATGCAAACTTTCAGCCGACCTATTACAACAAAGAGGCTGAACCATGGCTGAGTAGGATGGAATTTTTAGAAAAAGCCCCCCTCGTTGTCATTGACTGCTCAAAACAAAACGATTCGCTCAAGTCCGGTCCTGTTGATGTGCGCCTTGAGTTTGAATTGAAAAACAATATTCCATCGCAAACTTCAGCGTACTGCATGATCCTCCATGATCGTATTGTCGAGTACAATCCAATCAGTGGTGGGGTTAAAAAATTGGTATAAAATCATGCCAATGATCCGCGCCTACTTCAGTCATCATGGAGCTTATCGTCGACGTGCAAGGGTTAAAGAGACCCGTCAACGAATTCGTCCTAAAGGAGATGTCCATCGTCAAACTCCATGAGAAGAACGCTGAACCGCTGACATTCTTCTTCGATGCACCATTCGCCTGGAACGCTTTACCGGCCAAGTACAAAATGACAAACAAGTGGCTGGAACGCAATTATCATGGAATACGATGGGAACACAGCGGCATACCATACGAGGCAGCTAGAACGACAATTCGAGGAATCTGGGAAGGAGCTCCTACGATCTATGCCAAGGGATTCGAGAAGTGCTCATGGCTATCGAGATTCACAGATTCAGCAACAAAAGTCATCGATCTGGAGACTCTGGACTGTCCATCGCTGCAGAAGTTGCCGAAAATCGCAAACGTTAAATGTCCCCATCATTCCTTTAATACAAAATACAATTGCGCCAAAGCGAATGTAAAGTCGTTGAAAAGCTGGCTCTCTATGTACGAAGCGTTGTGTGAGCGAGGGATTTTTTTAAAATGAATAAAAACATTTTGAACAAATATTGTTCTCCATTTATTTCCTATATCTACGGCGAATACAGTTTGACGACAATTTTTTTTTTACATTATATTCGATGAAAAAGTTTTTTCGTACATTTTTACATAGCACCAAGCGTTGAAAACTCTACGATGATAACTGTGATGCAAACAGTTGTTGCATTCTACGATGGTGACGATGCCAGCTGCCGCTGAACTCGTTGTTTCCACCGGGCCTTCACGAGCGTTCTTTTCCACCATACTCAGACTCGAGCGTCGAAAACTCTACGATGATGATGACTGTGATGCAAACAGTCCTTGCACTCTACGATGGTGATGATGCTGGCTGCTGTTGAACTCGTTGTTTCCACCGGGCCTTCACGAGCGTTCTTTTCCACCATACTCAGACTCGATGGAACTCGACGCTGTTGTATTTTCCACCAATGTACTTCATGTAGAGTTGACCATTGCGCGCCAGTTGCAGCATACTCTCGAACATTTTCAGATCTTGATCGAAGGCCTTTACCAGCCGCGCTGGCAAGAAGACGGCAAACTCATTTGCAACGTCCACGATGTAGCGTTTTCCAAACTTGGTCTGTACAGCTCTCATGTCCGTGATTTGATGATCCGAATGGATGTGGAGTTCTGACAGCTTCTTCGTTGGGAGGAATTCCGCCATCAGGCTGACTTTGTTGATATTTGAGAGATCCATTTTCACTCTTTTTCAAAGTTCTTTTCGGTGAAGTTGATGGTGCGGTGGAATAGTGCAGTCTGAGCTTGGTCCACGAAATCATAGGCTCCCTCGTAACCCCTCCACTCAGATTTTAAAAACTTCGCCCCATTTATCCAATCATAGGCATGGCTAACAGGTTCAAACACGTTCGAAGAACCTCGCACGTAGAGAACTTCCCCCCTCGCAACACTTTTCACAGTCCCGACGTTGGGGTGGGGGACCATCAATGTGATCCTTCATCTGTGGCGTATTATAATGCTCCATGCATGGAAGAAACGATATCACTTCACTATCGTTCCGATGATGCTCCGGCAAACGATCCCACAGTAAACCAATAAAGTTACCCCAATACTTTAGGAGCAAGACTTTTGGAACCTGTTCGAGCTCGTTTTTGGTCAAGTCCAGGGGGTGCTTGGCCGGATGCAGTGCGTACATACTTGCACATGTGAACATCTTGACGTAATCTTGTGGAATGAAACCTCGACGGGTTGAAACTTGTTGTGGAATAACGCTACAGCTGCATGCAATAAATAAAGCATTTTATGGGCTTTGAGCATCTCAGTCGAGATGCGTGTAGTGAAAGAAAAAATTCATAGGCTCTCCATCGCACAGTAGGAGAAAAGCCCAAAAACCTGGCCAAAACCTCAAATGACCTTTGACGGGAATGAAAATTGGCTTACAGGGGTTTTCAAGGTCGCTGATTACGAATCTGAAAGCCAAATTATCGTAAACAAAATGGCCGATCCAATATGGCTGACATGAATGTTAAAAAGTTGCCAGATGTCGACAAAAATTGGTATTTACGGGTTTTCAAGGTCGCTGATTACGAATCCGCAAGCCAAATTATCGTAAAAAAAATGGCCGATCCAATATGGCCGACATGAACGTTAAAAAGTTACCAGATGTTGACAAAAATTGGTATATACGGGTTTTCAAGGTCGCTGATTACCAATCCGATATCTATTGTTTATAACTTGCAACAAAGAGCTTACAGCAAATTGTTATAAACAAAATGGCCGAGTATCCTGCTAAATAGATAAATTAATATATTTAAAAAAATCATCATAATAAAATAAACGTGAACAGTGTATTCTACGCAATTATTATTTTTATTTCCAAAATACATACGGAACGCTTCAAAAATAGAAAATTTTATTCTTAATCAAAATCGTAATCGGAGTCGGAGTCGGAGTCAGAATCATTATCCGAGTTTGTATCTATTACAACTCCCGGCACGGCTTCAATCTCGGCGCAAAATTCGTCTGCTGCAGCAGTCACTTTAGGAGCGATCAACATCGCTACAGCTTCCGGCGACAAACTCTTCAGCTTCTTCTGTGGTAGTCTTCTGACACTTGAAATGTACGGATCAGAAGTAACTAAGAGCCGATGAAAAACATCTTCCATAGTTTTAACCCTGGAACTTTTTCGCGCAAAATCTTCTCGATATCGTTTGATGTCGTTGTTTCGAGCTTCCTGAGCATCTTCGGATAATTGGCCGATTGGTAATAGAGCATGAGTTATTATCACTGGACCATGAATTAATAGTTTGTGCACCGAAGTAGGCATGGAGTACCAAGGGTATAATGCAACGGTCTTTCTTGCCGTTTCAATAGCATACTGTTCAAATCTTTCACAGTTTATCTCGTGGCCACACGATATAACTTGTAGGATTACGTACAAGCGTTTAATAACTTCTTCGTTGACCCCCGTTATCGCAGCGGAAACCGTCGAATTTTCAAAGAATCGCCGAGCTGTGTTGCCATCATTGCTGCTGCCGTATCCAGGCTTTGGGCGATCGATATTTAGACCCAATTGCTTCTTGAATCCTTCTTGAATGGCCCTCTTGCGTTCCTGGGTAATTTTTTTTTCTTCGGCACTTCGAGCTTGCCATTTTTTAATGCCGAGTTTGTAAGACACGTGTAAGCAATACTCGAAGCACCGTATCCACGCATGCAGCGTCGACAATCCGAACTTCAAATTTGTTTCATTGATTTCCCTTTGCAATACAGTGTCGATGGCATTAAAATCTTTGCTGGTTGCTCCACACAAATAGCACCGTTGAGCAGATTTCGTCAATGATACAGCGTTGCAAACTTTACCATCTATCATGGTGAACAACAACTTGTACATTACGGAGATTTCTTTTCCATCTATTACACTTTCGAATGGACGAAGTGACTTTATTTGTTCTTCAACAATTTGGACTTCATTAAGTGTTGACTCTGTGCCTTCGCGTAGAAACAGTAGTCTAAGCGGTCTACAAAATCGTGGAGACGAGGGTCTGGGGTTCTTCCAAACAACTATTTCGTCCTTCGATTGTTGATCATAACACACGAGTTGTAATGGCACGACTGAAGTAAAGAATACATGCGCATCAGATTTGCTGTCATCACTGAACGTCTGCTTATATTCACTTTGCCCAGAACTTCCATCGCAACCCCACTTGCAAATCAAGTCCATTTTACGAACATTATCTGGAGTCAATCTTTGAATGAGTACATTTTGGACGAGTAAAATACGTTCAACTGTATGATCTAATAGTGCCTGTAGTTGGACTTCTGCACTACTCTCTGTAATCCTGATTGCATCACGTGGTGGATAACAACGCTTTTTTGCTTTCATCACTTTTTCGTAAGACGGATATAGCTTACAGTTATTTTCCTTCCCTAATCTTCTCATTCCCTGGTAAGTACTCTTGGAGAATTTATATTCAATCATAGCGGAAAGTGCAGCCTCTTCGGATAAAGTAATTTCATCCGTTGCTGAGTAAGCTTTACGATACTTGGAAGCTCTTAAAGGACTCGTCATTGTTACGTCCTTAATAACTTTTGCGGCGTCGGATTGTCCTGAAGAGCGAAGGCTCATCTGAGTAGCGTATGCTAACTCGACCGAGTTGAACGATGTACGAATATCTTGGGTCTTCCTTCGTTTAGATCTTTCACTGGACATTGTAAACTCAAGGGACGGGCGGCCGCCCGTATTACCCGGGCTTGTTACTACAGTGTCTGTAGGTGCGGCAAAACATACCTGTTTGCTAAGCCATTCACCGTTATTCTTGAAAAATACACAGGATTTTCTGTGAGCTTGTTGCCACCTCGTTCTCATTTGATTGAAGAGTATCGAAAAAGTCTGTTTCGAGTCCTCAGGCACTACAACTGTACGTCCGGTGTCCTTGGAAATTTTTTCTACCATAAATTCGATCAAGGAAGCGAATTTATCGGATAAATGCTCGCTGATTATCAGAAATACTTCTTTCCTTGTCAGCACCAATTCTTTGTAACCGGATCCTGTAATAAAGACATAAAATTGTAGAAAATTGGTGTTAAAGGAAAAGATAAAATTTTCAATTAATACAAAAACTTGAACAATGTACATTATTTTACCAAATAAATAACCGCAATAATTGAAATAATTTTAAGAAAATTAGACAGAAAATATTGACATGGATTTGGTTAAAAGAAAGCTTTGCTTACTATATAATATATATATATTCAAATATTTTATTCGAATGTTATAACATTTCATTCATATTTAAGAAATTTTTATGTGGTTGATTTTAATATGTATATATATATATATATGCATACGTATATATCATAATTAAATCACAGAAAATTTATATATATATATATATACACATACATATATATTAAAATAATTTATTTCAAGCGTATAACAGCCGTCTTGTCCGTTATGATGCTACTTCACCCATTCTCAGGTAGAGGCGCAGCGGCTGCTCAATAGTGCCGCGTGCACGCTCGGCTACCGCACGATGCGAAAAAAATCATAACGGACAAGACGCACGTTTTCCGCAGGTAACTCTTGTAAATTTCGAAAGCTTATACATTAAACTAAAGGCCGAGACTAGGAGCTTTGCAAAATGTGACAAAATATATAACTTTTCGGACCGTTGAAAATATAAGTTTTCAAAATTATTCAATTTTATTTATGCCGAAGGCTATACTACATTTCAATCATTTATACATAAACTTTCGATTCAACCGATGTAAAAACATGTTCTACATACCTCCAGAAGTCGTATCCATGTTGCAGAATTGAAATTAAACCCGTCACTTTAAAGTTATGGGTTTTTGAAGTCAGCGTTATTTTCGTCTGTTCAGCACGTGACACGTACACTCTTCACGAACACTCACTGCCAACTGACGCTGCGGCGCAGGTATACACTTAAAGGGCTTTCCCTTCCACAATAGAATGCAGTTACTAGTCCTCTACCTGAATGACTACTCAACTGACCCTATTTCGAAAATTTATTTTTTGGGGTTTTGGCCAGGTTTTTGGGCTTTTCTCCTACTGTGCATCGGTGCGCAAGTGGTCCACGGTCGAAGCCTAAAAAGGGTCTTTATCCATAGATCTCCCAAAGTTTATAGTTTTTCAAAATAAACACCCCGTTATCATATATATGCTCGGAATAGCAAAGCAATAAAAAAAGAAATCTAATAGCTTGGAGAGTGGTGTTAACGAAGAAAAAATGCTTAACCATGGGGCTAACTTGTCCAGACCTGCATGATTGCAAGTGTCGGCATCAAGGTTTGACGTTGCACTCTCTGTATATATTATCATTCAGAGATGAAATACTAAAGCCCTGTAAAATGGAAATGCATTTTTTTCCCCGGATCACTGTCTTCGTCGCATGCTGTCGTAAAATTTTATGGGTTTTCAAGTGTGAACCTATGGAATGATGAGGCTCGAGTTACACATGCGAAGCGATAGGGTATGACGGTCCCTGGCGCTCAACGTAAGAAAAAAAAAGAACATCTGGATAAATTCATGCACCTTTTCTTAGCCCTCTACGTAATACTCACACACACACACACACACACACACACACACACACACACACACACACACACACACACACACGGGCGCACGCACATGCACGTATGTACATGCACGTACGCACGCATGCACGCACGCACGCGCACACACACACAGATCGACGGCGGATTCCCCCCCCCCCGACAGTCGCTCCACGGACCACATGACCCCCCCCCCCCTCCACATAGGCCTCTCTGTGACGTCACACGCGCCCGGCGACCTCCCCTCGACGGTGGCGCCACCTTGGCTTCACCACTTTTGACACACCACCTCCCCTTGGGTTAGAACCGGCCTAGTACATCTACTTAAATTCATTAACACGTTTAAACATCAGGTGCAACTGTTAACTTCGTGAGAAAATAATTTCGCACCTTAAAATCAAAACAGTGGACTAAATAGAACCCAAATCCAACGAAAATTTGTTCAAACAGGAGCTAATGAGCCCCGCGATGGAAATCGGTCTAATAGATGACCCAATAAAGCTGGGATTAAATCTGCCGTTTTTTGCCGCTATTGTAAAAATCCAGGACTCTCCGGGAAATCCGGGAAAATCTCCTAAAAGTGACATTCCAAGTCGAAAATAAACTATCAAAAACTTCGTTTGTGCGCAGTATCAGACATTTCAAGGCGGAAGAAAATCAAGAATGACCTCACCGAGTTACCGATATTCTTTTAAATCGTACCAGCAATGTGCCTGTAATTTCCGTTGAATCTCAGGATTTCATAGACACACCTCTTCTAATGATCGATACACGTTCCGCGCTAAATTTAATTAAAAACTGTTAAATTTCGCCCAGAGTGGAAGTGGCCAGAAGTGACATTATTAGAATCAGGGGACTAACAAAAAATTACGTCAATACTAGGTGCGCAACTAAGTCCCAGGTTTCACACATGGATGGCGCTAGCGACATATATAGTTGGCATACAGGTCTGAAATTGAGTGTCTTTATAGCTTGGACATCTTTTAAGAATACTCAGTCATAATATATACAAATGTCCCAATACAACGACCTTTCTTCTAACCTCGAAAATGTCAAAGTTTGTTCCAAATAAACAGCATTTGCGGGAAGCAATGCTTTTCTGCTTCAACCTAAAAAAAAGCAGCTGAAGCACGTCGGTTACTTGAGGAGGCCTACCGCGAACATAACCATCAAAAACAGCGTGTGAAGATTGGTTTAAGCGGTTCAGAAGTGGCGATTTTGAGGGTGGGGACAAGGAGCGCTCGGGAAGACCGCAAACATTTGCGGACGCCGATCTGCAAGCGTTATTGGATGAAGATGACACTCAAACAGAAGATGAACTTGCCGAGGCATTAAATGTGACTTGGCAATTCATTTCGAAACATTTGCATGCCATGGGAAAAATTCATAAGGAAGGAAAGTGGGTGCCGCATGAGTTGACTGACAAGGAAACGTTGTGAGGTCGATGTCTCCGATTTCGATGAAATTTGGCATGCTTGTAGAATGGGTAAAAATAGGCGACAAGTATTTTTTTTTTATATCGGCGGAACCCGATTTTTAAGGGTTGAAAAGCACCATTGAAAATTGTGGTGTTTTTCGTTGATAACGTTTTAACAGTACGAGATATGAAAAAACTTCAAATTGCAACAATGTTTATTTTTTGGTGTACTATACATTGGAGATGAGAACGATGTAGATAGCAACAAATTTCATATTGTTTATTACAAAAATGCAATTTTTTCAGACGTATCTCCGAGAATTTTTAATCGATTGGGATGTAAATTTGCATACATGTAGAGAATGGAAAAATGCGGATACGCATTTTTTCTTTTTCCGATATCTCACAATTAAGGGGTTGAAACTGCCCGTCGATTTTTTTGCCAAAAAGATCGTATAATCAGCTAGCTTTTTGGCATTTCGGTCTAAATTCACGTCAATATGTGTTCGTGTTATGACGCAATTCCATATTTGTAACAGTCCAGCCCCTCCCCCCCAACGGGCCCCCTCTCGAAAGGCAAACGTTCAAAGTTCTTACCGTGCGGCATGGACGAAAAATTGTAGAAATAAAAATGGGTTACAAAGAAAGTACAATCAGTCAAAATAGGCGATACACATTTTCTCGTTTTCGAAATAAAAATATAGTTCGAAGGGAAAAAATGATGTATTCTGCGACTACTAGACGTTCATGATGATAATGATGAGTACAGCAACAAGTGGCTGTTGTTTATTGCAATAATTCGTGAATTACTTGTAAAAAATCATTCTTCAGTTTCCCACTCATATGGGCAGAGGCAAGACTTGCACTCACGGACTGACTTCGTGCTTCGGAAAACAACTGGATTACAATTGTATATTTACGAAGAAATTCCACTCCGCTCACCGTATCGAAGGCATTATCTGCAGAGATTACAGCGTTTTTGGGTTGTCGCTGCAACTCATGAACAGAATGGTGCAAACATTTTGGTCAGCTTATAACGCAGCATAATTTAATCTTTATCTTTAACTTTAATTTCACAAACAGCAGAACCAATGAACGAAAGAAATACATCTTCGCAAAGAGCAACTACGGTGCAAAGAGCAGCTCTCATGATAACCTTGAAATCGCCTTATTTAAGATCAATAGCAGTTCTGGTAATAACGTGTGTCGTCATTATTTTTTTCGTGTGTATTTATCAATTGGGTTTCAAGTCATATAAATTCACAAATGATCACGATTGCTGCAGTTACGACTATGAAACCAGCCATACATTTTGAGTTCGAAATACAAATAAAAAAGTACGTTAATCCGGTGAATGTTATTGAACTTCTATCCATCCTACACGGAAATAAAATATATGTAAAAATATATTTTTCGATATTTTCAAAATAGATGTACAATATATTTCAGACATACATTATGCATCTTAGATATACATTATATCTATGCAGTATATACGGGAAATGCATGTAACGTATATTCGCGATATCCAACTTTTCGTCCAAAAATAGATCTTCAGAATGTACAGACAATGCATATTGGATACATGACGACATATACCTAAACTTTATTGAAAATATACTCACGGTGTCCTCAGAATGGCTTTAAAGTGTACTAGAAGTATAATTTCATTGTACTCGGACTATATTCGAAGTGTATTTTAAATATATTTAAACTACATCTAAAATTGACACGGAAGATATTCATACTACACTTTGAATCTTATTGAAATATATTTAAACTATACTTGAATAGTATTTCAAATGGCTTAAAGTATACCTAAATTATACATTAAATATCCTCATAATTCATTTAAGATATACTCCTAGTATATTCAAACTTTATTTGTAATATACTCGTAATACATTTGAAGTGTACACGGAATCCATTCAAAATAAATATATTTTATGCATATTTTAAGATATTTATAAAATCTATATAAAGAATGAATTAATGTTACATATACATAGTTCGAAAAATACATGCAGGAATCAAACAGGTATTACAAAAAAAATTACAAGGAATAATTTTAAGGTGCAATCCTAGTTATTTATTTTAATTTTATTTGGAAAAAAGCGCTCGTCAGAAGTAACAATTGAACTAGTCGGAAAACGTCCTCAGTTTTGAGGGTCTGGATCCCAATGTGGCTCGACGACTCACTTCTTCTTATGATTGGACCGGAGCTAAGCCATTTTGTTGTTAAGAGCGCTGCCAAGGCCAGCCTTGCAGAACGTTCTCTTTCAACATTTTCGAACAGTATCTAAATAAATATATGATAATTCGGTAAGTTCGTGTACAGAGAATAATTCAAAGAATTAATGAGACTTTGTGTCATTAAGGGCCTCGACACACAGCGCGTTTTTGAGTCGGAATAGCGTGTCCCGAGTCAACATTTTTAGCCTCCTCTGAACCTCGCACGACCCATTTCTTTTGTAATACATAAGCCGCCAGCCTCGGTTGAACCGACGAAACCTCATTTGTCGAGTTCAGTGCCATGAAGAGACCTCCTCTTGGTCCAGGGTAGCCTCTGCTAGACCTCCCAAACCTTCGCTCGACCCCCAGTTTCAGTGAAACGTGCAGAGCACAGACCTCCTTAACCTGCTTTCAATCTCAAACTGTTGTCTCGACCCCACCTAACCTGCTTTCGGCCCAAATTCGATATCTCCTCCATCATCATTCCATTGTGGCCTGATCGGTAACCCGTTCGATGACAAAAATAATACGAAATTAATAAAAATACATCGTCCCCTTATCAAATTATTAGTGCAATATTAATATGCGAAAACAATCAAATTTGCTCAATATCGATTTATTATTATTTTATAGGCAATTCATAAAAGAATGCTTATATATAGTCTTACTCCAATTCTATCGGATTAATGGGCGTTTTCCTGTGAGAAAAAATCTCACAGGAAAATTCTTAAAAAATGCCAGTCTATCCAGTATAAGCTTACGCGACGTTTTTTGTCGTTCACATTTCTTATTAAATCCTCTAGTTCTTGAGTTACATTGCATTATCTAGAATTAGTCTTTTTCAGCAAAAAAATGAAATAACATTGCGAAAAAATCGTACAAAACTTTATAAAAAACGCAAATGGAGTTCCTGCTACCCCGTTCAAGTTTATCATGGATAAACGCAACAATTTTTTTTTTGCATAAGTCATGCGCCCAATTCTCGATTGTCGAAAAAAAACCGAAAATCGGTCACGTATAAAAGTGCGTACCGGGTCGAAAAGAAAATTATAAAAAAATATTTCAGAAAAGTAATATAAAGCTGAATTTATTCCCGTCAAAACGCCGTTCGATAAATTTGGTTATCTTTTTTTACGAAGCTATGTAACTTTTAGTGCAGCAAGAAATATCGACTGGTGTATCCAAACTTTTAAGCACTGGTATATATTATATAATACTATATATATATATATTATTCTCAAAGTATGTGGTTGCATTAATATATTCGAATATACACTACCAGTCAAAAGTATTCGGACACTTCAGATAACTGCAAAAATCACCTTGGATCATTGAAAACTTATGGTATAATAATATTTATTTTACGAAGATACTATAAAGCTCTGTATAATTACTTAATTATAATCCATCTTTATAGGATCTTCGCGAAATAATAAATGAAATGAATTATATTACTCTAACATTATTTGGCAATTATCCAGCGCTTAAAAGTTTTGCGATCATGTGGAGTGTCCGAAAACTTTTGGCTGGCAGTGTAGATCTAAATAGCATATAATGTTGATATCTATATGGAACGTTAGGGTGTTAAATATAGTCTATTTCATGTTCTAAAGGATTGAAATTGTCGGTTTAGAATTCAACCTCATTCGATTTTTTCTTTATTTTTTCTTTTTGTTTTTGTTCGTTTTGTTTTCCTTGTTAATTCAATAATGAGTTGATAAATGGCGATGGCCGATTACCGTCGATTTTAATCAAAATGTTTGGTTTTTCTTTGTTTTCATTTTTAGCACGTCGAAAATTTAAAAAATATTTCCACGTGTATGTATGAAGCATATTTTTATTTTTTCCGCTAAATATGACATTAACTAACCGCGTCTATTTGATTCTTTTTTATTTGAATTAACTAGATTTTTCATAGAACCAAATTTTTCCTATTGCATTCCATTGTTAAAATTATTGATTTCAAAAATGTTTATTTATAGAAAATCAATCTATTTAATATCGTCCAACTACATATTTTATTTGATCCTAATAAATCTGTGATTCAGTTTCATCAATTCAACATTTTCATCTGTTCAAAAAAACAATTTAGTTAAGTTCACTGAATGGATCTAGTTATTTTTTTTAATTTACCTTAAATAGAATTTTCGTAGAATTAATCATTTTTCTATTTGATTGAACTAACGGTCCATCTTTATTGCAACACTCATATCAAAGGGACGGGGCGTAGAGAAGGTGGAGAGAGGGGAATTTTATATGTGTGTGTGTGTGTGTGTGTGTGTGTGTGTGTGTGTGTGTGTGTGTGTGCGTGCGTGCGTGCGTGCGTGTGTGTGTGTGTTTGTTTGTTTGAAAAATCTATAGGATGTTATTCGATGAAACTCTCTAATTATCACAATCATACTAACTAATTCATATAGCTTATGTGATACAACAAATAGTTAGAGGTATTCATTTGGTCTCTTATGCTATATTAGAGACCAAAATGTAAGCACTCGGTAGCATAGGGACAGCGGAGCGTAGTTATGAGTAGGTAGGACTAGGTTCAAGTCGCATATAGGGCTGATATTTTTTTCGAAAAAAATCAATTCTAAAGGCCAGGGAATGACGAATTACGATAAAAATCCTTGTGGTAAAGCTCTCATTTAAGGAGTTCATTTTATTTTCGATTTATGAAATATTTTATGCATATAGTTTTATGCACTTAGCTTTACAGTGTACATTGTAAGCAAATAAAGATTAATTTGAATCTCATCTTTATTAATATATATAAATATCTTTGAAAGAAATATGATCGTAGTAGGCTGTGAGACAAGGAAAAAACCTATTTTATTTAAATAGATTCTATATAAATTAATTTTTTTGTTTAGCAGTGTACAGTAGGCTGAAAAGGGGGGCAGTAGGTTCTGCGGGAGCGCTCGAAGTAGGCCGACCTGAGGTTCCGTAGGTTCAATTGTGAGTCTTACTGACCTCCTTTGAGTCAAAAAGTCTACTTTCTGCCATGCCGGAGGTCGATCGGAGGCTCTACCGCATGATACTTTCAAACATTGTACTCTCCTTTAGATACTTATAATCCGTTCACGCCTATTTCTGCTCGCCTTCATTTTGTGGGTTGAACGCGGCTCGAAAATTTCGACTCGGGGTGAGTCAAGTGTGCATCGCGTTTGTATCGCGTCGTCTGTGCGTGGAAAATACGCCTGGCGTTCTTGAACTACTTCTTATAATTGCAATTCTTTGAACTGCACTAAACGGATTCCACCAAATTTTCCGTTAAAGCATTACGCCACTGTAAACGTAAAAAATTAAGCGATTTTACGCGTTTTTCTGCTGGAAAGGTAAGTAAGAGCATAATAATATCCACAGATCTTATTAGTCATATCTTCAAGAAAACAAAAACAAAAAAAGTATTTAAGGTAGTAGTGTCGCCAAGGCGATTTTCTATAGATTTTTAAAATATTTAGAGGACCCATTCTGGACACTATTAAGTAATTATCTGCAAAATTTCAAGAGGTTTCACCGTTCCGTATTCGAGATATTAGTCATCAAAGATTGCACGGTTTTACATGTGTTCTTATGGGGAGCAGTGGAAAATTTCACATATCACGCAATATCGTCGAAACTTTTCTACAGATTAAAACAAAAAATCTGTAGAAAAGTTTCGAAGTTATTGTGTGATATGTGAAATTTTGCGGGTAATCACTTAATAGTGTCCTGAATGGGTCCTCAAAATACAAGAAAAACCTATAGAAAATCGCCTTGGCGAGTCTACTACCTCAAATAATTATACAAAATGGCGACGCTGGAGCCATTCTTGCATGGCATGTTGAATTTGAGCCGCTCTGCGGCACGCAGTATAAGTGACGTAAATTTAAACGTGGAATTGTTTTTTTAATATTTATTCTATTAATTTATATGGGTATAGTTAGAAAAATACGTAGGGGATTTAAAAAATATTATTTTTTTGTGTAATTGGCAAGCATTTAAAGTAAGAACTCAATTTTCGGCAGAAAAAGGACAATCATTCGTTAATAAATAATGTTATATGTAACTCATAGAAAATCCCGTACGTAGTACGTTTTTTATAGGTCCCAAACTTTTTTTCCCTCATCCTAAATCGTTTGAAGCATCTTTTCAGCCAATTTGAACAAAATCAATTTTTTAAAAGTCTACAATGGTGTTACCCCTCAAGCCGGGCTTAAGGGGATTCCGCGCTGGGATTTTGACAATACAATATCCTCTAATTCTTTCTCTTGATTCTAATTACATGATGCAAATTAACATTTTATACAACTTACGTGACACGGCGATGATGTATCCATCGTACACAGGCCAGCCGCCCGGGGGTTCTTTTTTCGTTGTGTGCCATTAGATTACATAACTTAAGGAAACATCGAATTTATCCGATTGGAAATCGTCAATATCGAAGCTTTTATTAATCCAATCCACGGGAACGTCAGGGCTATATTTCTTATCCTCGTCACCACCAATCCACTTCACCAGTGCAAACAATTTCTTCGACATCATATATGAAAAACATAAGATATTAGCGAGGACATTGCTCGAGATTTTTACAAAATTCTTTTTTACGCAGTTTAAAATTCGAGATAACCCTGTCACTATTTTATTTCTCTCAGCAATGAAACTGACGTGCTTACACTACTGTTTACACCATATACTCAAGTCTCACCTGTTTTGCCGAGTTATGAAACCGACGATCACTGTTAATTTTGCGGCGTCAGAGGCGCCTAATGGCAACTGCAGCTTCGAACATAGCTACGGTCACAGAGCGGGGTTAGAGGAAGGCCGCATCGGAAAAATGACGGGTCGCTTTTTCGCCAAACAACCGGCGGTGCGAAATAGCTGACGGCAAAATGAATGAGGGTTTATTGTATGCATATATTTTTCACCTCGCACTATCCCAAGCATAGTATATATTTGGTAGAGGGGTGGGGGGAAAAATGTCGAACGATCGATATGCAGATGGGCCAAAATGTCGAATTTGAAAATGACGAATGTTTGAATACAGATGGATCAATCTTACTAGAGTCTGTGAAGTCGAAAATGAAAATTACGAATATGAACATCTCGGAAGTTGCTATATAGCGAAAAACAAAAATCATATTTAATAAAATATCGAGAAACATAAAATCGATGGGCCTGTATGCATAACACCAAATAATTCGAGACGACAATCCGCCGAATTAAAAAAATGGCGATGGTTTACAATGCGGAAAATCATTAAGGCGAACGGCCAAAACGTCGAGTGGTTGAAATCGCGGAGGGTCAAAATGTAGAACGGCCCGAATGGCGAATCGAGCAATACGTTACTTGCGCCTCAGAGTGTAGCTGCAAGATGGCGCTGGCGGTCTGTAGGCTAAAATATCGTAAGACAGTCATCCCACGTGATGGGCCCCACCACGTTCGCCATTTTGGCCGTTGGACCTTTCGGCGTTCGACATTTCGAGCCATCGACATTTTGCGTTTCGATATATTGCTTTTCGCCATAGACCGTATTACGCCTATTAGGCACTTGCTAGTTTCTGTTTCGGAGATATGGGTGTTCTACATTTTTCGATTCTGTATTTTTATGTTCCGAATTGCAGACAATCTGAATATTCGTTTTCGAATAAATTACCTCTTCAATAAATAATGGTTCGATTTATAGTCATTCGATTTTTTCATCAGTCGAAAGATAAGATTTCGAATGATTAACCTTCAATATTTTGAGAGTTCATAATTCTGTCGCTTCGAAATCTTTGTCGTTCTATATTTGGTAATTCGACATTTTTACCCCCACCCCACTTGCACACACGCACACATACTTTCGGAAAAAAATAAATTAAAATTAAAAAATGTTGCACAGTTGCACACACTTGCATACCCACACACACACACACGCACACAAGGTAAATTATCAAAAACTGCAGACCAGGTAGTCAGAATAACTGTTTCAAGCGGTACAAAGCGGGAAAAACCGTGGGCAAAAGCTAATGTGTGTGTGTGTTTAAATGTATATATACACTGAATTAGTCGATAATGTATCATTTATGAGCATTTTATATGATTCAAACGGATCTTGAGACTATTCCTGGTATATTAGTACATATATACATATAAATATATAGTAATATATATTCAGATATACATATAGCATACCTTAAATATATTTGGATATCCCATTAAAAATGTATAAAGCGTACGTTAGTCAAGCAATTTCAATATATTTTATATGCATCTTGAATGTATCTTTTTTTGATGTCAGCATACATTCTCCGTTATGTTCCCCAGTATATTAAACATATATTCAGTACACATATCTCATATATTTAATGCACATCTTAGAAGCTATTTATATTTATATATCGCATAGGTTTTTAATCATATCCAAAATTGTACTTGACATATCCAACTTTTCGTACAAAATGTATTTAATGATATATGTTTTATGTATCTTTCGATATATTTTTTATATATTTTATTTCCATGTGGGATAGCGATAAGTGCTATGAATTTGCCTCGCTCTCCAAGCACCGAACAGGAAAAACAGTTCAGTAAGGATCTAGAAAACATGATCATTGAAGCGATGGATCGACCTATGAAAAGGGAAGTTGAAACTGGTTTGGATTTTCTGTCACCAAATCATATTCATGAAGCAGCTGCAATAGAAGATGGTAGTGAACGAGATTGGCACGGACAACGATATCTAGATCCGAAAATTGATGAAAATGTATATACCTAAGATATAGAAGAATTGAGTAACGAATACAAGACAAAAGCAGTAAATTACTGGAGATCCGGGGCAAATGGGAATAGAAAGTTATAATTTGTTCAAACGAAATTCAAAAAGGTGATTTCAGAGCCGCAGTTGCGCCGGTGGGCCCATAGTATCAATAAGGGTGGCACTTACAGAGAAAAGTTAACAAAGATGGCTCACTACACGTTAAACAGTTTTAATGATGCTTTCGACAAAAGGCTGCCTGTCCACGATATAGATCTTCGACGATGGGCCTTACGTGCACGAGAAATTGTCGAAATACCAGCCGTAAATTTCCAAGCATCCGCTTCTTGGCTAAGGACATTCAAAAACCAACATGGAATTGTGTCACGGAAGATTACGAAATATGTTACAAAACAACAATTATTAAACGCTGATACACTTCAAAACAAAGCTATCGAATTTATAGAAATGGTGAAAGTCAACATAGCCAACGTTGGGGCTGAAAACACATTTAATTCTGATCATAGTGGATTCAATGTAGAGCTTTATACAGGCTGCACATTGGCGAGAGAAGGGCAGAAATCCGTTGAGACAGTCGTGAAATCGAAAACATCAACAACACACAGTTATACTATACAGCCTTTGGTTTCTGCGAGTGGCAAGGTTTTGGCTCCTATGTTGACCGTTTTAAACGAACCTACTGGCAAATTTGGTCCTCGAGTGGAACAAACTATGTTCAGAGCCGAAAATATATTTCTATTGGCTTCGAAATCTGTAAAATTGACGACTAATCATTTCAAGCGATGGTTCCAAGAAGTATATATTCCCAATACGGGTCCAAAATCGGTAATACTTCTGGATTCTTGCGGCGGTCAATATCCAACTACATTTAAAGAAATGGATATGCACGGGAAAGATATTATAGTTTTAACCATTCCAGCAGGTAAATATATTGCACCAGTTTCATTAGTTCTGTAGACAATTAGTCCATATGATAATTAGTGATTCCTGCAGGTACGACTGGAATGATACAGCCCCTTTGTGTTTATGGCTTCCGTGTATGGAAAAATTTCGTCAAACACTTTTCTGACACAGTAATATTATACAATTACGACGTCAATCTGCATTTGAGAGACAATATTGTTAAATTACAATCTCTTACACACAACCAGTTTTCTTCTCCACGGTTTACAAACCTTTTCAAATATGCGTGGTACAAAAGCAGGTACGAAGAAGAAAGACCACCAAACTTCGAAAATCCGGTAGAATTTTGCTTTTCATAAAATGTACCGACATGCGATATATGCGGCGAAGCAGCTATTATCACTTGTGCGTGGTGTAAGAAATCTCTTTGTTTCAAACACTTTTATCATGACTATCATTATTGTAATAAGTATAATCCATAAAAAACATAGAGTTGAAACGTTTCCTAAATGAGTAAGCGTGAGAACACGTTTCCGATTGTGTTGTAATCGTCAAAGGCAGTACGTGGCGGGGTAGAATTTCTTCGTAAACATACAATTGTAATCCAGTTCCTTCCCGAAGCACGAAGTCAGTCCGTAATTGCGATCCTTGCCTCTGCCCATATTAGTGGAAAACTGAAGAGTGATTTTTCACAAGTAATTCACGGATTATTGCAATAAACAACACGCCATTTATTGCTGTACTCATCATTATCATCATGAACGTCTAATAGTCAAAGAAGACAACATTTTTTCCTTTCGAACTTTATTTTTATTTCGGCCCGTTCACGAGCTATAGAAAGAACGAAGTTTTTAAGGGTGTGTTGACCCCTAAAGAGTTTCGGTCCGCCAAAACGAGAAAATGTGTATCGACTATTTTGACTGATTGTACTTTCTTTGTAACCCATTTTTATTTCTACAAATTTTCGTCCGTGCCGCACGTTAAGAACTTTGAACGTTTGCCTTTCGAGAGAGGGCCTTCGAGTTGAAATTTGTTGCTATCTGCATCGTTCTCATCTCCAAAGTATAGTACACCAAAAAATAAACACTGATGCAATTTGAAGGTTTTTTTCATATCTCGTACCGTTAAAACGTTATCGACGAAAAACGAAAAACACCCCAATTTTCGAGAGTGCTTTTCAAACCTTAAAAATCGGGTTCCGCCGATATGAAAAAAAACGTTTCGCCTATTCTTACCCATTCTACAAGCATGCCAAATGTCATCCAAATCGGAGACATCGTCCTCGCAACGTTTCCTTGTGAGAGACAAATGGAAATCGAAGAGCCACTTCCGAAATTTTGCTTTTGCGGCAGAAGAGAAAGAGTTTCCTGCATCGAATTGTTACTGGCGATGAAAAATGAATATATTTCGAGAATCCCAAACTCAGAAAATCGTCGCTTTCACTTGGCGAAGCGTCAACATCGACGGCACGGCCAAATCTCTTCGAAAAAGAGAATGCTCTGCGTTTGGTGGGACCAGAAAGGAATCGTGTACTATGAGCTGCTGAAACGGGGCGAAACTGTCAAGGGGCATCGGTACCGACAATAACTAATCAATTTGAACCACGCATTGCTCGAAAAACGGCCAGAATGGGATATGAGATACGAACGTGTGATATTGCAGCACGACAACGCTCCGTGCCATTGCAGTTTCATCGTCCAGGGCACCATAAAAACACCGAAATGGAATCTGCTACCGCACCCGCCGTATTCGCTAGACCTGGCTCCGTCAGACTATCACTTTTTCCGGTCGATGGCGCATGGCTTGGGTGGACTACACTTGGCCAATTCCGATGCAGTACAAAATTGGTTGGACCAATGGTTTCAGTCCAAAGACGCGTCTTTTTATCATCGCGGTATTTGTGTATTGCCAGAGCGATGGCAAAAATGTGTAAATAGCGAGGGACAATACTTCGAATGAATCATTTTTTGTATTTGTCTTCAAATTTTCGATTTTTTATTAGTAAAAAAAACCCGAAAACTTAGTTGCACACCGTTAAATCAGGTGAAAATTGAACCGTTTATTCGTATGAAAAAGTGATTTACTCATAAAATTAATTACACATCTATTAAGTATGAATATCAAGCTGTTAGAAAATATATATAGTTTTTGTTCGATGTACAAAATGGCCGACTACTAATATTTTATTTTGTTATCTTTTTTTAGGCGCTCTGCGGCGTGACATTTAGCATCCACAATTTTTTACCTAGAACAAAAAAACAAAAGTTCTCGTCAATCTACATTAGAATACCTAGAGAAGTACGTTCGGAATTAAAAAAATATTCTTTTATTTAAAAGTTGTAGGTGGTTGAACTGAGTTTTAGGTATTTGAATGTATTTTCAATGAAAAATTTCGTATAAAAATGCTCATAAAATGAAAAGTTTACGATTGATAAAAAATTCCGTACGTACTTCTCTGCGAAATGCAATTAGGAACATAACTTTTAAATTTTAAGTAAACCGACTGAAAATTGTTGAAGTTATATGTCACGCCAATTGGGAAAAAGCTGTCTCGAGAAAAACGCGTTTACAATTTTAGGTACTCTATGGCCGTGCCAAAGGTGGGCTTACGTTGTACGCTCAAAGTCGGCGAAAAAAAATGTTCTTGCTCTATATCGAATAGTAACTTATTCTTATGGCGATAAAGCCCCGTTTTAGCGAGAAAAAAATCGCTTTTTTGAAAATTCTACTGTGGTCTCACCCCTTAAACGACCTCAAAGAAGAGGAGCAAGAAAGTGTTAAGCGTCACGTTGAAGAATTTCAAGATCCATACTACCCCCTAAGAGAAAAACTTATGACGACAAGTGTCATCCAGCATCGAATATCTACAACATATGAGCTACCTATCAATACCCGCCAATATCGCTATCCGCCCACTCTAAAAGAAGAAATCAATGAAGTCAGTTCATTAATAGATGGGGGTATAATACAACCCTCTCAATCGTCATATAATTCACCACTGTGGAGTGTACCTAAAAAGGCAGACCCCAAAGAAAACAAACGTTGGCGGATGGTTTTAGATTATCGAGCGCTTCCAGAAAACTATTACGGATGCATAACCGCTTTCACTTATCAATGAAATTCTAGATCAACTTGGAGGACCCATGTACTTTTCCACTTTTGTTCTCGCTTCTTGATTTCATCAAATTAAGATGCATACAGAGGACCGCCACAAAACCGCCTCCTCAGCACCTTACGGTTATTATGAATTTGCAAAGATGCCATTTGGATCGAAAAACGCCCCTGCAACATTCCAACGTCTTATGAATCAAGTTCTAACAGGAATACAATGTCCGATGCATTCGTATATTTGGATGATATAGTCATATATGCAACGACATTGGAGGAACACGAGCTAAAAGTCGAACGATTAATGAAGCGACTACGAGACGAACAACTTAAGCAGCAACCGGATAAAGGCGAATTCCTCCGACCGGGAGTTGTATACCTAGGTCATGTCGTCAGTAAGGCAGGAGTACGACCAGATCCATCCAAACTGACGGCAGTCAAGGAATTTCTACAACCAAAGAGTACTAAAAATGTGCAACAACCTGGGACTTGCTGGATATTACAGAAGATTTATCAAAAACTTTCCCCAGGTCGCAAAACCACTTACTACGTTATTGAAGAAGGAATGCATCTTCCGATGGGATGAATCACAACAGGAAGCTTTTGAAACACTTCGAGATCTACTTAAGTCAAGAAGCAGTATTACGATATTCAGACTTCACACAACAATTCATCGTTACAACGGACGCGTCAGAATCAGCAGGAGGAGAAATAGTAAGTCAAGGCATTTTGGGAAAGGTTCGTCCCATTGCCTATACTTCACGTGTTTTAAACGAAACAGAATAAAAATATAGTGCATATGAAAAAGAAGCCGTCACTTGTATGGCTACATACCTCAAAGAACCCTACATCACGATTAACTTGCTGGCGTCTACGACTAGAGGAATACGATTACGAAGTTGTGTATAAAGCTGGCAAAACAAACGTAAATGCAGATGCACTATCGCGAACCCCATATACTAAGAAGACATCGAAGATCCGAATAGAAAAATTCACCCTCTAAGTCAAATAAATAAATCAGATACCGAAGAGGATGAATAGGAAGAATTAGAAGATTACATTAACTAAAAGACTACGAAGAATCACACGGAGTTTAAACAGGAAAGAAAGAAAAACGCAAGAACTACCTGCAGATGACGAACCAATAGCATAACGATTACGAAGTGCCAGAAAAAGTATTAGAGCAACAGTTGCCGAACACGCCAAAAGAACTGCACGGCGCATACTGAGAAGATTAAGGAATAAGCAGGTTAATGTGCAAGATGAACAGGACGAGGCAGAATCAACAAACGCAACGCAGACACAAGAAGAAGAAGAAGCAGTGACCAAATTAATATGCGAAGAAAACCTCTATACATGTGTTATGCCCGGAATGTTAATGAGAGGGCTGAGATTAATTTTCCTGAACGACTTAAAAATATTCAGTCTTCTAATCTATCTCGAAAGATTTTTGTCGGGTTAGCTATTAAAGCGCTAGGCGCACCTATCCAGTGGGTTAAAATAAAGGGATTGGGAGGATAAAATAAAGGTAAAGAGTATCCTCCTGATGGATATGAGTAGTAGAATACATATATGTATTGCTATAATAAATCTGAGAAATTGACAATGACGATTACAATTTTGATACAATTTGGTTATTATCGCAGTTTTCTTCCGTAAATTAATTCGATTGATGACTCGATACAATTTAATACGATTACATAAAATACGGGCAGATCGGACTTACGTTTGGTGAACTTGTGATTTGATACCGTGCTGACGCTAGACGTTCGGGTCTCCTCGAAGACAGTGCAATCGTATTGCACTCACGTACGCAAATTACACGTTGAATTTTTGGTAGTTTGGAGTTTGGTTGAGCGAATAATTGTTTCTACGCACTACTAATGAGTTCTTATCGGCCTGCGAAGCGTAATGAGACGCTGCACCTCAGTGCCTCACTTTACCCTCGGGCAGTGATGCTTGATCGCGAAGAATCGAAGACGCGTACTCGGAACTAACTTGCAAGGGCACGGAAAAAGACTCAGAGGACAGAGTGCCTTGGCCTCTGTCGAGCTCCGCTCAGTCCTAAGATTCGCGAGAGACTGCCTAATTTGGCTGTAACTCGATGGTGGGTTGCTTCTTGATTTTTAAGTAAGTCAGCGATTTTAATTATCGCTGAGCAACAATTTTCGAAATGGGTATAGGACTGAACGATCGAGGCTTCTTCCGTGTCCTCGTTGAGAGTCATTCGCATCGCAAGTTGCAAGACTCAGCATTGTGAAGAAATCGAAGTTGAAATTGCCAGAATGAATGTTGGTTTTGCAATGGAGGTTTCGCATGCTGGAAAGAATGTGTCATTTCGCAACGTAGGGTTCAAACGAGTTCGCGTTGGAGTGAAAAAGGAAATAGTTTGGTATAAAATATATATAATTAAGACAAGAACTTAGAAAATGAGATACGGATATAACACATGAAGTGACAAGCCTGACGAAAATTACTTTGATCTAGTCGACGGAACTTCAAAATTCAACATCGACGACGACTCAGAGGACGAAGAATTTCAGAGGAAGGAAGAAAAAGATTCCTTTCTATCAAAAGAAAATTACTTGCCCATCGAGGTACGAGAAGAACTATTTATGAGAAAATACAATTATCTGTACTTTGTTTCCGAGTCAGGAGAACTCTGTGATGAAGGATCGAAGGCTTTGTTCGAAAGACGAGCACTACCAAATTGCATGTGTAATCCAAAAATCGGAGAAGTCCAGGCTGTGGACAGCAACTCCAAATTCCACGTCGCCATAATAGTAAAGAATGCAAACGGAAAACTATTGGGATGACCAGAGTTGTTGAAAACTTGCAGTGATCTTGGGAAGATGTTGCGAAGAATTAGACTCTGTACCATCAGTATAGCCAAAACCAAGGAAATTAATGGAATCAGCTGGGAAAGCGTCATCGAACCCATACGTACAAACATTAAGGATGCACCAACACAGTTCATAATTTGTTCAGGGCAAATCCAATATGCAACAAAAGATAAACGCGAGGAGATAATGGAAAAAGCATATAACTTAGCATTATGAGAACATGAGGGAGTAACTAAAACATATAACCGAATACGTCAACGTTACTATTGAGAAAATATGAAAGAACACGTATAGCAATTCGTTAGTCGACGTCTAAAATACCATCTGAAAAAGTTAGCACGTGTGAAGACCAAGCAACCAATGGTAATCACAGACACTCCGGATTCCGCATTCAACAAGAGAGCTACGGACATAGTCGGACCGCTACCCATAACAAGGAAAGGCAACGCGTATATACTGTAACGGTTCGGCTGTACAGGTAAGCTACCGTCACATGGAATACGCTAGTATTACCCCGATTCCGAGATAATCGCGTGAGCTGACCAGCGGCCGGAGCAACCGGCCATGCCACCGGCGGGGCAGGACACTTGCACGAAGCATACGGGGCGAGCCCGCGACACCTCGCAAGGAGCTCCGCCCATCGCGAGGAGCAGGACCGCCGCTGACCCGCGGAAGTCCCCGCCCCTTTGTCCAACATCTCGCGATTATCGTGCCTTGTCCACTCCTATCAGATAAGAGTGCGCCCCAAATTGATCACGACGCCTCCTCACACCTAATGTGCGCCTAATATCGAAGTGAGGAACAATCTGAAATATTATTCCCCTCGAAATATCTACAGTATGCGAATGTCCTCAAAGTCGCCAGGACGGTCACCCCACTAACTGAACGTCTCCCAGCCAGGCGATCCCCTGCCTAGCGCACGAGAATCGCTAGGGAAATGGAACTTCTCCTGACGTCCCTGTGGCTATTTAAGGGCATGCACGACCACGAGAGGCACTCTTCGCTACTTACTCATCATACAACGTGGAGTCAACTCGCCATCCGAAACCTCGGATCGCAGGATGGAGGCCTCGCTGCCTAAGCCTTGGTTCCATCCCAGAATAACGCCAGCTTCGTGGTAAGGTGCTCTGTTTCCTTGGGAAGCCCCAGCATTGCGCTGGAAGTCCTACCTCGGAAACGGAGACAACGTGGTGATTGCTAGATGGGGAATCTTACGTAATACCTGGATCAATTGTCCTTAGGGCAAATTACCACTATTCCCAACATCCCACGCATATTACGCGAAGTGTGCAGTCCGAGAAGTGCCTGTCGCATTTCGCTGCAAACGAGGGAAATTCTGGACCAGCTTCATTGGTCTTCGTCCTCCTTGTCTGGCACCAAGGAGGTCAGCCGTCCCTCTCGGACGGCCCCGCTATACGCACTCGAGGGTCGCACGATAACCCGTCCTCGAGCTCGCGTATTATCCAACGCTAGCTTACCTAGCGCGTGAACGACACGGTGTGGCACCCGTGCGCTAAGTTGCACTCTGCATCAAGTGCCAGCCGGATTTAACGCCCGATAACAGATTGTAACAACCCTAATAGTAAACTCAACGGGCTATCGCATTCCCATTGCAGAAGCGAACCCGAAACCGGCTGTACGCGTATACGACGACGCTCGTGGACTGTACGAATGCGAGCGAGACGGAGAGTGAGAGAGAGAGAGTGAAAGAAAGAGAGATCGCGCCAACGGCTCAAGGTGCGCACATAGACCTCGTACACACTCTTCCTATCCCTGTCCTTACAACAAAGACAGCGCTTCTCGCCGCCCGTTCCCGGTCCCCGTAAACGTTGTAACACACAGACCAACACAACAATAATCACCAAATCTAACGCAGAAACATTTATTTGTTCATCCACCCAAACTAACGAATACGACAATCCACAACATCGAATGCCAATGATGACGGATTGAGACAGGCGTCTTTGAGACCCTCAAACTACTGAGGCATCTCCTAAAACCACCTCTAAAATCCTTCTCATCATTCTCGGCATATCACTGTTACATCGTCCTTCAGGAGGCTACGGGAACCCCACAACATTCAACGCCTAATATTCGCCGCTTAACACTCCTTTTCCCGAAGACCCGCGTGAACGGCGGGCCGAAAACGAAATAAAACTTTCGTGAAAACACGAAACGTTACAATACTTACCATTCAAGTTCTGCTGACTAAATACTGCTTAGCAATTCCACTGAGAAGAGCTACGTCAGCAAGCATCCCAGATGCACTCATAAAAAATTTCATATGCACATATGGAGCACCGAAAATAATATTAACAGACGTAGAAGCTAATTTTCTCAGTAACCTGATGAAAGGTATAGCAAAAAGATTCAAAATCAAACAATGCCGAACAACAGCATACCATCTGCAATCTAATGGATAATTGGAACGATCGCACGATTCACGGGTAGAGTACCTGAAGCAGTTCATCGACAGGGACAATGAATAGGACGAATTGTTGGAATTAGCTACGTTTTCCTATAACACCAGTATTCATGAAGGAACCAAATACACCACGTACGAATTAGTATATGGGAAACTAGCCTGACAATCATCATTCGAACGAGAACCTGAAGAAGAGCAACGAACCTATGGGGATTATTTGACGGAATTAGCCACCCAATTACACGACGTTCAAAATATCGCGAAAGGAAATCTAATCGCGGCAAAGGAAAGATCAAAGAAATTCCACGGTAGGAAAATAAAGCCACAGGCATTTAATATAGGAGATAGAGTTTTCCTACAAAAAGCCCAGAAACGGGGGAAATTTGGAGATCACTACACCGGCCCACCTTAAATTGGCGAAATCAAGGGGGACGGAAATGTGCAAATCAAAGTGGGTCCTGAAAACCGAGTAGTTTATTCAAACCAACTCCGCTTATCACCTCTAGACTCAAGAGGAGGCAGTAGTGACGACACCTTCAAGAACTCCTTTAAAAAAAATACAACTATATAAAAAAGACAACCTCTACCATGCCATAATGACCACACCGCTTCCACAAACCCCACTTGCTCCAACCCCGAAACCAAGACCCGACAGTCCCACACAGAATCGTCCATAGGAAAAGGGTCAGTAGGAGTCACCAACAAAAGGAATCACCCATACACCATACGCTGGGTGTATGCTCACATCGAGACAATAACAACATTTTTAAACGACGTGTTAAACGGAAGCTTTCAACGATGTGATAACAAATGGTGGGACAAATATCAGAAGGAAAAGAAAGAAGATTTGGAATCCATTAAAGTGAGGAAATTCATTACCGTGACGACGACAACAATCACTACCGAAACAACTACCATAACCTCAATCCTGTCTGCAGCAAAATCCTCGACCCCCGTGCTTCAAAATCCTCAATAACCTCCCAAGAAACAAATAGGATTCCGAAAATAACAAGAAACGAATATTTACAAAAACTTATAGATTACGGGACAGTTTTCCATAAAACAATGGATGATTCAAGGGTGCAGATCTCGAGACCCAAATCAGAGGCGGAGAAATCAAGAGATGAGAGATGGGAGCAGAGGAGAGGAAGAAATTCGTCGTCTTAATTGTGACAACTCTTGAGCTCGTTCTTGAAAGCATCAAAACCAGGGTTACATCCTAATGCAACCCCGTAGTGGAGCCGTAGCAGTTTATTATATAGGCTAACCTCCTGAACTGCCGGTCACGCCTATGTAGCAACAAGGATCAAAATGTAGACGACATCAGGCGACTAGCCCTATGCGAAGCAATGGAGGAACTGCATGGAAACTATCTACCAAATGAGGCAACGTATTCGAGATGTGAGTTTGGAAACCGAAATCACACGAGGGCGTGCGAACGGCCATTGCTGTCATACCCGCAATGCCCTTGTTACATCCTAGCGAATGTGCCTTCTCTCGGTTATTCCCAATATCCTCATTTGTCGTTATAAGCTTATTATTATACATATGTAAATCTAAAAATGAGACGCGTAACAGCGTAAAAAGGAACGTGCGTACGTTTCGCACGCATATTCAACCCACAGCGATGTATGCACGATAGCAGCACCGTCAGTCATCGACTTTTCCTATCCCATTGGCTGTCAAGAAGAACGCGATTTCAGGCGCATATTCCAAGAAGAGCTGTCGAACCAAAAACCAACCATCAGCTCGATCAACAGACTCCAAAAATCATACGCTGGTCCATCCGCATGGTGACCAAGAGAAGCCTCGAACCTAGATTACTTCATCATAACATAGCCTAGACGGCCCCGACGAATTTATAACTCTGACTGAAAAATAAAACAACCGGTCTCGCAGCGTAGTTCGATATATAAACCTCTCGATATGAGAAGTCACCATCGCCTTATGGCGATGGTGACTTCTTATATCGAGAGAGAGAGGTGACTTCTCATATCGACATAACACAAACTATGCGAATGCTAAGGTCTCAGATATCGAACTCTATAGCCCATGCGCTTTTTCGCCGAAACACGGGACAAAGGTCTCCTTCTCTTCATACATATATTAGTCAGAACCGATGCCCTGAAATAAGGCCACGCACGTGCCTAGCGAATCTGTAACCTACTCGCACACCATACCGCGACCAATCCCGCGAATCAACCGATATATCCACGACCATTGGACCAATCCCCGAAAAAGTAGATAACCAAAACCGCACTCTCCCTAAGGTTCCTTCTCCCACTATTGCACACCTCCTAATTTTCATATCAAGAAAGACTTCCTTCCTGAAGTCAGTCTCCCGTCAACCACTATCAACTCAAGCTCTTCTATCAAGTCTCAATCCCAGTCTCCCGTCGACTAACATCGAACCAAGTTCTTCTATCGAGTCTCAATCCCAGTCTGCCGTCAACAAATATTTCCGTCAACGAAATTACTCCTTATATCAAGTCATCATTTAGAAGCCTACGAATATCGCCAATTAACTTTCATACGAAGTCTTTATTTTTCTAGTCACAAAAGTTTTATTTCACACTTGTATAATTTCTATCATCGGTCCGTGAATATCAGTCTCAATTCATCAACCTTGCGCGCCGTTCATATTTCTATCTGCGCGCAGTGCCCGTCGTACACGTCGAGTATACACACGACCAGCGTAAAATCTTGCGAACCCCTTACCAGCAATTGTACCAGCGAGCGCACGAGGCCAAGAGCGAAGGCCCTTGTAACGCGAGCGACAACAAACATCTACGCGAGCGAGCGACCGACCGACCGACCAAGCGTCAAACACAACCAATGAAACCTAACTTTACCTTTTCTTTTTGTATCATTCATCGTAGGCCTGATCGTTTTAAACCGTCTAGCAATTTTATAATAAATAACATAGTGTCAATCGTGCACCAATCCTGTCGAATTATTCCATAATACGAAGACATCACGTCAATTTCTTAATTCTATTCTTTCCCACGCACTACCCCTTTTTACCCTCATTCCCTGCTATTGCGCTAGGCGTAGGCAACAAAGAGGGAAACGAAAATATTATGCTCTCATCTCTTCCGGATGTGACATATTAATTTTTGGGGGCTCGTCCGGGATTATAAAAAAGGGAATGTGCTCATTAATCCGACGTCCATAAGTGATTCGGAAATTTTTACATCGGATTTGTTACCTGCTTTGGAACCTCCTCAACGATCGAACAAGAAAATACAAAAATTCTCAAAAATCTAAAACAAACCCACAAAAACGATGACGACGTTAGGAACGAACCAATTAATAGCCCTAAAGGACGCCATAATCTGCGTCCCTGAATTCGACGGACAAAATATACCTTTATCAGAATTCATAACTGGGTGCGAGGATGCAATCCACGGGACGAAATTCGAAACGATAGAAGCACTAAACAAATTCCTAAAAAAAATATATACACCAAATAAATCCGCAATGCAATTATTGGGAGAACTCGATATCATCTTTCAAACGGCCAACGACAGTGTCATATATTTTTCCGCAAAAATCAGGAAAAAGGCAAGGGAAATAATCGAGGCGCCTCTGTGTGCTAACATCGACGTCGCGATCGATCACGCTATACAAATCGAACATGAAATCGCGTCGCAAAAACAGTTGCACTCGCCCTCCATTAAATCCGATTCGATCAAGTCAGTCAAGATCTGTAACATTTGCAAAAAGAATAATCATCCGACCGAAGCTTGCCGATTCGCATTTCTTACATGCTAAATTTGCAAAGGTCAAGGCCACAGTGCCAGCATCGAGTGCAGGAAAAAACCAAACGTGCAAGGCTCGGTCATTTGCCAAATTTGCAAGAAACTAGGTCACACCGCCGACAGGTGTTACACCGATCAGAACTCCCGCGCCACAATCTGTCAATTGTGTAAAAACTTAGGGCACACAGCCGATAAATGTCCTTCGCAAGGCATGGCCGTTCGAACGAACAAACGAACCCGACCAGGTAGTATAAATCCCCGCGCGTTCGAAACCTCTTTCCACATGAGAGTCGAAAACCGCACGTTAAAGGAAGGGTATATCCCGCCTTTAAAAATCCGTAAGCATGTTTACGCCGGCGACTGCCTGGGAACAAACATCAACGGAAATGCTCATTTGATGGATTCCAACCCCACAAATGACGCCGTACGACCGATCGTGCCGGTCATAAAATTACAGGAATTCGACACCGTGGAAAACCAAACCAAACAAAAAACAAAATCAGATTGCACCACAACTGCGATTCTAATTCAGTTCCTCAAGATTCTAATCCTAATTCGGACGTAGATTGCATGACAACTACACCGGTCCAGAGCCGTAGTGGCCAATAAAAAAAAATTTTAAATCGACAAAAACGCCGAAATAAAACTTTGTCAACGCTCCAGTGAGAGCGATGATGAAGAAAAACCAAACCAAAACCGAAACAAAAACAAAACAAAAAGCAAAGCAAACTCAGATAGCACGACAATCTGTGTTTCCAATCCAGTTCCTCGCGATGCTAACCGAATTTCTCGCGATCATACTAATCTAAAATCAGATTGCATGACAATCTCAAATTCCAGTCCAATTCCTCGTGATCCTTCTATTTCAATCGTAGATTGCATGACAACTACGCTAATCCAGAGCCAATCAAAAGTGGCCAATCAAAAAACTTCGGCAAAAAACGTCGAAGCAAAACCTTGCCTTCACTTCGAAGAGATCGACGAGTAGGGGAAACCAAACAAAGAATCCGGTAGCGAGGAAAAATCAAAAACAAAAAAGAAAAACCCAAAGTAAAACAAAACCGAAACGAAGAAGAAAAATCCAAAGCAATTCAAAATAAAAACGAAAAAGGAAAACCCAAAATAAAACAAAATCAAAACGAAAAAGAAAAATCCAAAACAATTCAAAACCGAAACGAAAGAGAAGGCTTAAAAATGAAACAAAACTTAAATCGAAGTCCAATCTCAAGAGCAAATAAAAAATTTAAAAACGAAGGAACGCAACATCGAAATCGAAACGTAAATTCTATTGTCACCTCTAAGCCAACATCGCATATAATCGAAAATTCGAAAATCGCGTTACAATATTTGGCACGCAAATTAGAACCGACTAGCAATAGCAATGCCGAAAACAAAAATCCAACGACCTTTCCTGTTTAAGCAGATGTCCAGCCCATCCCGCGTGAGAAAAATATAAACATCGTCACTCGCTTTCAAGCGAAGAGCCCTATAGAACAAGTGTAGGAATCATGTGGTACCCATACTTTTCCCCGAAAACACTTCCCCGAATGACATTTCTCCGAAAACACTTCCCCGAAAACATTTCCCCGAATGACACTTCCCCGAACGGCACTTCCCCGAAAAACAGTTCGCCGAATCGACATTACCCCGAAAAACAGTTCCCCGAATCGACATTTCCCCGAAAACACTTCCCCGAATTGACATTTCCCCGAATGGCACTTCTCCGAAAAACAGTTCCCCGAATCGATACTTCCCCGAAAACATTTCCCCGAATCGACATTTCCCCGAATGACACTTCCCCGAACGGCACTTCCCCGAAAAACAGTTCCCCGAATCGACACTTCCTCGAAAAACATTTCACCGAATGACATTTTCCCGAATGAACACTTCCACGAACGACACTTCCGCGAAAATGAGTGAAAAAGTTATTTATTTAAACTCAAAGTCAAAATGGGTAAAAACTATTAAACAAAGGGTCAATAAGATGACAAGAAAAAATAAGTGAAAATGTTATTTATTTAAAGTCAAAGTCAAAATGGGTAAAAATTATTAATCGAAGGGTAAATAAGATGAAAAGAAAAAATGAGTGAAAAAGTTATTTATTTATAGCCAAAGTCAAATTGGGGTCCTTGGGGTCCGTAGAACACTGGTGTGGGCTCAGGCCACTTCGAATGTGCGTGTGGAATATTGGGGTGCGTGAAACACTGTTGTGGGCGCAGGGCACCGCGAATGTGCGTGTGGAATAGTGGGGTGCGTGGAACACTGGTGTGGGTGCACGGCACCTCGAATGTGCGTGTGGAATAGTGGATTGCGTGGAACACTGGTGTGGGCGCAGGTTACCTCGGATGTCCTTGCAATAGTGGGGTGCGTGGAACCCAAACAGATCCAAACAAACTGTTTTTCGGGGAATTGTCATTTGAGGAAATCTCGATTTGGGGGAAGTGTCATTCGGGGAAGTGTTTCCAGGGAAATGTACTGATACGGTTTTGGCACGAGGACGTTTGGGCGCGAGAACGTTTGAGTGCTGGGTTGTTTTGGCGCGAGGACGTTTTGGCGCGAGGACGTTTAGGCGCGAGGACGTTTTGTCGTGGGGATACTTTTGCGAGCCAAACAAACCCAACAAACCCCAACAAGCCCAAAGAAACGCAAACAACCCGAACAAAACCAAATAAACACAACAAGCCCAAACAAACTCCAAACAAACCCCAACAATCCCAAAGAAACGCAAACAACTCAAACAAACCCAACAAGCCTAAATAAGAAATGTTTTTTGGGGAGTGCAGTTCGGAGAAGTGTCATTCGGGGAAATGTCGATTCGGAGAACTGTTTTTCGGGGAAGTGTCGATTCGGGGAACTGTTTTTCGGGGATGTGTCGATTCAGGGAATTATTTTCGGGGAATTGTCATTCGGGGAAGTGTTTTCGGGGAAATGTACTGATACGGTTTGGTGTTGATGCAATTTGCAATTTTGAATTCTGATATTTTTCTTTCCTCCGCCGGAGGCTCGTTGTCTTCGGAGGGTTTTGAATCGAGAGAGTTAGAGTCTGAATTTGTCGAATTATCGAAATTAGGATCGGTGGAGGTTTTGGAGGGATAGATCGGAAATGCTTTGCGCTTGTCAGAGCCCTCAGCTGATTTCGGGGCAGTGCCCTCCGCGGGTCGACTAGTGCGTATGGGTTTCCATATTTCGGCCTTCGTCTCGCCGACGCTACTCTCTGCGTAATTTATGAGTTTACGAGTTCGACGCGTAAGGTGTCGAGTTTGGGAGTGCGCGTCTATGCGTACGACTGCCGGCGCGTCGGCCTTGACGGTAGCGTAGTCGCCACATGATTCCGTATCAGTACATTTCCCCGAAAACACTTCTCCGAAGGACACTTCTCCGAATGACATTTCCCCGAAAACACTTCCCCGAAAACGTTTCCCCGAATGACACTTCCCCAAACGGCACTTCCCCGAAAATCAGTTACCCGAATCGACACTTCCCCGAAAAACAGTTCCCCGAATCGACATTTCCCTGAATGACACTTCCCCGAACGGCACTTCCCCGAAAAACAATTCCCCGAATCGACACTTCCCCGAAAAACAGTTCCCCGCATTGACATTTCCCCGACTGACACTTCTCCGAACGGCGCTTCCCCGAAAAATAGTTCCCCGAATCGACACTTCCCCGAAAAACATTTCTTATTTAGGCCTGTTGGGGTTTGTTGGGTTTGTTTGGGTTGTTTGCATTTCTTTGGGATTCTTGGGGTTTGTTTGGGTTTGTTTGGAGTTTCCAAAGAAATGCAACCAACCCAAACAAACCCAACCAACCCCAACAGGCCTAAATAAGAAATTTTTCTTGGGGAAGTGTCGATTCGGGGAACTGTTTTTCGGGGAAGTGTCATTCGAGGAAATGTCGATTCAGGGTACTGTTTTTCGGGGAAGTGTCGATTCGCGGAACTGTTTTTCGGGGGAGTGTTTCCGGGGAAATGTCATTCGGAGAAGTGTCATTCGGGGAAGTGTTTTCGGGGAAATGTACTAATACGGAATCATGTGGCGACTACGCTACCGTCAAGGCCGACGCGCCGGCAGTCGTACGCATAGACGCGCACTCCCAAACTCGACACTTTACGCGTCGAACTCGTAAACTCATAAATTACGCAGAGAGTAGCGTCGGCGAGACGGAGGCCGAAATTGTGAAACCCATACGCACTAGTCGACCCGCCGAGGGTATTGCCCCGAAATCAGCTGAGGGCTCTGACAAGCGCAAAGCAATTCCGATCTATCCCTCCAAAACCTCCACCGATCCTAATTTCGATAATTCGACAAATTCAGACTCTAACTCTCTCGATTCAAAACCCTTCAAAGACAACGAGCCTCCGGCGGAGGAAAGAAAAATTTCAGAATTCAAAATTGCAAATTGCATCAACACCAAACCGTATCAGTACATTTCCCCGAATGACATTTCCCCGAATGACACTTCCCCGAATCGAGATTTCCTCGAATGACTCTTCCCCAAAAAACAGTTTGTTCGGGTCTGTTTGGGTTCCACGCACCCCACTATTCCAAGCACATCCGAGGTGCCCTGCACCCACACCAGTATTCCACGCACCCCACTATTCCACGCGCACATTCGAGGTGCCCTGCGCCCATAATAGTGTTTCACGCACCCCAATATTCCACACGCACATTCGAGGTGTCCTGAGCCCACACCAGTGTTCCACGGACCCCACGGACCCCAATTTGACTTTGACTTTAAATAAATAACTTTTTCACTCATTTTTTCTTGTAAAATGGTTAAAAATTATTAATAGAAGGGTAAATAAGTTATTTACCCTTCGATTAATAATTTTTACCCATTTTGACTTTGACTTTAAGTAAACAACTTTTTCACTCATTTTCGGGGAAGTGTCGTTCGTGGAAGTGTTCATTCGGGAAAATGTCATTCGGTGAAATGTTTTTCGAGGAAGTGTCGATTCGGGGAACTGTTTTTCGGGGAAATGTCGATTCGGGGAACTGTTTTTCGGAGAAGTGTCATTCGGGGAAATGTCAATTCGGGGTTTTTCGGGGAAGTGCCGTTCGGGGAAGTGTCATTCGGGAAAATGTCGATTTGGGGAAATGTTTTCGGGGAAATGTCATTCGGGGAAGTGTTTTCGGGGAAAAGTATGGGTACCACACCAAACAGTTGTTCCATTTTCGAAACGATAATCCGGTTTATTTCACCGACTCAACGGGTAAGCCGTATGACCCAGGAGGACACAAGGGTGTCTCAAAAACCGATTTTAATCCTAATTAAATAAATAATCATAATAATTTACCTATTTTTCAGATGGCCGTTATCAATCTACTGTGTAACGTTTAACGATATCACCTTTGCAATCGTAACTGGAGAAACAGTTCAAATTTTCAATTACAGTCTCCTCAGTACAGAATATCCGAACTTGTTTATGTTTAAGACTCGCCGAAATAACTATTTCACAATTCAAGAGAGATTTCCTATCAAAATCTAGATATAATTGCCTACATGCATTTGAAATTCATATACGTAGTATTTTTTATTTTTTTTATTTTTTATATGTATTCCTCATATGTACGCGGTCCTTCCCATTTACCATCCCCTCCTTTATTTCTTCCATTCCTTCCGACATTCACAATCCTTCCAAGTCCCCTACATTCCTTCCAGAGTCCCCCCCGCCCCTCCCAGAGTGTCGACCGCAGCCACTCTTTCCTAATGCACCACTGTATCGCATTTGCACGAGGGCCCAGGAAAACTGCGGAAAACCTGGGCTGATACAGGCGGCTATGTTTGGCTGAGTTTCAGTTGTATTACCATCAGAAACTCAGACAAACTGCCTCCCGCTCAGAGGTTGACGCGCAAACCAGTGCATGGGCAAGCGGTCGCCGCTCCAAGTATTGACAGCCTCCAATGCTGCTTAACTTCAGTGATCTCCGAGCCCGCACACCGACCACGCGCCCACCTTTTTCGGTTTCATACACGTAGTATTTTTTTCATTAGCAAATCATTATATTACGACATTCCTACTCAACGGTGAAAAAAATAGCGACGAATGCTCCAATATAAATTGTTATCAGCGATTTATACCTCGGACAAATTGTATACAATTTAGCAAAGAAACCGAGTTATGTGGCAGTACTTTCTGGCGAAAGAGTACACGTTATTCAATGTATAAGAAAATCTGATCAGGTTAAAATAATTTTACGATCAACTTCCTGTCACTCGTGGGGACGAAAAATATCTCCTTATTCCTTGAACTCATGAATAACCAATTACCAAAAGAAAAACTCAAACAACCAGCAATTCCTTACTTCCCCCATATTACCTTTCCGGAGACACTTGGTACAAGTTCATCCCTGTTCTGGTCAAAACCACACCACCTGCAATCATGAAATTGACGACGAAGTCTACTCGGCGATACATCAACCCAATATCATCAGCATCCTTCGCGATGTGTTCCAAAGAAGACATCGATAACGTACGAGAACGCGTAATGTTTCCCGTACAGAAACCAGCTGTCGTAAACAACATCATACGGGGCATGAGTAGTCAAAACACTGTCAATCAAGGGGAGACGGTGTTTAATCGCCTGTATAAGAACAATCTATAACACCAAGCGGACTCCATCTGGAATCACACCTGGGAAAATTCATTCGATTCGGTACAGCAAGCGCTGGTTTCACCCGAACGTCACTCGTCGTGCGAGCGATCAAGGTCCTCGTAGATACGGCGATCCATGCATACAGCCTATACACTGTGTACGGCTGGTCGGTCTACCTCGTCGGTGCTGTATGGGACTCGCTTACGTACCTCCTGATGCACCTGGCTAAACAACCCAAGAAGAAAACGTCAATGGATGCAGTGACTGGTCAAGAACTTCATCAACTCGTGTCGGCCCCTCCAGCTGAACCAGAGGGCCAATATCAACGCTGCAGCATATGATCTGTACCCTGTCATCTCCGATCATCCAGAAAACAACCAATCCTTCAAACCGCTTTCCTTCCCTTCAATTCGCACGAGGAGACTTACAGTTATTCTGATCATGCTAATCATTTTCTTTAGTCATCGTTCTTTTAACCTTATCAAACAAGAGATGAGGTAAAATAATCAAACAAGTACCTATCCATAAGAAAAATAGAACGAAGAAAACTCTTACACATACATTTCAGTGTAAAAAAAAATATATATATATATATATATAATTATCGAAAAAAACGAAGAAAAAATGAAAACTTTCTTGCACAAAGATCTAGATATACAATAACCAAAAACATCCTCATACGAAGATCATATATACAATAATAATACATACATACTTTCTGTTTCTATAGTCTACATAATACTCGAATCCAAAGATTGTATCTACCGATACCACAACCACTCAAGAATAGGCTGATGACGATATTGAGATAACCTTCGGAACATTTATAATAATTGAGCGGGACGCTCAATCTTAAACCGGGGAGGTGTTATATCCTAGCGAATGTGCCTTTTCTCGGGTATTCCCAATATTCTCATTTGCCGTTATAAGCTTATTATTACACATATTGTAACAGGTCACCCCTGGTTACATTACATTTATGAGGATTCGGGGCACGATAAGGGAGTAAATTAATGTAAACCTTTATGTCTCAACAAATAAACGAAGATTTATTCAGTTGCCGGGTAACTCCGTTGCCCGGGTGACGAGTCATTCCTTTTCTATAATGGCCGCCGTTTCGTGTATGTATACGTTTGGTGTATGTACATCATTGACTTATATGTATTCAAAATTTTAAATGCTCCTATTGTGTGTCCATGTGTGTCGCCCGGTCTTCGCCATTTCGCCGTTCGGCCTTGCTCGGCCACTGCCCCCTTTGTTGTTGTTCCTTCTCTCTCGCTCTCGTTACATGTCTTCATCTAGGCTTCCAGATGGCTGTTAGCTTTAATATTCTGACGCTTATTTACGCGGGATGCTCATTTGTCTCGAGTTTCGTGATTCTATGCTTTCTGCTTTAAATTACCGAATTTTCTGTTTCGAATATCTACTAGATTATTGATTCCATTATTTTTCTGATTGTCGCACTTTCTCTAATCAGATGGTGCCAATTCTTTCCTTTCTGTACTTGCTCCTCTTTGCGTCCTTGTTCAGTCGCCTTCCTTGCCTTTCGGGCTCGGACATGCGCTTATTTCACTACTAATGGCAAAGTCCACGTTCCATAGTCGTGAAAGGCTGGCATCTCCGCTCGAGACTCGTGCGGAAATCGTTTGAAAAAGGATTCCCATAAATTCTCTTTCTACCTTGTCTTTTATTATTCCGACTCCTTTCCTCAACGGTCACGTTCCCCGCTGCAATCAGTGGGTACTTGCGTCCGGTACTACTAAGGCCTTCACGATAAAAGAGATTCTCAAATTTTATCGTGCTCACTTGCTTCGTCTTGTCCAATGCTTACCCTAGTTCGATATTTTCCACGCTTAAAAAGCCTGTACTAGTATCGCGTTTCGGTACTCGCTTTGAAGCTGACTTGAAACAAGTGATTTTTCTTCTCTCGAGGTCGCCCTTATATATCCCTTATTTCCCGCTTTTTCCTTTCCCTTCCAAGCATCCTTTGTGAAATAAGCGTTACCTTGATCTTTTTTATCCAATCTTTTTTTCTTTTTGTCTCGATTTCCTCCCATGTCCGAGGGATTGCGCCACTCGGCCCTTTTCTCGGTCTGTTCTGTTCCCGAATACCACCTGCAGGCAGTGACCGCGCTTGTCAACATCGACGGCCTTGTCGCGTCTCCGCGTCGCTCGCTCGTGAGACGGTTATATCCGTCTCAATATATATATCTAAGAATAAGACGCGTAACAGCATAAAAAGGAACGTGCGTACGTTTCGCACGCATATTCAACCCACAGCGATATATGCACGATAGCAGCACCGTCAGTCATCGACTTTTTCTATCCCATTTGCTGTCAACACGAACACGATCTCAGGCGCATATTCCAAGAAGAGCTGTCGAACCAAAAACTAACCATCAGCTCGATCAACAGACTCCAAAGATACAAGATTACTTACCCATAGACCATCGACCCTAGATTACTTCATCAGAACATAGCCCAGACGGCTTCGACGAATTTATAACACTGACTGAAAAATCAGACAACCGGTCTGGCAGCGTAGTCGGACATATAAACCTCTCGATATGAAAAGCCACCATCGCCAGAAATCGACATGACACAAACCATGCGAATGCTTAGGTCTCAGATATCGAACTCTAAATCCCATGCGCTTTTTCGCCGAAACACGGGGCAAAGGTCTCCTTCTCTTCATACGCATATTAGTCAGAACCGATGCCCTGAAATAAGGCCACGCACGTGCCTAGCGAATCTGTAACCTACTCGCACACCATACCGCGACCAATCACGCGATTTAACCGATATATCCACGACCAATGGACCAATCCCCAAAGAACTAGATGACCAAAACCGCACTCTCCCCAAGGGTCCTTCTCCCACTATTGAACCCCTCCTGATTTTCATATCAAGAAATACCTCCTTCCTGAAGTCAGTCTCCCATCAACCACCATTAACTCAAGCTCTTCTATCAAGTCTCAATCCCAGTCTCCCGTCGCCTACCATCGAACTAAGTTCTTCTATCGAGTCTCAATCCCAGTCTTCCGTCAACAAATATTTCCGTCAACCAAATTACTCCTTATATCAAGTCGTCATTCAGAAGTCTACGAATATCGCCAATTAACTTTCATATGAACAGTCTTCATTTTTCTAGTCACAAAAGTTTTATTTTACACTTGTATAATTTCTATCATCGGTCCGTGAAAATCAGTCCCAATTCATCGACCTTGCGCGAAGTTCATATTTCTATCTACGCGTAGTGCCCGTCGTAGTAAACACGTCGAGTATAGCATAACTTCACCTTTTCTTTTTGTATCATTCATCGTAGACCTGATCGCTTTAAATCGTCTAGTAATCTTATAATCTTTTATCGCGTCAATCCCTTAATTCTATTCTTTCCCACGCGGGTAGTGCGTTTACCCTCATCCCGTGCTATTGCGCTAGGCGTAGGCAACAAAGAGGGATACGAAAATATTATGCTCTCATCCCATCCGGATGTGACACCCTATCTCAAGGGCATGTTACGCTCTACGTTACGTCATGCCCCGCTTCATCGCACTCGCCCTACAATCCCAATAAATCTGGACAATATGAAGAATATCGGGCAGGGAAACGATGCCCCCTTCGCGCCGACAATAAGCCCGCAACCAAGGAGACTCCGAGAATTACCAGGCCGCCACGATTTTCGTCACCGTGTCCTATGGGAACAGTTGGACTCTGCGGGTTGGATCGCCAGACTAACTAAGATAGTTAGTCAAATAACTGACGCGAGGTGATTAATGATCCAAATCAATAATGCCCGATTTATTGATACACAATAAATGAAATACAGATCCGTATTTATAGAGGTCGATAGGTTGGATACGCTCCTACTCTACTATTCGCAGCGTATCGTTGGTGATCGCGTGTTTTACTGCTTAGAGAATTAGAGAGGAGTTGCGCGGAGTCGTCCTTCTTATTCTCGCCCTTGCTCAGTACTGACTGTCGCGTTTTTTCCCGATCGGGCCCTCAGCATCTTTTTGGTTCCCCTCCAAGAATGTGGGTGTTTTGTGGGAACAGTCCTTTTCCTTATCGAGTATTTGCAGTTGGACGGCTCGGCGTGGGAAAGCGTCGAGTCGGGCTAGACGCATTTCCTCGGCCCTTTCGGTCGCGATGCCGACAGCTAGGCGCGCCGGAAACTATAAACTCGAAGGGAAAATACAGAAAAGATAGGGCCCTCGTAAAAGGTGACACTTGGAGCTCCAGCGGCAGATAAGTTTTAGGCCATGCTGATTACGTTCCCACCGCGAGGGAATGGGACAGAGACGTCGGCGGCTAACAACTCGAACGATGCACGTTCGTCGTTGTTGACACCCCCACCAGTAGATTGAGGTACGTCCTCGTTCCTCGACTTCAAACTGCGTGAGAGCATCTTCTGGTTAGCCCTTTGAAGCTTGGCTAATCGTCTCTCGGCCTTAACCTGCTGCATGGTGGTTTCTCTACAACAAACTCGGAACAACCATGTTATCGCACCGCATTTCCACATCGCGGTTATTAATCCTCCGACAAGAAACAGGGAGGCTATTCCTTGCAGGGATGGGAGTACTATTCCCTGTATATTGGCCCAAGAGTCGTTGACCAATAGCTTGACCTGATGACCGTTGAGGGCCCCCCGCAACTCCTTGAGACTGGTGCTGTACTTGTCGAGCGAGTCTAGTTTGATCTGCCGGCTGAAGGTTGCGATCGACAGTCGCTCGGGGAAGGTAAGATTGAGGCTAGAAACGTTGAAGGTGATCTCCGTGTGGATCGATTCTTCTAAGGACGTGAGTAGGACGAACCGTGAATAGGTTGTCAATTCTTCGCATCTGTCGTTTGTTCGTAAGATGGTCTCGAAATGCTGTAAGTCTCTGTTTCCATGTCACAATGGATTGTGATCGGAAAGTCCTTCCCTGGTTTTGGTGGTATAACGATCTGCGCGGTCTTGGTGTTTATCACTCCGAGTTCCTTTAAGCGAAATGCGGTGAGGTGGCAGTCGTCCGTGTCCCCTATTACGCTGAAGGCGATTTCCGATTCGCAAAGCGCATAAGAATCCGCATCGTGTCCAATTCCCTCGTACGGGGCGACGTTGATTTTTGATGCCGTCCTCATAGTCTCTCCGTCGAACCGTCGGACCATCGTCTTGGTACCAATTGTTCGTGAGATTCGTTCGGCGAACGTGGGGTTGAAAGTCACGTAGGTGTTGTTGACGGCCATTGGGACCGGCGTGTTCAACACTATTCTCCATGGTTTCTCGTCGACGAATGGAATCTTGATGATATAAATCAGCTGTTGATTGCGAGACATGATGGAGACCTCCGATAGATCGATCATCGTTTGGTAATCATTCTCCAGACCTGGAAGAGGGTGTCGTCCTCGGGCGTCCACAAATTTCTTCGTTCCTCTCGCGAGATTCTCGGGAGTTAGCAGAGTAGGCTGAACGATGCCGTGTTTTCCCATTTCGAGAGCTGTCATCACCGTTCGGAGAACGTAGTCTAGTTCTCGGATTTCTATGTCTAGGCGATGTATTATTTCGTTAAAGTACATCTCCTTTGTGATATCGTTGACAGCCGCGCGTACGTTGTTGACAGCATACTCGATTCTTCCGAGTCGTCGCTCGAGTTCGTGCTCGTTCTCGGAGATGGAAGCGATCGTTTTCTCCATTATATACGTTTGTTCTCTGACGATCTTATTGATTTCATTGGTGGCGTTGATTGGGTTAGCTATGTTGGCGTTTATGGTCTGGAGATCCGCGTTGTCGGGGATTCCCCACAAGAATTTGTGGACCGTTCCAACTACGTAAAGGATCCCTCTCTCTTTCCGTGGTAACGGGAGCGGGTGGTGGAATAGGGTGCCGAGAATTTCGATGTCCCTCCTTAAGGTGTAATATCCTTGAAGCGTCACTGCATAAAGGGCGTCGGTTGCTGGTGACAAGTACTCAACCTCGGGGGCTCCCGAAGCCGTATGGGCCCCTGTGACCAAGCTGTCGGTTTGGGCAATGCGACCGGAAAGGACTTCGAACGCTGAGTACATCTGCGTGAGGTCGACGGCATATATAAGTCGCCAGGTCTCGGAGTAGAGGTGTACTTCGCCCAGCTCTTCCCGAATTAGGCTCGAATGCAGGGGTAGGAGGTCCGTTTTTCCGTCTGTAGTCCATCTAGAAATATAGCCGTGAATGGTGTTCAGTCAGATTTTTATATGGTCTATCCGTAAACGACTCGGGGTTCTTTCCCGGATAGGTCAATTCTTCTTAGTAGCCGTGGTCTTCCTGGGGTTGGCTCGTCGTCCTGGAAGTGCCTTCGGAAGGGTTTTGTGTTCCCTGTATAGGCCATGCGAACTCGTGGTCCTAGTTTGGTGGGGAAACGATAAACCCCATGGTTTTTTTCGTGATTCACGCTTATCACCTGGTAGGGTCCGAGCCACTTGATGGATAACCCGTGTGAAGGGGCCTTATTTCGGACAAGGATCCAGTCCTTTTCCTTGTACAGCGGCATCGGGTTACGTATAGCACTGTCGATGTATTTCTGATTTTTCTCGCGCGCTACCATCAGATGGTGTCTGGCTTGGTACAGTTTGTTCCAATGCTTCTGGTTTAGTTCGTCAAACCTTTGTTGAGCGTTGACGTGTCCAGTTGCTCAATAGCGCTCGGATAGTTGGACGAGTGTATAAACATGACATTGAATGGGGTATCTTGGATCGAGGTGTGGCAGCTGTCGTTGTATGTGAAGGCGATAGCGTTCATCTTCGTGTCCCAAGTCGTGATGTTGTTCGTGCACATCGTTCGGATCAAATCCTTCAGGACTCCGTGCATCCTTTCAATAGATCCATTTCCTTGCGGGTGATAAACCGTCGTTTGCATTCCCTTGATTCCCATGACTTCGTGGAAATACGTCATCAGCTTGTTGTTGAACTCCTTTCCGTTGTCACTAAGGACAAGCTTTGGCGCCCCGAAGATGCAGATGCATTCGTTAAAGAGGGCCGTGAGAACTGTTGATGCTTTCTTGTTTGGGATAGGGATGAGTCTTACGAACTTCGTCAACATACACTGGATAGAGAGAATATACTCATTTCCTCTCCTTGTCGTTGTTAATGGTCCCACAATGTCGATGGCTGTTTTCTCGTTCGGTTCCCTGGCTGTATCCATCAAGACAGCTGAAGGGACTGGTGGGTTCCTGTCGGTCTTGTATTTTTGGCAGATGGGACAATTGGCTATAAATTCGCGTACCGACTCTTCCATGTTGGTCCAATAGCTCCTGCGTTGTAATTTTTCGAGGGTTTTTGTCGTTCCGAGATATCCCACTTGATCGTTGTGTATTTCTCGTATCCGTTTATCGTATTCCTCCGGCTCTGGCTCTGGGACCCCTGATCGGCAAAGCTGGAAGTCCGTGTCGGTAAATTCGGCAGCGAGTTCTCGGACTTCTCTATCGATGGCGTCAAGGTGCGCCATTGAAAATTGTTCAGGCGAGGCTAGGATTTTGAGGTGTTTATTCCCCTGTTGGATGTGACCTTGGATTAACTGGTACAATCTTTGCTTCCAGGTGTCTTCCTGATGGTGGAAAGGCGTTCCGTGTCTTCGTTTCCTTTCCTTGTTCACACCTTTATCCCGCGTTGGTGGTTCAGGCTCTTGTTTAGTAAAAATAATCCATCGGGATCTGTCCTTGGGGTAGTTTGGCCTGATGGTCAGCTCGTTAAGCCTTCCCTGATGCAAGGCTAAATTGTTAACCCTCTGCATGATGTCATCAAGATCGTCGAGTTCGACTCGCGAGCCTCGTACCCAGCTTTTTGGTTCTGGCTCAGGTCCTTTCAGTGTTCCGACACGTCGAAGGATTCTACGTATAGCTGGCCCTCGTTCTTCCTTTGGGGTTGATACTCCTTTGATCTTCGGTTCGCGCGGTATCCGTGACAGCGCGTCGGCTGCTTAGTTTTCGCGGCCTTTTTTGTACTGGATGTCGAAGTCAAATTCCTCCAAGCGAAGCCTCCATCTGAGGATTCGCGAGGACGCATCCTTGATGTCGGCCATCCAGACGAGGGCTCGGTGGTCGGTCTGGATCAGGAACTTGTATCCAAGAAGATATTGGCGTAATCGCTGTACCGACCAGACGATCGCCAGCATCTCCTTCTCGGAGGTTCCATAATTCTTCTCCGCGGCGTTGAGGGCACGAGAGATGTAATACACTGGTTGTCCTTCTTGAGAGAGGACCACACCTAACCCCTGATCTGAGGCGTCGGTTGTGAGCGTAAACATCTTCGTGAAATCCTGGCGTCGGAGCGTCGGCGATGTGATTAGGCACGATTTCAATTCGGCGAATGCTTTGTGGCATTTTTCAGTCCAGTCGAATCGGCCGTCCTTTTTCCTGAGGTCGACCATGGGTCGGGCGATGTGCGAAAAGTTTTTTATAAATCGCCGATAATAACCTGCGAGTCCCAAAAATGACTTGACCTCTTTTGGGTTGGTTGGTGCCGGGAAATCTCTGACGGCTTCGATTTTTGCAGGGTTCGGTTGCACACCGTCTGCTGTGATGATGTGCCCTAGATATTCGACTTCCGGTAGGAGATATTTACACTTTTCCGGTTCCATAGTCAGTCCACATTTTCGTAACCTCTCGAAGACGGTAATCAGGTTCTGGTTGTGTTCTTCGATAGTTTCCCCGAAGATAACGATGTCGTCCATGTAGACCCAGCAGATTTTGTGATTCAGTCCGATTAGGCACTGCTCCATCATCCTCTGGAACGTGGCTGGAGCATTTTTCAGACCAAATGGCATTCGTTCATATTCAAAGTGCCCCTCCGACGTTGAAAATCCTGTATACTTCCTTGAGTCCTCGTCCATCATTATTTGATGAAATCCGGCTTTTAAATCGAAGGCGCTAAAGAATTTAGCATTCCCGAGTGAGTCGAAGATGTTCTCGATGCTAGGCATGGGGTAGGCGTCCAGTACCGTATTTTTGTTTAATTTCCGGAAATCGATGACGATGCGCCACTTCTTTTCTCCGTCGGGTCCAGGTTTTTTGGGGACAACCCAGACAGGTGAGTTGAATGGTGACTCGGATTCTCTGATGATACCCTTTTTTAGCATATCAGCTACCTGGGTTTTTATTTCTCCGCGGTGGGCGTGGGCTGTCTTCAAATTGCCGATGTTGATTGGTGTGTCATTGATTGGTATAATCTTGTGCTTCACATGCGGTGCAGCTGGTAGGTCTTGACCAGGAGATGTAAAGATGTCTTGGTACCCCAGGATAATACCGGTGATTATCTCCCTTTGTTCTGGTTCAAGGTGATCGAGTTTCGAGGTTTCGAGCAAAATTTTTTGTTTTTGTTCCGGGGTAAGGCAGGTATTATCCGTGTCCCCCCCTTCCATTTTTACGTCGGTAACTTGGATCCGATCTTCGTCGAAGTTTATGGCCTTGTCTGTTGGGTTCTCGAACATTACCTCCGTGTAGCCGTTTTCGATTCTGTTAACGTACGCTGTTTCGAATTTGTGCGCCACTCCATTTTCGGTGGTTTTGTCGTAGGCACCCGTGGTAATTAAACAATCGCGATCCGGGCCGTCGACGGCGAATGTCATCATCACGGCCGTGTGGGGCGGTACGGTAATTCCGTCGGTGATTAGCGCATGGGTCCTTTGTTTTAACACGAGATGTTTGTTTGACAAATTGTAATCTCTCTGTTTCATAAACGGTAGGCCCATAAAGCCATCTTCAGGTATAATAGAATCGTCAGGTAGCACGTAGAATATGCTGGTTTCCCCCAGATATCTCAACCTGACCTTCTCGTTCGCTTCAAACCGTCTGGTTCCCATGACGACACTTCTTTTCGCTTTTTCTACCGGGAAACCTTGGGGTATACACCCTTTTTTATCAGGTTGAGCGAGCTACCTGTGTCCACTAATAGTTCAACATCCCGGGTGAATCCTCCTGGGCGGATTCTGACTCGTTCCAGACGTCCGACCCCGACGTTGGATACTCTTGATATGCCTCCTCTTGATTTCCGTCGTTGTCCTCGTTGGCATCCGTCACTGAGTTCTCTAGGGCTTCTTGATCGATTATGTTGTAAATCTGAGGTGGTTTGGGTTGTGGCCTGTCTTGGCGAAAATTTCCCTTTTGGAAGCTTTGTTGTCCCCCGGTTGGCCGTGGTTGCAAGTTCCTTCTAGGCTTTAGGCAATCTCGTACGAAGTGTCCCTTGCCACCACAGTTGTAACAGATCGACTCTGCGAATGCCGACTACCTTTCGGTGCAGTATGCAAATACTGTTTTGGCGGAAGCTGATGGTATCTTAGTTGCTGTTGGGTTGGATAGCCTGGCAGTTTCATTCTTTCTGCGTTGGCTTGTTGCTAGGCGATGTTGGCTTCGTCGATTTCTTGGGCAGTTTGCTGTGCGGCCGCTAGACTCGAGTAGGTATTAATATAAACCTTTAGGCTATCGAATACATCCCGTCGGCATCCGTGGATGAACATAGAAATTGCTTGATCGTACACCAAGGGCATATGGTCCAGAGAACCCTTGGCTTGATCCCACTGATTGGCCTCCTTGACAGCCTGCAGCGCGAGGTTGAAGTTCGCTATGTAGTCCAGAATGGTTCCTGTTTGTTTTACCTGGCAGAGTTTGTCCATACATATCTGGAAACCGGGTAGATAACCAATATGCGTGGTGACAAATTCAACGAGCCCAGCCTCGGTCTCGATGATGCCAGTCGCGAATCTTGTGATTTCGTTCGATATTTTTTGAACGAAAACCATTGAGATGAACGCCGCTTTTTTGACGACACTCGGTTGCCTTCATTGCGCCTCCCGTGGGTTGTTCGGATGTATTTCCTCGCGATGGTGGATAATAGGGGCCATCGGGCTGGTTTGGTGGCCCGCCGAAGGGGTAGCCAGGTCCTTTGTCCCCGTAAGGTTCTTGTCCGGGCCACCTCGGATGTTCCGCGGGAGGTCCGAAACCCGGAGGGCCTCCTGGACCTCCTGGTCCACCTGGACCTTCTGGCCCCCCTGGGCATCCTGATCTCCATCCGCTTCGAACGTCGTTGGCGATTCTCATATTCATCTTCAATCTATGGTTTCCCTCCGTCCATTGATCAGCTCGGTTGATCCGGAGTTGATCTAACCGCGGATCCATTACATCGGGTTGTTTCGGTTCCTGGCTAGACCGCGTTGTCATGTCTCTCGCTTGCTCCCATTTCCGGTGGGTGCCCTCGAGCCGGGTTGCAAGCGGGTTCGATATGGAGATTTCTTCTTCTTTCAGTATATCCTTCACGGATTTCAGAACCGTTTTATTTCGCTGGTTTCGCTGAACTTCCTCGAGCAAAATTCGTTGTTCCTCGATTTCCCGGGCTGATTCTCTCGAGATCAGATCGAGTTGTTGGATCTCCTTACGGAGTCTTTCCTCCCTCTGAGCTTCCTTTATTGACCGTCTAATCGCTTGCTTATACTCCGTCTGGGGTGTGTCAGGTAGGGGTGCCTCGAGTTCCCAATTCCGTATTTTTTTGGGGGTCGGGGCTCGGAATGACGTGGACGGTCCAGCTCCTTGGTGAGCCTTGCGGTAGTTTCTCAAGCGGTGCATTTCCTCTAGCATTCCCCGCTGTTTTTCTTCAGCTTCCCGAAGTTTTTGCCGGAGTATCTCTGCCTCGGCGTCTCTCTCCTCGAGGGCACGGAGCTGGGTGGCGAGGCGTTCCTTCTCTTGGGCTGCTGCTTCGGCAGTAGTCGCCAAACGTTCGCGCTCCCCTTCGAGTTCTTGAAGTCGCCTCTCCCCGGCTCGAGTTTCGGCAGTAGCGTTGGCCACTATCTCCCGGTAGGTGGAGAGTTGTTCCTTGGCGTGCGTGAATATCGTCGTTGCTTGGATCTTACCCATTTCGAATCTCGAAATTATTTCCTCGGGGGTCAGTCCGCTGTAGGCCGCGAAGTGTGACTGGAGGTACGAGGGTGGGGGTTGGTTCGATACCTCGATTGTACTAGCGACACCCGGGACGGCTGTGTCGGTTGCCGGTGGCCCGGTCGGTAAAGGGTCTTCCTCAAGAGTCATGGCCTCCGACACGGACTGTCGCGGGGGAGGCTGCTGGTTTGCTTGCTGCCTCCCAATCGCGAAATTTCTTTCTTCTTCTTCGGCCAGTCGTTCGGCTATTGTCCTATCTTGCTCGAGCTGACGCGCTCGGGCGGCTTCGTCTGCCTGCCGCTGTTGTTCTCGCTCACGAGCTCTCTGTTGCCGAACGTCGATAGCTACGTCGTCGCTAATGTCATCCGGATCAACGTCTAATTCGTTAAGGATGTCTTGTGCACTAGGCAATCCTTCTAACATTGTGCGAATCGTGGACCGTTCTATTAACAGTCCCTTAACTGTCTCTTCGAGAATTCGCCTCTCGGTGGGCGGATCTTCCTTTAGCAATGTCGCGTCTGAATTTCGAATCTCTATCCCCAACTTAGCGTATCGTTCGACATGTTTCCTCACGTTTTCGGGGTTCATCTTGATTATTTATTTAATACTTGTTGGTTGTTAAGTAATTGGCTAATTTACCAATTTTATTCGTTCTATTTATAGGATTTCCCGGTTCCGTTCGGTTATCCTTTCTCTTGTTGCGCTTGTGTTCTAGACCCTCAGCAAGTAGAAAATATGCAGAGATATAACTGACTTACATTTGGGAGAACAGAAGAAGTAGGGAGGTGATGTAGGTGATCATTCCGCGAACTTCCTTCAATTTAGCGCTCGGACGACGTCGAATCCTGGAATCTTCTCTGACTGGACGATTATGGTGGGTCCGACGATTCTGATATCTTGCTGCTCTACGCTCTTCGATTGAGGCTTTCACGAATTCTACGGTACGATTTTTCCAGGCGGCGCGACGTCACTATTCACGATAGCACTGAATCACTCGCGCTTGAAATGTTCTCGGGTATGTTAATTCTTGGATATCTCGACGCGGAAGACGAAGTTCAAATAATTAATATTCCCGAAGGGCGTCAGTAAACACGCGTCGTTGTTTGATTTTTACTCGCACTGACGGTACAGAAGGCTCCAAGTTTAGACGATCGATATAATCAGTGTGACTCCTGCGGAGAGCAGTCGCTTAACTATATCCTGGCAGGATCGCCATTTGGCCTATGGGAACGGTTGGACTCTGCGGGTTGGATCGCCAGACTAACTAAGATAGTTAGTCAAATAACTGACGCGAGGTGATTAATGATCCTAATCAATAAAGCCCGATTTATTGATACACAATAAATGAAATACAGATCCGTATTTATAGAGGTCGATAGGTTGGATACGCTCCTACTCTACTATTCGCAGCGTATCGTTAGTGATCGCGTGTTTTACTGCTTAGAGAATTAGAGAGGAGTCGCGCGGAGTCGTCCTTCTTATTCTCGCTCTTGCTTAGTACTGACTGTCGTGTTTTTTCCCGATCTGGCCCTCAGCATCTTTTTGGTTCCCCTCCAAGAATGTGGGTGTTTTTGGGGAACAGTCCTTTTCCTTATCGAGTATTTGCAGTTGGACGGCTCGGCGTGGGAAAGCGTCGAGTCGGGCTAGCCGCATTTCCTCGGCCCTTTCGGTCGCGATTCCGACAGCTAGGCGCGCCGGAAACTATAAACTCGGAGGGAAAATACAGAAAAGATAGGGCCCTCGTTAAAGGCGACACTTGGAGCTCCAGCGGCAGATAAGTTTTAGGCCATGCTGATTACGTTTCCACCGCGAGGGCCTGGGGCAGAAACGTCGGCGGCTAACAACTCGAACGATGCACGTTCGTCGTTGTTGACAACCGGCGCAATGTTGACACACGTTACATCCCACCTCAACCACACGGCAATTCATCCCTGGACCATCATGCTACTAGGAAATCAAGCACCCACTGAAAGCGGCCACAAAGGATACGAAGGCCCCCCAAGATCGTCGACACGTGGAAGATCTTTCGAGGGAAGACCACCCCCGAAAAAGGGATGTAAAAGGAAGAACCGGGACCATAGCAGCGAGTAGTCAGAATTGTAACCCCGCGGCCGGAGCTTCGCAGCAATTAGTCGTGGTCAATCTCCGTCAGTGGCCAAATCTACGTCAGTCTCAATCTCATCCTCGCGACCAAAGCTACGTCAGTCGCAATCTCAACCTCGCGGCCAAAGCTACGTCAGTCTCAATCTCAACGTCGCGGCCAAAGCTACGTCAGTCTCAATCTCAACATCGCGGCCTAAGCTACGCCAGTCTCAATCTCAACCTCGCGACCAAAGCTACGTCAGTCTCGATCTCAACATCGCGGCCTAAGCTACGTCAGTCTCAATCTCAATCCAGTAGTCTCGATGTGGTATTCTCAATCTCAACCTCGCGACGACTGCGACGTCAGTCTCAATCTCAATCCAGTAGTCTCCATCTGGTATTCTCAATCTCCACCCCGCGGCCGAGGCTACGTCAGTCTCAATCTTAACCTCTCGGCCGAAGCTACGTAAGTCTCAATCTCAACCTCGCGGCCGAAGGTACGTCAGTCTCAATCTCAACGTCGCGGCCAAAGCTACGTAAGTCTCGATCTCAACCTCGCGGCCGAAGCTACGTACGTCAGTCTCAGTCTCAATCTCAGCATCAAGTATAAAGCTAAGTCGTCGTGAGCAAGCAGTCAATCGCGGCAGAATCGGTGTAGTCACAGACACCGTCGCAGTCTCAGTTTCAACCTCACGGCTAAAGGTACCGTCACCGAAGTTTACCAGTCGAAATTCAGCAAGGTCCACTCTACGTGTTATCCAGTCGCGTATCATCTTCCAATATCGGTCGAAGACTCTTCACAAAAGAAGTCTAAGCCGATCGCGAAGTGTTTAATTGCCAAATCTCAACCCTTGCACCACCGCCGTATCTTTCATCCTCAAGACTTTGCGAACAACAATTAAACTATCGAATACAACCCACATCTAAACTACAACCGCTGTAACGAATTGACTTCAAAGAACTATATTACCTTCGTGAACATTGCAACCATTGCAACTATTTAATCGTGTGTTAATGCTATGACTATTTAACCTTCATGTTATCACTGTGTATACATTATAATTATATAGAAATTGCAGCAACAATAATACGAATCTCAAAACGATACCTCCGAGAAAGGAAATTAAAACCACGGTCATTAGACGACCATTGGAACGAAAGAAACACACGGCGAATTATCCACAAATAAATAGAGTTAGCAAAGCATTTATGCATAACTCTCGTATTATTCGATCTTCTTCAAGACCGACGCATTATCCAAACGTCATTCTTCCCATATCGAAGACGTCACTCCCGTCCCTAGGTAAAGGACGTAATTGTCTTGACCCGAAAGCGAAGTCAATACCGTGTTGCGCCCTTCCTAAGATTTGATAAGTTGACCGGGACATAACACCGGCATACGAGTATGTTAGAAGTACTTTCGTGAAAGCTTTACTGCATCCTCAAACAGTCCGAAAGTGGTTTCGAAACGTAGATTTTCCGCCAGGTAATCACACACCAATTCGAGATAATTTGAAAAAACTAGTTTAACGAGAGGGAGCGGGAGAGGGAGAGAGAGAGAGATTTTTTTTGATTGATTGATTGTTTATTATGTCCCAGTAAACTTGCGGACAATATGGATCATAAAATTTTTCTGGTCAGCCAACTCGCTTACTTACATATCTAAATCATAACATAGAAATCATAAAACATAAAACATATAAATCATAAGACTGTACCTAACAGATATTGACTATATCATATAATCATATAATACTGCAGAGATTACGATTTTATAATCGATTCAAAAATAAGAGTATCATTCAAAAGTCGAAAATCAAATTACTAATCACCTCCAATTTAGTGCACTATACTAACTATAATAACTCTAATAACTCGCACCGCATTTGCGCATATACCGATGTAATATTAAAATACAAATAATACAAATAATACAAAACAATAGAAAATGATACAGAATTATAAAAGATAAAATAAAATAAAATACAAGATACAGTTTGAAATGATACGCATTATAAGACGTTTGATACAAAAACGAAACACGTTGAGATGTGTTAAAGCGTGGATCATGAGACAGGGACCGAAAAACGATCCAAGTAATCTGATTTTGAAAACCTCAATCGTTGGTAGATTGAGGGAGTCAGATGAGATTTTCAGTGTCCTTCGAATTTCGGATGATAATGACAGGTTGATTGTTAGATTTGCGCACGTGAATCAACCCACCAGAAACCCAGACGGACTTATAATTTGTTTGGCGCGCTCGGGCCTTAGTTTGGCGGAAGAGCTGGTATAATTTAGTAGGAAGGAGTTCGTTAATATAGATTTTGCCATTTGCGTTGGCACCGAAAACATCGCGTGCCATCAAATCACGTTTTTGACGCTTAGCCTTCTTGGACTGAGGACGTCCAATGGCGTCACGGACTGAGGACGATGTTAGCGCTACTACTAAGGAGAACGAGCTGCCAACATTGTTTGCTGCTGTGATCGATGCAGCATTGTTGTTTAACCGCGCTTGGCGCTTCATAATTCTTACTGATAGATTGTGCGTCGAAAAGTCTGATAGGCCGAGAGATTCAAGTATTTTCAGAGCTAACAGAGTCTACGAGACCCTGAGGAAGGCCCGCCATAATCATTTCATTTGATCCTGAGGTAAATGAGCATATTTGAGCGTATTACGCTTAATGTGTTATTAATCTTAGCGATGGCCGCGCTCTGCTCCCGAAGCATACTAGCAATGGTGTCAAGTGAAACATTTGATGTAGAAGAGCCCGAGATAGGGGTCTCATCCAGTGTAGATAAAGACATATTTTTTAGTGTTGTTTTAATTTCGTTAAGGCAACAAGATGGCACTGACCGATTGTTCAAAAGACTTTTACCACAACCTGGATGGTAAGCACGACGACACTCTCGACAGATAACTGTCCCGCGTGATCGTCTTATGGCATTTATCACACTCAGTCGGCATGTAGCATTGCTGCGTTACCGGCAGTAGGAAAAAGGCGGCCCGCGTTGATAGAGCAAAGATCGTGTCAACCAGTGATGAAACTTATCGATTAACGCTGTAGATCCATCGTCGGGTGTCGAAAATAGCGAAGGCCGCGCATGCGCCGTGAGAATGACAGGTGAGAGAAGCGAGAGTAATAGCGAGGATCCAGAGCTGCGACCGTGAAAAATCCAGAATGTTCAGGACGGCAAACTCAGCCACCCAGTAAAAGGAACGACTCACCAGAGCGGTTAAACGATTTAAAGCAATAAGGAGCGTGCTTAAGTTCTGTAAAGAAACGCCCGCAGGCACCAGAGAAGCGTACAGATCTCCAAGAATACGGAGCGAGAAAAGATGCGTGCGAAGGGACTCACCAGAGAAGCAGAGAGGAGAGAGAGAGAGAGAGAGAGAGAGAGAGAGAGAGAGAGAGAGAGAGAGAGAACATTTGTTTATTTCGTGCTCTGGAGCTTTAGCTCCCTACGAGCACCGTGCATATAAAATCAGTACAAATTCATAAAATCATTTGTTCATACACATTTTCCTACGTCCAAATATAACAATAATAATAATATAATAGTAGTAATAATAATAATAATAATAATAATAATATTAATAATAATAATAAGGGTTCGCTCGTTCCTATTTGGATACTATTCGTTCGATATGCCACGCAGTAGTTCACGCTTCATAAAGTGCTTGAAAGTTTTTTCACTTACACTCATCCTCACATCATACGCAATTGCATTCCACAAATAACACGCAGACGTAACAAAAGATCGATAATAATAATTAGTGCGGCAAGTTGGTACAACAAAGTCGCCACTTCTCCGTGGTCGCCGCAACTGCTTATCAGGCATCCGCGTGGCCCTCACGAAGCGTCGTATCAGGTACTCGGGTTCTTTATTAATACACAACGCAAAAATAAATGACGCCAACATAAGCTTACGGCGTTCAGCAACGTTCAACCATGCTAACCTCTGAAAATACGGTGTGATATGCTCATCTCGCCTCGCACCAAATATGAATCGTACTCCAATATTTAGCGCCCGCTGAAGCTGAGTATTAAGCTCCTCTGTGATATCAGTAAGTAATAGGCTGCAGTAGTCGATGTGCGGCAATATTAGAGCAGACACTAGCATTTTGCGTATATTTGATGATAGTTGACCGCGACAGAGCTTGAGCTGGTACGTGGTTGCCCTTATTTTAGCAGTAACTCTCGCGATGTGCTCACACCATGAGAGTGTACGTTCAATGGTGACCCCCAAGCAGATGACTGATCTAGATAATGGAATGGTATCTGATCCCACACAAATCTGCGGCAGAGGAGTCGCATCGAGTTGGGCTAGGTGACGAGCTGTGCTGATTATCATTGCTCTCGTTTTGTTGCAGTTCAGTTTAAGGCCTGACTTTGATGTCCACTCACAAATAGCCGCGACATCTCGATTTACCCTGGCAATTCCGCTGGCAATTTCAGATGGGAGGCAATGTAGATAAATTTGTAAATCATCCGCATACATACTGTATTGACATTCCCGTATGATAGAGTGAAGATGGCTGATGTAAATCGAGAAAAGGAGTGGGCCAAGTACCGAACCTTGCGGCACGCCAGAACACACATATCCCCATTCAGATCTGTTTCCTTGATTGTCATAGACAGCTTGGCATCGCCCATACAGGTAAGCACGAAACCATAATACGGTACTTCTGGAAAATCGCAGATCTGCAAGCCTTCTAAGCAGCCGGCTATGAGGGACACAGTCAAAAGCTTTTGAAAAATCGAATAGGATAAGGACCGTGACCATCCGCCTATCAATCGCAAGTCGCGCATCATCCACAATACGCAACAATGCAGACTGAGTACTATAATGTAGTTTAAACGCCGATTGGTACGGGTCACTCAAGCCTTGCTCTGTCATATAACGCAACACTTGATCAGCTACGATTCGCTCCATAATCTTTGAAAGATTGCAGAGAATTGAGATTGGCCGATAATCTTCAACAGTCGCTGGTGCCTTCTTTTTAGGAACTGGGCACACAAGAGCCCTCTTCCATTCCGACGGAAATTCCGAATGAATCAGCGCATGGTTAATGAGATGGAGAATTTGGCCACAGATTTCCGGCCACACAATGCGCAGCATTTTCATTGATATGCTATCCACACCCGTAGCATTCACTTTGATTCTCCGAAATGTATTTTCTAGGACTTCCGGAGTAACATGCGTGAAGTAAAATGCATTATCATCATAAATCAGCGGTCCATCGTCATATCGTCCCGAATCTTGCAAATCCTGGTTAGTCGGTGCACCGGCTGTTAGAAATTGTATGTTTAGCTCGTTAGGGGGAAAGGCCAGTTGCAGTCGCGGACCACTACCAGGGAGAAGGCCAAGCCTCCGTACCAGATTCCAAATCACAGCAGGCTCATTCACCGATGCAAAACTTTTCCGATAATAATAGTTCTCCGCATTCCTGATGTCCCTTTTCAGCTCATTACGTGCAGGTTTGTACTTCTCAAATATGTGCTGCCTGTTTCTCGCATCCTTCACGAAAGCGCGCCGCAGCCGGTCACGACGCCGCATGCGTTCACGCAACTCCAGGGTGAGCCAATGAGCTGGTCGACGCCTCACAGTAACCCTTCTGATAGGTGCATAGCAATCATACGCACGCAAGATAACCGCATTTAAAAAGGCGACTTTGTCATTTGTTGTCCGCATGTTATAAAACTCTTTCCAGTCAATCTGAGCAATATATGTCCGTAGTGACGTTTCATCCAACCGATGAAAATTCCGACAATAAAAAGAGGAGGGCGTGTAGCGTGGCATACTCACGTCATATTTGACGTATATAAGATCATGTGCAGACATAAACGGCACCGGATACTGACCAAAATCACTAACTCTAGAAGCTGGGTAGGCAACACAGTGATCGATACAAGTGTCCGCAGTAGCCGTATGATGAGTCGATCCATATGGAATTAAGTACAGGCCATTTGTAGCAATAAATTCTGCAAGTCTAGCTGACTCAGCCGTGTATACAAAAGGGTTGCAATTAAAATCGCCAAGTACAAGCACCTGCATATATTCTTGTAATAGCTCTGTAATTGCATCAGTAAATCGCCACAAGTACCCGTACTTCGGAGGCCTATACATTACAGCGACCATGAGGCTCAAGGCCCCAGGTATTGTCACTCCCGCTATTAAAAACTCAGGCTCTCTACAATAGCTGCCCAATGACGTGGTAAGAATTTGCGCCCTAATACCGCTACGCACATAGATACCAACGCCACCCCCTACTTTACCGACCCGGTCGCAGCGCAGCAAATAATATCCTGGCAGCTCAATAAAAGTATCTGATATTTCCGGTCTAAGCCATGTTTCGCTTAAACAGATTAAATGGTAGCACTTTGATTGGAAATGTAATCGGAATTCTTGGATATGTGCACATAAGGATTGGCAGTTTACATGACAGATCAGTAATGGCTCCATCCGTAAAGGCAGTTTCGCACTACCCATAGTTTATTAGCTTGGCCTTTTCGATGATCCTCCTCCGCAGGATCGGGTAAACTTCCGAATTCGTTGCTTCGTGGTCGACGCTCGTCAGTTTCGCATTAACACAGTTGATACAAGAGGGTGGACCTCCCCTGGAGTGACACGCTTTCGTTTCATGGTTTCTCGCACAGACGCCACAACGCTCTTCATGTCGACATTCTTTAGCGATATGTCCAAAATGCTGGCATTTGTAACTCTGCATAACTCTTATATGATCATGGACCGAACACGTGTTCCATCCAAGTGACACCTCAGATAGACCCAGCAGATGTTTTCGGTTTTCAGCATTAGTCTCAATGACTACCCGGGTGTATCGCCTCCCCCGTGCCGGGTACACATAGATAACTCTCGTGTCTTTTATATCACGCCCAGGAAGGTTTAACGAAAAAAGATTCGCCAGGACAGCTTCCCGATCCATTACAGCTGGCACGCCATGCAGAACAAGCCTAGGGTTCAGCTTAACATCGTCCACAACTTGCTGTCCCGCTTCAGTAATGCTAGTCAGATTTTTCAATTTTTGGAGATCGCCCGATGTAGCTTGAATGCGCACGCCGTTATTACGGACACGAGATACATGCGAGATTTTAAGTCCGAGTGCTACCGGATTTAATACCTTATATAATGTCTGCTTTGTGGCGTTCGCTGAGGCAAAGTTCTCAGTCTTAGAAGCATGCGGCTCAATAATAACCCTATTGTTCGCCGATTTTGGCACAGTAACTGTCGGTCCTCGTGAGAACTGTACTTGAGTTCCACTGGTAATCGACGCATAGGTAGTGCCCCCGTTTGTATTTCCAGGGCTCGGGGCTCGCAGGCTCGAACGCTCATCAAAAATCGACTTACACGCAGCTACCGTCTGCAACTTCGCCAATACTTCGAGATAAGCTGTGGCTATTTCATGCAGCGTGTCGTGGTACTGCATTAGTGCTTGCTCCGCATGCTTACGCTCTTCCACAGTAGACTTAGCTAATAAATTCACCGATAGCAGTAATTTGGCATCAGTCAGCGAACGTAGCATCTCAGTCACCTGTTCGCGAGCAAGTGGGGCTCTACCGAAACGCCCGAGATCGGGAAACGCTCCCCCACCTATCGATTGCCTCGCTCCCACCTCACCCGACGATCCAGCGATCGAATCGACATAGTCCGAGCCCGCGCTATCAGTACTCGATCGTCTTCGGTTCCCTTGCAAACCCACAGACCGCGGCATCTCGATCACGATATTTGCCGCCCCCTTAGTCACTAGAGTTCAATGTCCAACGTTAAAGGCGCTCAAGTGTACGAACAAACAAACGCGCATGCGTCACATCTCCTACACAATATCTCTCAAGTGTACCACACATATATGTTCCATCGCCAATAGGCACTAATGCCGAAATAAGAGCCACAACCGCCAAAGATACTCCTGTTTATCATTTACAAGGAATTGAAAAAGGCACTGTATTAATAAAATCTTCCAATAATCTCACTCAAGTTCGCAACACCACTCGTAAATCATTTCCAGCCCGCTCGCGAGAATATACGTGACTCATCATCTGTCGCCATGACAGACATGAGAGAGAGAGAGAGAGAGAGAGAGAGAGAGAGAGAGAGAGAGAGAGAGAGCGTCATTTATTCCGTGCTCTGGGGCTGGGCCCCCTAAGAGCACCGTGCAAAAGATACATATATATATATATATACATTGTTTCTGTTTTAGCGTAACAATAAATATTATAGACATTTATATATTACCACTTTACTTATTTATTCTTATTACTAATTACCGGATCGTTGCTATTCAATTTGCCGGCGCATCTCCTCCAGCAATTGATTCGCTAATGTACATTTAAAGGCCGTCAAAGTGGTGCGGCGCCGATAGGCGATAGGGAGGCTGTTCTACAGCCTGCAGGCGGTGGAAGTGAAAAAGCGTTCATAGCAGGTCGTGCGGGCATACGGGATGTGACAGTCTTCCTCTTTGCGCTGATTTCGTGTTACAATCGTTTGCTCACGTAAAGGTCTAGAGACGCAGTCTATTAGATATTGCGGTTCGTTGGACGCTTTCAGAGCGTGTGTATACGATGCCAAAAAAGGCGTCTACGCTGCCAAACCTTGAGCCACCCTAGACGAAGGAAAAAGGGGGTTATATGTTCGTCTCGTCGTACCCCGAAAATAAAGCGTATTCCCCGGTTTAACGCACGCTGTAACATGAAGTCGTCAGTATACAGTATACAGTAGGCAACAGTAGACGTCAGTATACAGTAGGCAACAGTAGTCTAGTTGCGGAAAAACTAATGCCGAAATCAGAGTCTTCCGCGTTTCAAATGGTAGTCTATTCCGGCAGATATTGAGCTGATATACAATAGAGTTAATCCGTCCCGATATACGCACGAATTGCTCACGCCAGGATAGGTTGTCGGTCAGTATCACCTCAAGACACTTGACAGATGGTGTAAAGGGTATTGCTTCACTTCCCACAAGCACTTGGGGCAGTAACTCAAGTTGGAGATTGTTTACTACGCGTGGCGTTCCTATAATCATGGCTTGTGTTTTGCTTTTGTTTAGACGTAACCCACAGGAGTCGACCCATAAACAAATTGCTTCAATAGCTGCATTCATACGCGCAATCCCATTTACCAGTTCCGCTGATGGACATTGACAGTATACCTGCAGGTCGTCTGCATAAAAGCTGTACGCACACCCCGTCACGATCGTATTAAAATTTCGTAAGAAGATTGTGAATAATAAGGGCCCCAATACCGACTCTTGTGGCACACCGATATTCACGTTGCCCCACGCGGAGCGATTACCTAGGTGGTCGTACACTGCTTGACTTCGACCCGTTAAATATGAGTGGAACCATTCGAGTGTGTCAGGGGCGACACCAAGCGCAGACAAATTTTCAAGCAGCAGTTCATGTCGCACGCAATCGAAAGCTCTCGAAAAATCACAGAGCACCAACACGGTCACCATTTTATTGTCAATCGCTAGACGGGCATCATCCACTATCCTCAATAAGGCCGATTGCGTGCTGTGGTTTACTCGAAAGGCTGACTGATACGGGTCATAGAGATTATGTAATCTTAAGTGCGCTTGCATCTGCTCGGAGATTACCCGTTCGAATATCTTAGATATCGTGCAGAGCAAGGATATTGGCCTATAATCTGACGGAGCTGTAGGCGCCGCATTCTTTGGTATTGGGCAGACGAGCGCCTGTTTCCACGGCGTCGGAAACGTTCTGCAAACAATCGAGACATTACAAATATGCTGTACTATATTTACAATGGCTGGCCACGTACAACGAAGCATACTCGCGCTAAGGCCATCGACTCCCGATGCATTGGAGGTAATCCTAGATAGCGCTTTTATTAGTTTATTTGCCGTAATCGGCATTAGGGAGAAGATATCCTCTCCCTCTACTCGATCCCGCAGTCGGTGTACTGGTGTCTCCGTTACCCGCTCTCCAGATGCAGAAATGTCCGGTCGATTACCCGTGTCTTCAGCCAAAAAGTGGCGGTTTAGGTCGTCGAGAGGAAAGGCAGGCAAAGTCCTTGATCTTCCTGCGCCCAGTGGCCCAAGTTCTCGTACCTTGCTCCAGGTCTCGTTTACCGATTTTGAGCCGCGGAAAGTGTTTTGATAGTGCCGGTTCCTTTCAGCGATGACAGTAGCTTTAACCTGATCACGCATTGCTACGAAGCGCTCCCGTAGATGCGGCCGCTTTAGTTTTTGCCACGTATTGCGAAGCCGGTCACGTCTGCGCATGAGTTCGAGCAGCTCAGGCGTTAGTCACGGTGCTGGTGCTCTTTTGGCTTTTACCTGATGCAGGGGCGCATAACGGTCGAGTATCGCCGTAATATTATCCGTTAATAATTGGACCTTCTCGTCCACTGATTCGGACTGGTAGAGTGGCTCCCAGTTTGTGGAATAGAGGTCTTGGCACATCGCTGCAGTATCAATGCGCTTCAAACTTCGGCAGACATAACTGTCAGGTGTGCGCACTGGCGTGCGGATATTGTATTCCACAAATATAAGATCATGCGAGGAGAAAAAAGACACCGGGTATTGGCCGAAGGACAGGATGTTCGTTTCATTATCCGCGATGCAGAGGTCTAATCGTGTGCTCGATGTTGCCGTGTGGTGCGATGCGCAGTGGGGTACAAGGTAGAGCCCATTTGCAGTACAGAACTGTAGGATATCCTCTGAGTCGTATGTTTTCGCCTTGATATCCGCATTGAAATCACCGAGGATGAGCGCATGTGTGAAGTCGGGGAGGATCTCAAGGAACCGGTCCTCGAACACTCTTAGATTGCCAATATGTGGTGGCCGATAGACTACTGCCAAGAGCAGCGGTGAAGCTCCTTGCACTTTTATTTCCACTATCAGGAATTCCGGTAGATGGCAATAAACCGATGGCGATGATGCCAACGTCATGGCGCGTAAGCTCTCATGCACGTACACACCAACCCCACCGCCCCTTACACCCACTCGATCCCTTCGCAGTAGTGAATATCCAGGCATGTTCATAAATGTGTCAACTATCTTCGGTCTCAGCCAAGTTTCTGACATACAGACAATGCTGAAAGGATTTGCCAGGATATGGTGTCTCAATTCATCGAGGTGCGGAAGAAGTGACTGGCAGTTGACGTGGCATATTGTGAGACTATGTGACTGGAAATTCACTCGTTTCTTAACCATAATTTATCAGACAGGCTTTGTTTGCTATCCTCCTCCGTAGGATTTGGCACTCGACTCCATCCGTGGCTTTATGTCCCTGCCCGTCCAGCACAGCAGAAGCGCAGTTGTAGCAGGTGGGTTGCCCTTCCGACCTGCAGTTCTTAGTTTGGTGGCTTCCCGCGCAGTAACCACAGTGCGCTTCGCCGCGACACTCAGCAGCAATGTGCCCAAAGTTCAGACACTTGAAGCATTGTAGCACCCGAATGTGATCCGCGAGGCGACAGGAGTTCCATCCTAGCGATATATCGGGGAGACTGATGAGGTGTTTTCGGTTCTCCGCTGAGGTTTCGAATACACATCGCTTATAGCGTCCTTTTGGGGGACAAGTGTAGATTATCCTCGTGCCTTGTGCGTCACATCCCGTGAGGTTCAATGAGATGAGATTCGCTAGAATGGTTTCTGGACCCATTGCCGCTGGTACCCCAAGCAAGATCATTCTAGGATTGAGTGTTATATCCTTCTTGGCTGTGAGTCCCACATCCGGGATGCTGTCTAGATCCTTTAGTCTGTCCAGATTACCTTCAGCAGCCTGTAGGCGTAGTCCGTTTTTTCTAACTCGTGACATCCGCGAGATATTAATTTCCAGCGCCGCAGGATCCAGTGATTTATAGAGGGCCTCTTTCGTTGCGTCGGCCTTGGTGAAGCGCGCTGCTTGTGCTGCAATCGGTTCTATAATTATACGGTTTGCCGCTGATTTGGGTACGCAATAGGCGGTCCTCGACGAAAATGTAGCACTTCCGCTTTTGCATCGGCGCGCTCCGCTACGGCTTCAGCGTAACTGCGTGGTCGATCATTTTTTTCTTCATCTATACTCTCAGCTCTTTACTTTGCTGTAAACAATTCGTTGCATGACGAGATAGTTTCAAGTTTCGAGAGAACCTGGTTATATGCAGACGAGAGGGCATGAAATTGGTCATGGTATGCCATAATTGCAGCTTCCGCCTTTTTGCGTCTTTCTAACGTCTCCTTACTAGAGAGCAGAATGCTAGAGATGACGTTCTTCGATTCAGTGAGGGAACGCAAAATATTCCCCACCCCCTCGCGCGTGTAGGGAATGCCGCGTAATAGATCTGGTGCAGGTCGTTCTGCAGTCAGTGTTCTTCTTCGCATCTCGGCATCCTTTCTCACTGGAGTTTCTGTTTCGGACGTCTCAAAATAGTTGTCTGCTGCTTCGCTGTCTGACGTGGACGATCGCCGATGCGGAGAGTGGCTTCCGCACGGTTCTGACATACCGACGGCGTCGTAGGTCACACGCGCTCCTTAAGAGTATTTTAGGGTGTGCGCTATGAGAACTAGCATCGTAGGCCGGGTACCGATTATAGCGTGCGTGAGGTGCCTCAACTACAGTACAGTTTCTCCTATCCACGATCCGGGAAACTCATATTTCCGAATTATTAATATTTTATTTTTTATTTCCTGGGTGACGGGCTCATTTGCGACCTATCGTTCCTTTCTGACGTTTGTTCCTCTCATTTACTAGAATTTTTCAAGATAATAAAAAATTTGATCTTGAGTTTTGGGGCCAAGGTCAATTTTGCGGGTCCATGTTAGGGGTCGATCTTCGCCGAACGTGGCTCAGAGAATCACCTGGCGGAATGGTGACACATAATTTTTATTTACCCTGTACAAGCGTAGCTGATGCATTAAAGTTCCTTCAAGAAGATTTAAAGATTTTCGAGTTCCAGGGCGCTGATGCGGCAGCCAATTTCTGTAGGGCAATGAATTATATCTTCGACCTTTTAAACTTCAGAAAAAAAGGAAAAACCCGTCGGAAAAATGCACCACTCTAGAAAATATCGATAATTAGGGGGAAAAAAGCGGATACATTGGTGGATAAAGTATTTACGGCATTTTAAAAGGGACAAATGAAGCTTCACTTTGCGTTTTGGAAAAAAAAATTTCGATTTTTTTAGACCCGGGGCGCCATTTTGAAAATTGCCGTTTTTTGGCTTTTTTTGGCGGTTTAAAATCGGCTGCACGTCTTCAGGACATTTTTTTGGCATTTTTTTTGTCGAAGAACCTTAAAAGATAGAGCAATAGCTACAGTTTCCTTTTTTATAAAGTTTCGTACGATTTTTTTCACCGAGTTATCGCATTTTTTTTCTCAAAAAGACAATTTTGAAAAGATGCTGCTGAAATGAGAAACTTTGAGGTTTAGAGAAAATTGCCAAAAGGAAACAAAGTTGCGTTATATCGTATTGAATCGAGCAGAATGTTTTCAAATTTTTTTTTCAAAATGTTTTGCTCCAACATTGAATAAAAACAAAAAAATTTCAATTTTTTTTTCTCAATTTTTAGCGGCACAAACCATCCACCTCTTACTCCTTACTTCATCTAAACGCCCTTTTCGTCGAAAAACCCACCTCTGGCTTTCAGCAGAGGTGGGTTTGACTGCATCCCCGATTCGTGGCATCCGATCGATTAATGAATCCAGCTGAGCTGAGCTAAGGGATCTCCACGCAGCTTGCAGTTTCTGCCACAGATCTTCGGCCGATGTAGGGCAGGTCATTCGTATCTTTCGATCGAGCTCTTCCCAGAGAAGTTCGATGGGGTTTAGGTCGGGTGATTGTGGCGGCCACACCATATTCACGATTTTTTTTTCTTTGCCTCGTTCTCCAAATATTCTCGACAGAGACGGGAACTGTGTTTCGGAGCATTGTCTTGTTGCATGGTAAAACCACGCCCGATCGTTGTTAGCCCCGATGGAATCGCATGAGCAATGAAAATTTCTTTATATTCTTCTTTTCTCATTATGCCGTCAATTTTCACAAAGTCTCCGACACCATGACCGAAGAAGCAACCCCACACCATAACGGAGCCATCGCCACGCTTGACAGTTGGTATCAAACACTGTGGTGCCATTTTTTCCGAAGGATTTCTTCGTCCGTTCAGAGTACATTTCTCCACTGATTAATCCTCCACTTTTTGTGTTCCAGGGCCCATGCATATCGTTTTTTTGTTCGCCGGACGCAACAAAGGTTTTCTCACGGCGATATAGCCTCTGAGGCCAGCACTGTTTAGACGACGTTTCACTGCCGTCAGTGATATCGAGGTTTCGCTTTGTTCGTTAAATTTGGCACAGATTTCCGTTGCTGTTAATCGACGATTTTTTTGCTGGTAACGACTGTAAGAAACGCCGTAATGTAGGATGACAGAATTATATATTTTACACGTGGATAGTACAGAATCGTGTAGCGTCGTGTGCAATAGTATATAGAGCACGTATGAATAGAAATTAGAAGATGTTTCGGGTCTAGAAGTCTCTCGAGAAGTGATCGTCGCCTCGATGGTCGGAACGTCGATCCCCTTGCGAGCCGTGGAGCCCACCAGCCCTTGTGCCGCTCGCTAAGCAGTTATCGCCTTCGTATAAACAGCCCGGGTGAACGCCACTTGAGCCGAGACGTTGGTGACTACGTCTCTATCGTCAACGTGAGCGTCGAAAGAAATCGTCGCTTTCAGTCGTCCATTCTGACGAATTCGCGTCCTCGCGAAGGTAGCACCACAGGTCGCTTGATGTTGTGCTTTGGTTAGTTCGCACCCGTGGAGGGCTGTGTAGATGTTGGTAACTTCCGTGCCGCCATACTCCGGGTTACTCGACGTTCTTCTAAGAACATAGGACAACATTGAACAAGTTGTAGCATAATTCCTTTTACACCTCCCATCACGATACCCGGTTAAGAGTCGTTGATATGGTTAGTATTATTCGTTATGCATTCTCTCCAGTTACTCTCACGAATCATATTGATCCAATGCCTTTATCGGCGGGTCACCCCGCCATTTCGGATCCGTGACCCCCCCGCCGATCTCCGGTCACCCCGTTATTCCGGATCCGTGACCATCTGATCGTTTGCCGGTCACCCCGTCATTCCGGATCCGTGACCGTCCGATTACATTTAGCTGTCGCACTTATAGGACTGACTAATAGACCGCACGTCTATCGTCAATCGCTTCCCGGTCACCCCGTCATTCCGGATCCGTGACCGCCTGATCATTCGCCGGTCACCCCGTCATTCCGGATCCGTGACCGACGTTCGTTCCCCGGTCACCCCGTCATTCCGGATCCGTGACCGACATTCGTTCCCCGGTCACCCCGTCATTCCGGATCCGTGACTGGTCGAACTTTAAGGGCTTACCTTCTACGCCACGCGTCTCGGAAGGACCCAGCACCTGAAGCTCATCCTCACTACCGTCCGACTCGGTATCGCTGACTCCCGTATTCCAGGGTTTTAGTTTTTTGCCCGGAACCACGTCACAGTACGGCTTCTGCGTGCGCTGAGCACCCTTGACGTCCTCGATGACGTACCTATCGCGGTCTAATACCCTAGTGATTTGATGCGGCCCAGCGTACTTTGGCAACAACTTTTTACTCGCACCTTCGTTTGTGCTTATAACGCGTCTAGCTACAACGTCTCTGCAACTAAATTTTCTGGGTGGTGCTCTCCTCTTATTGAACCGTATCTCTTGTTCATTTTGATTTCGCCGGATAACTTCACCGGCTGCCTCTCGAGCTTCTTCTCGGTTACTGTCATATCGAGCTTCTGTTATGCTATTAAGAATTTGTGACTGGGCTGCATTGCGAGGTCTATAGCCCAACAATAATTCTGAGGGGCATTTCCCAGTTGCCTTGTTAATTGTAGTGTTTAATCCCCAAATTACTCGTGACAATTCATGATCCCATCTCCTTTTCTCATTTAGACTAGCCGCTAACATGCTAAGAATCGTCTTATTATATCGCTCGACCTGACCATTTGCCCTTGGAGTGGCTATTGCGGTTGCTATGTGCTTAATACCTTTCTCATTACAAAACTCTTTGAATCTTTTGCTAGTGAACGCGCTTCCACGATCACTGATAATGCGCTGTGGAGACCCCAATGTTTCACTAATGCTGGTCAACAACCGTTCGACAAATATCGTTTTCGTGTTCTTTACTGCCTTCGCAAATACATATTTAGTAAACGCCTCCACTACTACGAGCAAATACGAATTATTCGTAGTACTTTTTACGAATGGTCCCAAGTGATCTATGTGTATCGTGTGCATAGGCATCGAGACCTGTTTTATCGGGTGTAAATGGCCTGGCCGCTTTCCGGCTGGCTCCTTATTATAAAGGCACTCCAAACACGTGGCGACATAACGTCTCACATAGCGCCGCATCGAAGCAAACCAATAGTCTGCCTGCACTTTTTCGAGCGTCTTTGTCATTCCGAAATGCCCCATTTCGTCGTGGCATAGTCTGACTATTTTTTTGTCTCGCTGCCTTCGGCACCGCCCACTTGAGACCAACCGGGGTTTTTCTATACACCCGATTCTCCTTGAGAGTGTAATCGGATTTGATTTGGCTTTCCTCAGCGTCTTTTGCTTCTCTATTTAACACTTCGTGCACGTATCTTAATTGCGGATCTTGCAGTTGAGCGGTCAGCAGCCAATCTCCGAGTTAGATATGTAATAACCCTACATCATCTATCTCTTTTAATTTATTGTCAGTCCCGTTTGGGTTGCGACTGAGTGCGTCGACATGCGGCATTCTCTTTCCAGCTCTGTATTCGATAGAACAATCGAATTCTTGCAATTGGATCCACCACCGCGCGACGCGTGGTAGTAAATCTCGTTTAATACAGGTCGCGCGCAACGCACTACAATCGCTTACTATCTTAAACCGGACTCCTAGTAAATAAACCCGAAATATCTGTAGGCTGTTTACGACTGCGAGTGTCTCGAGCTCCTACGAATGGTATTTTTGTTCTTCTTTAGTGGTCTGCCGGCTAAAGTAAGCAATCGGTTTGAAATCATTCTCGATTTGCTGTTGCAGTAAGATACCGCCCAAACCTAGCTGACTCGCGTCTGTATGTAACTCGATCTCGGCACCCTGTTTATGTATGGCCAATATAGGCCTAGATATCAGCTTTCCTTTCAATATGTCGAAGGCGCGCTGTTGCTCTTCGCCCCAACACCAAGCTACAAACTTTTTCGTTAACTTAGTAAGTGGTCGGGCAATAGTGGCAAAGTCTCGAATAAATTTTCGGAAATAGCTCGCAAGACCGATTAACTGTCTCACGCCGTGCACGTTGGAGGGCACTTGAAATTTTTTTACGGCGTCAATTTTATGGCTACCCGGCCGTATCCCTTGCTGGGTTACCTCGTACCCAAGATAGTCAACTTTTGTTTCGAGGAATGTGCATTTGCTTATATTCAATTTTAGTCGTGTATCTCGTAACGCCTGCAACACTAACTCCAGCGCATGTAAACCCGAAGTGACGTCTTTAGACGGAATAAGAATGTCGTCCATATATGCTAGGACAGAAATCTGACCCTTTAGCGGGTATATTACTCTGTTTATTAGGCGCTGAAAGACTGCGGGCGCATTCGCCAGTCCAAAAAGCATTCGAAGAAATTCATATTGCCCGTCCGGCGTTACAAAGGATGTATTTTCTATTGATTTCTCTGCAACCGGTAACTGATAATACCCTGGAGCTAAATCCAAACTCGTGAAGTAGGCGCTTCCTTGAAGACTGTTCAACTGATCTTCGATCGACGGCAGTGGGTATCTATCTCTTTTTGTAATTGCGTTTAATGCGCGGTAATCGACGCACATCCTAATTTCCCCGCTCTTTTTACGTACTAGTAGAATGGGGCTTGAGAACGGAGAATTTGAGTATCGCACGATTTTGTTCTCCTTTAATTCATCTACAATCTTACTAACTTTTTCACGCTCTGAGTAGGAAAGTCGATAAGGTCGATAAGTTACCACTGAATCGCTCATTAGTTCTATTTGAATTTCCGCGGCTTGCGTCGCTCCGAGTTCGGAAAGATTCAGTGCAAAACAGTCGCGGTACGAGTCAAGCAATTCAAATAACTTTTTCTTCGTGTTCTCCGATACGCTAGGATCGACTTTGATTTGATCTTTTGGAAGACCGTCCTTCTTCACACCTTTAATACTACAAATTACCCGAAATTTATTTTCAGCAAGAGACTCTGGTCTCGCTAACTCTGCTCTGGCAATAATTATTTCTTTGTGAATCGTTAACGACTGATCCGACAAGTTGATAACTGGTAATACTTCCGACTTCATACTAATAACGCACCTAGGGATGCAATATTCCCTACCCTCTTCGCCTCGTACGCTTAGCTCTGCGTATAAATCACCAGGATAATTATTTTGCACCGCTACCTTAACATCTGCTCCATGATGCGGTGGGATGATGGTGCCATCTGCCACCATCAGCGTCATCTTTCTCGGAGGCAGCTGCTCCATTTCCGACAGCTTGGCCAGAGATGCATTGAACACCCGTAGATCGCCGTCTCTCTGAACAGTGGTGACACCAGGTAGATCCAGAAAAGGTTGTCCCACGATGAGCGGTACTTCCTGAATCCCGTCCGAGACGACAAGTACGTCGACTAGCCCTTCCGCTAGGTCGATTTTCATATTCGCCTTGGTAACACCATACGGACGAACCTCTCCGCCACCGTACCCTCGGAGGATCACATCCGTCGGTTGCAGGTGAAGCCGCATCTTATCCGACTAGCCCTTCTTCAGAGTGACGCATTGACTTCCACCATCGATATACGCTCGTAAAAGAGTGTTATTAAGGACCGCGTCATGTAGCCGTATGTCCCCACTTCTTTGTCCGTTACCGATGCTTCGCACATTTTTTACTGTTTCATCCTTCACCCTCGGGCAATGCCGTGACAGATGCCCCACCTCGTTACAGCGAAAACACCGCACAGTGGTCAGTTTATTTGGTGGACCCCCTGAAGATTCACTCGCTCCTCGTTTTTCCTTTTGGTCGTATCGCGGGACCCACTTAGACTTCCACTTATTACGACCATTCAAATCTTGCCGTGCATGGTTGTTGTCCTTTCTGCCAGCGCACACGTCAACACACCTCTCCGTTGCAGTATCCGTTTTGCTCAAAAATATACGCAACGCCTCGGGTGTCTGGAAGTCGATTTGTTTGATAGTATTTTTCAAGGACTGCTCGGAGATTCCCTGTGCAATACAATCAGCAGCCTGCTTTCCCTCAAAACCACATACTCTCACGAGTTCCGTTTTATCGGAAAAGTATTTCATCATATCTTCATTCTTTGATTTTGTTCGTGCCAACATTATAGAGAGATTTTCCGGCAGTAATGTGTGATCGGTGAACGCCTCGAGCAACTTCTCTTTCCCCTCTGCCCAATTAAAGTCGATGGTTGTTAATTCATCATACCAGGTTTTGGCCACGCCTCGCAGGTTCTCCAGCGCGAAACTACTCACAGCGATGTCGCCCCACCCGTGGATTCTCTTTAATTCCTCCACCTTCTGAATCCACACTTCAACTGTCTGATTCATCTGAGTAGTGGTAATAGGCCGGTTCTAACTCAGGGATCTCAGGGGGGAGCGGGGCGGGGGAGTCGAGCGCGGGGAAGCCGCGGTATGCATGGCGGAGGGGGGGGGATCCTGCATGCGGCAGCCGAGTGCGGGGTTCCGGCGGAGGGAAAGGGGAGGGGTGTTAGAGAGTGGGGAGGCTAGTTTTTGGTGACGATGTCTTCCCGGCGATAGCTGGACCCGCGGGCGAGAGGGGGAAGCCGCTGTCGACTCTGTGGGGGAGGGGGCATCATAGAGTCGCGGGTCCTTGAAAACCCATAAAATCCGATAATTAATTATCAACATTATAGATGTAAGCGGAGCATTTTTGTCTAGACTATTCACATGAGTTTATATATATATAAAAAAAAACTTAGACAAATGTGCGGGATCTCAGGGGGGAGCGGGGCGAGGGGCTCCAGCGCGGGGAAGCCAAGTGCGGGGGTACGGCGGAGGGGAGGGGGTCGCCGGGCGCGTGTGACGTCTGTGGAGGGGGGCCATGTGATCTGTGAAGCGACTAGCGGGAGGGAGAAGCTGGCGGCGATGAGTATTTGGGGCCTCTGTGGAGGGGGGCCATGTGATCTGTGAAGCGACTAGCGGGAGGGAGAAGCTGGCGGCGATGAGATATTGTGATTCCACACACACACACGCGCGCGCGCGTGTGTGTGTGTGGAACGACGGGGGGGGGGGAGTAAAAAGAATGCTTCGAATTAAATGACAATAAAACAATAGTTTATTAATAATTAAATTGAACAATGGCCTTGCATAATATATATTATACATAAAATATTTGGTGTGTGTGTGTGTGTGTGTGTGTGTGTGTGTGTGTGTGCGTGTGTGTTTGGCTGGTTTTCAATGTTTCAAATTATTTTATTTTGAATATCCGCAGCGGATACGTTATCCTGGAACATAACAAATCATGAATCTTATTAACATCTAAAACATAATCATATTTTGAATCAAACTAAAGATAATACGAACCATCGACCAAGTATAAGTTCAGGCAGTTGGGGCACGTGTCGCGCATTGAAACTTGGTGAGTCGGCCCGCCGCAGTTGTTACAAAATATCCCCTGGATGTTGTTAAACCGTTCGCTGAAGTGGCCACATCTTTCAATTAGTTGATCAACCGTGCCCCGCATATCAAAGTATCACAGCACGCAAAATTTCGCCCGATCATTTTCGGTGAGATATTCGTAGTTTACACAGCCCATGACGCCCCGGTTCAATCGATTTATTCGCTGCTGGTCCACTATGATTTCACGCACATAATGGACTCCCTTATCTGAGGCATCACCCAATCCACTATCGAATGATTCCGTATCACTGTCCATCTCGGCCAGTTCCATGTCATCATGTGCAAGCACTTCAATGTCCGCGCACTCATCATCGTCACCGTCGGCGATATCAATGACGTCTTCGTCTACCCCAACTTCCACTTCGTCATCATGGGTGATATTCACGACAACCTCCATCTCATCATCGACGAGATCGATCACTTCAATTTGGTTCGACATTTTTCTTAACTGATTTTCCGTTTTCCGACTCTTCCACAAGGACACCTCGGAGGTTGAAGAGTGGAATGGCGAAAACTGCTGTTCCGATCCTTCTTCGGATTTCGATTTTTGGATCCTCATAGACTTATAGTAGGGTGGGGGCTTATTGTAGAAAAAACCTTGCAAGATAGTGCATCCTGGCCAGGGGATAAACAAAATTTTTTTTTTCTTTAACTATCCCTGTAGGGGTAGGCATCTGCTGTCCAGAAAAGTGTGCACGCATAGAGGTGAAAGCTGGCCTGGCTCGCCAATCATTGACTTTCGCGATCTCTACAGAACCGCGTCTAGGTCATGGAGACTGAACTGGCGTATTATAAAGAGCATCTTAGAGTTTTTAATATATATTGCCACGTGTTCCAGTATGTTTGAAGTCCAGCCTGTCACGAATCATAGCGCTCTTTGCAGAGCAACATCAAACCTATTCAAGTGACACTTGAGGCTATACAGTTTTTACCAAATCAGCCATATTCTAAAGACAATTTTTTTTTGTTCGTCGACGTTCAATGCCAGCCTCCGAGCATAGGGAACATTTTGAAAAAACAACATTCCGCTCAAGTAATGTCTTGGCTATCCAAAACACATACGAAAACGAGGTATTTATTACAAAACGATCAACTTTGTGGATCTATGGCCGAAGAATTTTTTTTTTTAGGCTTCGACCACTGATCCCACTGCATGCACCATTTGAGCATAGATGCACTCGCGGTCTGGAATACTCACAAAAATACTTTTCTTTTTTGCTCCCGTTGAACCCCGATCGGCTCGTTCTGCGTGTGTATTTATTTTTCATGCTTTCCACGTTAAAAGATATCAGCGTGATATTGAAAAACTCTGGTGGAGGTGATTCTATTACATTTTCCGAGCTAGAAGGGAAGGACAAAAATATTTTCTGATGGGAGACCATTTTTAATCGTCGGCAGCGCTCAAAAGTGGCCACACTTTGAATGAAGCAGTGAGTTCACATATCTCTCTGGCAAGACTATTCAACTCGTTAATATGGAGAACAACGATGAACCATCAGAAGAAATCTTGCACAACCAAGCCACGCTCTTAAGTTCGATCGACGACTTTGCTGTGTGGGAGATACAGATCGTCGGGTTGATCGAAGTACTGAAATCGCAAAGCCGAATTAAGCGCCAACGATTATCAACTAAACATCAATAGTCATTGATAGGCCAAATACCGAATCTGGAAGGATTGAAGTATTTCATGTACAGGCATTCTATATGCATGGGTGCAGGACATAGCGGTGATGGGTTAATGTGGCGAGAACTCGACTTGAACGCGTGATGGTCTATACTTTAACTTCTGCTCGGTGAATTTCAACATCGTGGAAGTGGTTGAGCTTTACAAAAGATACGTAATCTTACAATAAATGTAAATAAGTATAAATCAATACGCGTTAAATGTTATATCTCATTGCCACGGGAAATAATGATTATGAGGGCTGCGATTAATGTGCAATCAAGAGGTAATGCACGTTTCGCATGGGTGACAGTTACAGCTTTATACCCAGCTGAACGAAACAGTGACCACGGATCTTCTTACATGCATTATTCAACGGTATTGAATCTATCGAATATTGGATTCCCAATAACTATAGGTCAAATTTAAAAAAAAATGTGCTTCAAAACAATTTATCCATTAATGTGTGTACCACCGAAGAAGACATTGCTCCGATACGCGTGGCTCAACATAAAGAGAAGAAAAGCATATCAATTTGCTATACATACAAGATACCGAAGATAACAATGTATGACATATCACATAGATAAAGAACCTGTCAAGCCTCGTGAGCGCAGAACAGAGACAACCATTAAAAAATATATGTATGCCATCGGTGTATGAAGTTAACACAATTCTATATCGTCATATGTGCTAGACGAATTGAACAACAATCTATTATTTCGCCGGTGTCGGCATTACTTTAGATCAACGGATAAACTGCAATCACATGAAATCGATTATGGAGCAATAAAGCACTGCGCCATCCGGCTATTAAATGATACTAATAAGTGGCTTCAAATCATCAACTCCAATCGGAAAGCAACACATCCATTCATTGTAAATGCCTACTTGGAGTGTTTTTTTTAACTAATTATAGAGAGAAGATGAGAGTGTGCAAAGACTGATGCGAAGAACGTAGCAGAGGATATGTATCAATATCATGAAGTATTTACTATTGATTACCACATGTGTTTTTCATATGATGAATCGCTATCATAGTATCGATCACATCACAGCGCCGATTTCATATCATAGTTTGTGACAGAACTGGAAAAACTAGTGCTGTACATAAAATATATTTTCTACGAAAATTAATGCTCGTCATGAGTTAATTCTAATACCTTCACGCTATGGCAATAATTGTGCATTCAGTCATCATCAACTACTAGAGGTCGAAGTTGAATTACTCAAGATACAATGGCGTATGCCCCACATAATATTAGATGAGATCAATAAATTATCATTACATCGACCACTGGAAAGTGGGCGATACTTGAATGTGGGTTTTCGCTCTTGGGATCTATACGACTGTCCATCGCTTCAAAGCACAACGAAACATTCATGGACCGTAAAAGCTGCCTCCCAACTAGAGAAACCAAAATATGTAATTGGTGCGGTGCAGACTGGTAAAAAAGATAATGTATGGCAAAGGACATTATATTATTCACCGACTGCAAACTCACGAGTGCTAAACTTTATCTCAATTCAGGATTCTTTTCTTAAGATGACTCGAATATGGACTTCAAAAAAGTTTCGACATTTTGTTCAATAGGTACTCTCGATTTTGTAAATACCATTATGACTGCAATAGTGATCGTTCTTTACGAACCATCGCTGAGTCTTAATGTAACGACCCTCTCACGGTTAATGATTGATCGCATCAGAAATATGTAATTGGTGGCTGAATCATAAAGATTCATGCGAATAAAATAAATGTAACATTATGTACTTTTTATTCTCCTCACCCCGTACTTAGTTATGTCAGCATCACCAGCTATCGGTTTGTGCAACTGAAAACAATATTACTTTCGAATGTGAAACTCATTTTTTTTGGATGGAATTTGATTGAAAATAAATTAATATAATCGCCCGATGATAATCGAAGACATTCATCAGTATACGTTCGTTAGACGTTCGTGAGCCGTTTGTTGGAAGTTTGCGAGGCATTCGAAGATTTTCGATAGTCGTTCGTGAAACGTTCCGGAGACTTCCGAAGACATTCATACGATGTTCGAAGCCATTTAAGAGACGTTCGAAAACATTCATAAGGCGTTTGAAGACACGCATGAGGGGTTCAAAAAGTTTCAAGAGCCTTTCTACGACGTTCATGAGACGTTTGAAGATGTTCGTGAGACATTCAAGAGACTTTCGAAAACGTTCATAAGACGTTTGAAGACATTCATGAGAGGTGCGAAGACCTTCGGAGACTTTCGAAGACGTTCAAGAGATCTCTGACGATATTTAAAATACGTTTAAAGACATTGGTGAGGGGTTCGAAGCCGTTTAAGAGACTTTAAAAGACATTTACAAGGGGTTTGAAGACGTTCAAGAAACTTTCGAATACGTTCAAGAGACTTTCGACGACATTCATAATACGTTTGAAGACATTCATGAGGGGTTCGAAGACGCTTAAGAGAGGCTTTCAAAGACATTCACGAGGGGTTTGTCCAAAGACATTCATAATACGTTCGAAGACATTCAAGAGACTTTCGACAACATTCATAAGACGTTTGAAGAGGTGCATGAGGCCTTCAAAAAGTTTCAAGAGACTTTCTACGACGATCATGAGACGTTTGAAGATGTTCGTGAGATATTCAAAAAACTTTCGAAAACGTTCATAAGAAGTTTGAAGACATTCATGAGAGGTGCGAAGACCTTCAGTGACGTTCGAAGACATTCAAGAGATCTTTAACGATATTCATAATACGTTTGAGACATCGATGAGGGGGTTCGACGACGTTTTAGAGACTTTCAAAGACATTCACGAGGGGTTTGAAGACGTTCAAGAAACTTTCGAATACGTTCACGAGACTTTCGACGACATTCATAACACGTTTGATTACATTCATGAGGGATTCGAAGACGCTTGAGAGACTTTCAAAGACGTTCACGAGGGGTTCGAAGACGTTTAAGAGACTTTCGACGGCGTACATAATATGTTTGAAGACATTCATGTGGGGTTCGAAGACGCTTAAGAGACTTTTAAAGACATTCACGAGAGGTACGAAGACATTCAGAGACTTTCGAAGACATTTAAGAGATCTTTGACAATATTCATAATACGTTTGAAGACATCGATGAGAGGATCGACGATGTTTTAGAGACTTTCAAAGACCTTCACGAAGGGTTTGAAGACGTTCAAGAAACTTTCGAATACGTTCTAGAGACTTTCGACGACATTCATAATGCGTTTGAAGACATCCATGAGGGGTTCGAAGACGCTTGAGTGACTTTCAGACATTCACGAGGGATTCGATGACGTTCAAGGGACTTCCGACGACATTCATGATACGTTTGAATACATTCATGAGGGGTTCGAAGACGCTTAAGAGACTTTCAAAGACATTCATGGGCGGTTTGAAGCCGTTCAGAAATCTGCGACGACCTGCATAATACGATCTTCGACGACATCCATAAACCGAAGACATTCATTACGTTTGAGTTTCGCTGGAATTGTTTGGGTTTGTTTGGGATTTTCACAGTTTTGGTCGAACGTGTTTGAGTTTGTTTGGGTGCTCACCCAAACGTCGAACGTGTTTGAGTTTGTTTGGGTGCTCACCCAAACACACCCAAACACGTTCTACGAAAACTGTGAAAATCCCAAACAAACCCAAACAATTCCAGCGAAACTCAAACGTAATGAATGTCTTCGGTTTATGTATGTCGTCGAAGATCGTATTATGCAGGTCGTCGCAGATTTCTGAACGTCTTCAAACCGCCCATGAATGTCTTTGAAAGTCTCTCAAGCGTCTTCGAACCCCTCATGAATGTATTCAAACGTATCATGAATGTCGTCGGAAGTCCCTTGAACGTCATCGAATCCCTCGTGAATGTCTGAAAGTCACTCAAGCGTCTTCGAACCCCTCATGGATGTCTTCAAACGCATTATGAATGTCGTCGAAGGTCTCTAGAACGTATTCGAAAGTTTCTTGAACGTCTTCAAACCCTTCGTGAAGGTCTTTGAAAGTCTCTAAAACATCGTCGATCCTCTCATCGATGTCTTCAAACGTATTATGAATATTGTCAAAGATCTCTTAAATGTCTTCGAAAGTCTCTGAATGTCTTCGTACCTCTCGTGAATGTCTTTAAAAGTCTCTTAAGCGTCTTCGAACCCCACATGAATGTCTTCAAACATATTATGTACGCCGTCGAAAGTCTCTTAAACGTCTTCGAACCCCTCGTGAACGTCTTTGAAAGTCTCTCAAGCGTCTTCGAATCCCTCATGAATGTAATCAAACGTGTTATGAATGTCGTCGAAAGTCTCGTGAACGTATTCGAAAGTTTCTTGAACGTCTTCAAACCCCTCGTGAATGTCTTTGAAAGTCTCTAAAACGTCGTCGAACCCCCTCATCGATGTCTCAAACGTATTATGAATATCGTTAAAGATCTCTTGAATGTCTTCGAACGTCACTGAAGGTCTTCGCACCTCTCATGAATGTCTTCAAACTTCTTATGAACGTTTTCGAAAGTTTTTTGAATATCTCACGAACATCTTCAAACGTCTCATGATCGTCGTAGAAAGTCTCTTGAAACTTTTTGAAGGCCTCATGCACCTCTTCAAACGTCTTATGAATGTCGTCGAAAGTCTCTTGAATGTCTTCGAACGTATTATGAATGTCTTTGGACAAACCCCTCGTGAATGTCTTTGAAAGCCTCTCTTAAGCGTCTTCGAACCCCTCATGAATGTCTTCAAACGTATTATGAATGTCGTCGAAAGTCTCTTGAACGTATTCGAAAGTTTCTTGAACGTCTTCAAACCCCTTGTAAATGTCTTTTAAAGTCTCTTAAACGGCTTCGAACCCCTCACCAATGTCTTTAAACGTATTTTAAATATCGTCAGAGATCTCTTGAACGTCTTCGAAAGTCTCCGAAGGTCTTCGCACCTCTCATGAATGTCTTCAAACGTCTTATGAACGTTTTCGAAAGTCTCTTGAATGTCTCACGAACATCTTCAAACGTCTCATGAACGTCGTAGAAAGGCTCTTGAAACTTTTTGAACCCCTCATGCGTGTCTTCAAACGCCTTATGAATGTTTTCGAACGTCTCTTAAATGGCTTCGAACATCGTATGAATGTCTTCGGAAGTCTCCGGAACGTTTCACGAACGACTATCGAAAATCTTCGAATGCCTCGCAAACTTCCAACAAACGGCTCACGAACGTCTAACGAACGTATACTGATGAATGTCTTCGATTATCATCGGGCGATTATATTAATTTATTTTCAATCAAATTCCATCCAAAAAAAATGAGTTTCACATTCGAAAGTAATATTGTTTTCAGTTGCACAAACCGATAGCTGGTGATGCTGACATAACTAAGTACGGGGTGAGGAGAATAAAAAGTACATAATGTTACATTTATTTTATTCGCATGAATCTTTATGATTCAGCCACCAATTACATATTTCTGATGCGATCAATCATTAACCGTGAGAGGGTCGTTACATTAAGACTCAGCGATGGTTCGTAAAGAACGATCACTATTGCAGTCATAATGGTATTTACAAAATCGAGAGTACCTATTGAACAAAATGTCGAAACTTTTTTGAAGTCCATATTCGAGTCATCTTAAGAAAAGAATCCTGAATTGAGATAAAGTTTAGCACTTGTGAGTTTGCAGTCGGTGAATAATATAATGTCCTTTGCCATACATTATCTTTTTTACCAGTCTGCACCGCACCAATTACATATTTTGGTTTCTCTAGTTGGGAGGCAGCTTTTACGGTCCATGAATGTTTCGTTGTGCTTTGAAGCGATGGACAGTCGTATAGATCCCAAGAGCGAAAACCCACATTCAAGTATCGCCCACTTTCCAGTGGTCGATGTAATGATAATTTATTGATCTCATCTAATATTATGTGGGGCATACGCCATTGTATCTTGAGTAATTCAACTTCGACCTCTAGTAGTTGATGATGACTGAATGCACAATTATTGCCATAGCGTGAAGGTATTAGAATTAACTCATGACGAGCATTAATTTTCGTAGAAAATATATTTTATGTACAGCACTAGTTTTTCCAGTTCTGTCACAAACTATGATATGAAATCGGCGCTGTGATGTGATCGATACTATGATAGCGATTCATCATATGAAAAACACATGTGGTAATCAATAGTAAATACTTTATGATATTGATACATATCCTCTGCTACGTTCTTCGCATCAGTCTTTGCACACTCTCATCTTCTCTCTATAATTAGTTAAAAAAAACACTCCAAGTAGGCATTTACAATGAATGGATGTGTTGCTTTCCGATTGGAGTTGATGATTTGAAGCCACTTATTAGTATCATTTAATAGTCGGATGGCGCAGTGCTTTATTGCTCCATAATCGATTTCATGTGATTGCAGTTTATCCGTTGATCTAAAGTAATGCCGACACCGGCGAAATAATAGATTGTTGTTCAATTCGTCTAGCACATATGACGATATAGAATTGTGTTAACTTCATACACCGATGGCATACATATATTTTTTAATGGTTGTCTCTGTTCTGCGCTCACGAGGCTTGACAGGTTCTTTATCTATGTGATATGTCATACATTGTTATCTTCGGTATCTTGTATGTATAGCAAATTGATATGCTTTTCTTCTCTTTATGTTGAGCCACGCGTATCGGAGCAATGTCTTCTTCGGTGGTACACACATTAATGGATAAATTGTTTTAAAGCACATTTTTTTTTAAATTTGACCTATAGTTATTGGGAATCCAATATTCGATAGATTCAATACCGTTGAATAATGCATGTAAGAAGATCCGTGGTCACTGTTTCGTTCAGCTGGGTATAAAGCTGTAACTGTCACCCATGCGAAACGTGCATTATCTCTTGATTGCACATTAATCGCAGCCCTCATAATCATTATTTCCCGTGGCAATGAGATATAACATTTAACGCGTATTGATTTATACTTATTTACATTTATTGTACGATTACGTATCTTATGTAAAGCTCAACCACTTCCACGATGTTGAAATTCACCGAGCAGAAGTTAAAGTATAGACCATCACGCGTTCAAGTCGAGTTCTCGCCACATTAACCCATCACCGCTGTGTCCTGCACCCATGCATATAGAATGCCTGTACATGAAATACTTCAATCCTTCCAGATTCGGTATTTGGCCTATCAATGACTATTGATGTTTAGTTGATAATCGTTGGCGCTTAATTCGGCTTTGCGATTTCAGTACTTCGATCAACTCGACGATCTGTATCTCCCACACAGCAAAGTCATCGATCGAACTTAAGAGCGTAGCTTGGTTGTGCAAGATTTCTTCTGATGGTTCATTGTTGTTCTCCATATTAACGAGTTGAATAGTCTTGCCAGAGAGATATGTGAACTCACTGCTTCATTCAAAGTGTGGCCACTTTTGAGCGCTGCCGACGATTAAAAATGGTCTCCCATCAGAAAATATTTTTGTCCTTCCCTTCTAGCTCGGAAAATGTAATAGAATCACCTCCACCAGAGTTTTTCAATATCATGCTGATATCTTTTAACGTGGAAAGCATGAAAAATAAATACACACGCAGAACGAGCCGATCGGGGTTCAACGGGAGCAAAAAAGAAAAGTATTTTTGTGAGTATTCCAGACCGCGAGTGCATCTATGCTCAAATGGTGCATGCAGTGGGATCAGTGGTCGAAGCCTAAAAAAAAAATTCTTCGGCCATAGATCCACAAAGTTGATCGTTTTGTAATAAATACCTCGTTTTCGTATGTGTTTTGGATAGCCAAGACATTACTTGAGCGGAATGTTGTTTTTTCAAAATGTTCCCTATGCTCGGAGGCTGGCATTGAACGTCGACGGACAAAAAAAAATTGTCTTTAGAATATGGCTGATTTGGTAAAAACTGTATAGCCTCAAGTGTCACTTGAATAGGTTTGATGTTGCTCTGCAAAGAGCGCTATGATTCGTGACAGGCTGGACTTCAAACATACTGGAACACGTGGCAATATATATTAAAAACTCTAAGATGCTCTTTATACTACGCCAGTTCAGTCTCCATGACCTAGACGCGGTTCTGTAGAGATCGCGAAAGTCAATGATTGGCGAGCCAGGCCAGCTTTCACCTCTATGCGTGCACACTTTTCTGGACAGCAGATGCCTACCCCTACAGGGATAGTTAAAGAAAAAAAAAATTTTGTTTATCCCCTGGCCAGGATGCACTATCTTGCAAGGTTTTTTTCTACAATAAGCCCCCACCCTACTATAAGTCTATGAGGATCCAAAAATCGAAATCCGAAGAAGGATCGGAACAGCAGTTTTCGCCATTCCACTCTTCAACCTCCGAGGTGTCCTTGTGGAAGAGTCGGAAAACGGAAAATCAGTTAAGAAAAATGTCGAACCAAATTGAAGTGATCGATCTCGTCGATGATGAGATGGAGGTTGTCGTGAATATCACCCATGATGACGAAGTGGAAGTTGGGGTAGACGAAGACGTCATTGATATCGCCGACGGTGACGATGATGAGTGCGCGGACATTGAAGTGCTTGCACATGATGACATGGAACTGGCCGAGATGGACAGTGATACGGAATGATTCGATAGTGGATTGGGTGATGCCTCAGATAAGGGAGTCCATTATGTGCGTGAAATCATAGTGGACCAGCAGCGAATAAATCGATTGAACCGGGGCGTCATGGGCTGTGTAAACTACGAATATCTCACCGAAAATGATCGGGCGAAATTTTGCGTGCTGTGATACTTTGATATGCGGGGCACGGTTGATCAACTAATTGAAAGATGTGGCCACTTCAGCGAACGGTTTAACAACATCCAGGGGATATTTTGTAACAACTGCGGCGGGCCGACTCACCAAGTTTCAATGCGCGACACGTGCCCCAACTGCCTGAACTTATACTTGGTCGATGGTTCGTATTATCTTTAGTTTGATTCAAAATATGATTATGTTTTAGATGTTAATAAGATTCATGATTTGTTATGTTCCAGGATAACGTATCCGCTGCGGATATTCAAAATAAAATAATTTGAAACATTGAAAACCAGCCAAACACACACGCACACACACACACACACACACACACACACACACACACACCAAATATTTTATGTATAATATATATTATGCAAGGCCATTGTTCAATTTAATTATTAATAAACTATTGTTTTATTGTCATTTAATTCGAAGCATTCTTTTTACTCCCCCCCCCCCCCCCCCGTCGTTCCACACACACACAAATGCGCGCGCGCGCGCGCAAAATACTCATCGCCGCCAGCTTCTCCCTCCCGCTAGTCGCTTCACAGATCACATGGCCCCCCTCCACAGAGGCCCCCCTGTGACGTCACACGCGCCCGGCGACCCCCTCCCCTCCGCCGTACCCCCGCACTTGGCTTCCCCGCGCTGGAGCCCCTCGCCCCGCTCCCCCCTGAGATCCCGCACATTTGTCTAAGTTTTTTTTTATATATATATAAACTCATGTGAATAGTCTAGACAAAAATGCTCCGCTTACATCTATAATGTTGATAATTAATTATCGGATTTTATGGGTTTTCAAGGACCCGCGACTCTATGATGCCCCCTCCCCCACAGAGTCGACAGCGGCTTCCCCCTCTCGCCCGCGGGTCCAGCTATCGCCGGGAAGACATCGTCACCAAAAACTAGCCTCCCCACTCTCTAACACCCCTCCCCTTTCCCTCCGCCGGAACCCCGCACTCGGCTGCCGCATGCAGGATCCCCCCCCCCCTCCGCCATGCATACCGCGGCTTCCCCGCGCTCGACTCCCCCGCCCCGCTCCCCCCTGAGATCCCTGAGTTAGAACCGGCCTATTACCACTACTCATCTGGCTTGGATCGAACAATGGTAATGACCGTTTGCCTTCCGTTGTCATCCGTAGTCCTTGCTTTCCTGCAACGATCGTCACCGTCTCAATCAGCTTCTGAAAAGCTCCCTGCCAGTCTGTAGATTGTTCATTGCTAGGAGTGCAAAGGTCTATCGGTGAACGCCGCCGATCACGCACATCACGAGATCGCTCACGAGAGTGTTTACGCCGTCTTCTTGACGACCTCTCCCTTTCTTCGCGATGTCTAGCGCGCGATCGCGGTACCGGTGTGTATCGAGAAGTCGTCTCGCGAGAATTAGATCTTGTTTGAGATCTACGAGACCTGACATGCGAGCGACCCATTGTATACAATGTTCACCTCGTTCACGATAACTCGTACAACTTTGCACCGTGTTCACTGTTGTTCACCAAAATATATAGAGTATACTTTTTACACTGCTACACGCACACCACAAGAGATAAAACAAGTTCTTTATCCCACTTCTGAACTGTAAGAAACGCCGTAATGTAGGATGACAGAATTATATATTTTACGCGTGGATAGTACAGAGTCGCGTAGCGTCGTGTGCAATAGTATATAGAGCACGTATGAATAGAAATTAGATGTTTCGGGTCTGGAAGTCTCTCGAGAAGTGATCGTCGCCTCGATGGTCGAAACGTCGATCCCCTTGCGAGCCGTGGAGCCCACCAGCCCTTGTGCCGCTCGCTAAGCAGTTATCGCCTTCGTATAAACAGCCCGGGTGAACGCCACTTGAGCCGAGACGTTGGTGACTACGTCTCTATCGTCAACGTGAGCGTCGGAAGAAATCGTCGCTTTCACGACGATATTTTTATCGTTTGAGGACTTTGTCACTTTGGGTCGACCCAGACGATTGCGATTGAAATACGTTTGGGACTTCTTAAATCTCCCGATGGTCGTCTGCACTCCTTTCAAAGACACGCGAGTTTGTCTGGCAATTTGTCTGTACGACAATCCCTTATCGCGTAACGCGACAATAGCCCCTCTTTTATACAGCGGAATTTCTATTTTCCGTGCCATTTTGATCCGTTAAGAAAAAAAAATCTGCGTAAAAACTTGTCGATTGTAGACCTCACGTGTTCGCGTTCGAAGTTTTCGCACAACTAACTGGCTTTGTCAGCGCGACCCTTGTCACATTATTCCAAAGAATCAAAAATGTAAACAAAAACGACGAGCGAAAAAGAGAGCGAGAAAAAGAACACGAGAGAAATAGAATATCGACTCGCGAGAAATAGAATCTTTTTTACGCTCCACAAAGGTAAAACGTAAACAAAGACAAGATGCTTTATTTCCGCTCCTTGTGTTTAGATGAGGTAAGAGGTGGATGTTATGTGCGGCTAAAAATTGAGAACAATTTTTTTATTTTTTATTTAATGTTGGAGCAAAAAATTCTGAAAAAAATGAAAAAAATCTGCTCGATTCAATACGATGTAACGCAACTGTTTTTCCTTTTGGCAATTTTCTCTAAACCTCAAAGTTTCTCATTTCAGCAGTATCTTTTCAAAATTGTCTTTTTGAGAAAAAAATGCGATAACTCGGTGGAAAAAAATCGTACGAAACTTTCTAAAAAAGGAAACTATAGTTATTGCTCTATCTTTTAAGGTTCTTTGAAAAAAAATGCCAAAAAAATGTCCTGAAGACGTGCAGCCGATTTTAAATAGCTGAAAAAGCCAAAAAACGGCCATTTTCAAAATGGCGCCCCGGGTCTAAAAAAAATCGAAAATTTGTTTTCCAAAACGCAAAGTGAAGCTTCATTTGTCCCTTTTAAAATGCCGCCTTGGAAATTCGGATATCTTTTTTTTCACAGAGGTATCAAACTTTTAGTGCGGCGCGAAATTTTTCTAGATGTATCCATACTTTTGACATGGGCAGAAAATAATTTACAAAGGTGGAGAAATTTCTGTTTTGAACAGCCACAGAAAAACAGGCTTCTGGAGATTTATCGTAGGAATGAAATGCGCATTAAAATGGCACATTATGTATTTGGCGATCAGTTAATATCATACTTGTTGACATACAAATTGTTGCAAGACCACCTCGAAACATTCTTTTCGTGCTGTAGGAGAATGGGAGGCTTCAATAATAATCCAAGTTGTCGTCATTTCAGATCCACCCATAAGAAATTGTGTTTACACGTTAACTACATTGTTCCTCAAGAGGCGAATTGTTCATTACAAGATGCGACAGACTTGCTACAAGTAAGTTCAATACAAGACAAAGGTGACGACACGTTATCGGAAGATGCAATTGCCTTCGATCATAATTACGAGGCCTCTAATGACTGGAGTTGGAATGAGTACTGCAGCGAAGTAGTTACCCACATCGCTAGTGAAATCGTTAGAGCTTCAAAAAGAACAATCAAATGCCCACTATGCCTACAAGCCCTAGAATCGGACAATGCATCTTCGTTGTTTCTAAGAAGGAACAATGGAGGTGGGTTACATATACCCAGCGATGACGTCGTGGTAATTTGCAAGACTGCTGAAAGGGTAATGAAGAGTACAAATAACATTCTTACTCTGAAGAATGTACTACCAAATCTGGTCATTCATGCTAAGCGATCACTTCCAAATAGTTTATTTTCTCTATTTGATATGTATCCCGAAGAGTCATTAGTTATAAACAATCATATAAATGAGTTGGTGGCGAAAATTTTAATCAAATACTACAAAATAAAATTGCATCACTAAAGTCGATCGCTTCAGAAATCAGTTCACCTATTAAGAAGTTTCCACAATCGACTTATTATCTTTGCTAACCAGTGATTTGATTGTGGTAAACTTGAAGTTTCTTGCAATATTCTAAGATTTTTTTAATGCATTTGTTAATCTTTCTTAATAATTTAAAAACTGTTTCTATATGGTATTGTTATGTATGCACACAATCATATATTTTGTTTATAAACATTCGTACCATTTGCAATTTGGAGTTAGGTTTATTTACATCCATTCATAACGCGAGCGCATGATTTCTCCTCATTCTCCTCTACCGCCCCATCCCCACCAGAAATCTCGTGAGACAAAGAGAGGAGTACTCCCGACATATTTCTGTCCATCATATGTTGGCTTCAAGCGGCTCATAAGAGCGCCCCGTCTATTTTATAAGTATATGGTAAGACCGTTCCTAATATCTAGCTTCCGTACATGAATTGAAACAGGTAGGAATGTATTAGTGGTGGGAGATAAGCGGTACCGCGACGTAAATGCGTAATCCCAACCATTTTGAGGGGTCACGTCTTGAAACGTGAGCGAGCGCTGCCTGCAGTCACTTATTGCAGTCTGCAGATATGTTGGCGTCTGACGCGTCACGTAATATATCGTCTAACATTTTTAAATCTATACATATAAAACAGTTCCGTGACTGACTGAGCGGAACTTATGTTAGAAAAGAACCAACAAAGCTCTAGAGAGGAAAGCACGAGTATAGAGGTTAGAATACAGTTTAGAGTACAGGAGTCCAAACTCCATAGGTAACGTCCACAAAATTGCAAAATATAAGTGTTCAGTGGTGCTGATCTAGATCGCGCCCACCATATTATATATATGTCTATGTTATCTTGACAGCAACGTAATCTTAACTTGTTTCCGATATTAATTGAAAGTGTGCAACGTAAATACGGGAAATTATATTACGTCATACCCGTATTTATATTGCGATTGTAGAGTGTTTAATAATTAAAAGATATTAATGTGTACGTAACGAAACTTTAAACCATGCATTTGTAAAGTACATTTGTAATACTTTTCTAGTGTCTTTTATTATCGGCATATGTATCATAGAAAATCATTTATAATTTGAAAAAGTACCTATTTCAATGCTAGTTGCATACATGTGGGAATAATGAATTTTGTTTTACAAATGTTTACTCCTCTGGTTCCTGATATTACAGCAATTACGTTACGAAAAACGTTTTCAGGGCTATTATTACAGATGAATTAGTACTTTTCTTGCTTGTTCAAATTTTGTTCGGGTCAGTCGGAGTACTGCGCCCACTTTTACTTGGAGGCTATTACTATATTAATCGGTTACTTGTCATAGTAGAGACGCTGGTGGTAAAATGTTGTACCTTAACTTACATTTCCGCGGACGCTTTTTGTATCACTCCGCCTATCGAGTTCGGACTCCCATGCTCTGACATTTAGACGCGCGAGGTCGACCTTACTCGGCGAGTGTTATTTCCCGATTGATGCAGAATTTCTTTAATCGCGTCCATAATTTGGATGATATTGGCTAACAGAAGTCGGCGGCCACCGACATGAAATTTTTTTTATTCGCGCCTTGTGATTACCGTCAGCCGCAATTGACCCTAGACGTCTATAATACTATTTCGCTTTTTGTCCAATTCCGCGGAGTCGAGATCGTTGCCGAGACTTCCCACTCTTCCCCGCAGACCAATCCCGCCGCCTCCCTGACCGGAAGCCTTCAATTTCTCTTGCATCTGCGCCAGGATGTCCTGCATCTTTCGTATCTGTGACATGTAGAATGATTCGAAGTGTTTATTATCAGCAAGTTGACATCGTACAAGAAAGTAGCCTCGAAAAAGAATTAAGGAAGAATAATAAACGCGGGTGACATACCTCTTCATCCTTTTGCAACAACAGGCGATCCGTGTCGGAAATACTGTTCTCGAAATGTGGACCCGAGTCCCGTTTCAATTTACTGCAAAAAATTACATAAGCAAGTTAGATAAGCATTTACTGAATTTTCCGAATTCGGAAAATGCATGATTCCGTACACTGAATCCTTTCATCGATTCTCGCAAATTCAAACTCCACCGTTCTCCCATTTAATCCGGCTCAAAATGTTGGCACATATACCTTGCTCACGGCCTTACATGCCAGTTTGGAAACTCAGGCTGTTATCTCAACAGCATATTGATATAAGTTCACGATATTGCCACCATACGTCGGTGTGAGAAGTAAGTGCTCTATAAAAATATGCGAGATCGAATCTACCTAATGATAAAACGGTAGCAAAACGTGCCGAACAATTTTATTGCGCCGCCTTAGAGCATGGGTACCGGCTTATCGAAAATATCGGACTGAAAATCCGATACTGGACTCGAATAATACCGATATTTCGATATCAGAGTTGAAAACATTAAAATATAATTATAATTGTTATAATTTCTATCTGAGTTACTTCGTTTGTTTTTTTTTACCAAGTTCAACAGCTTTTAAATATTTACATGAAATATTTTCGAAGTGTCAATGCATTAATCCTCGAGTGTGGAATCAGAAAGGGTCTTTTCTTCCGCGCCTTACACTTGCAATAAGATGAGATCGTTTCTGAAAGACCAAACTTCAGATGCCCTCTGTTTTTTGCGGTTATTGTTTCAACAATCTCAGTTTCGTTAATTAAAGTGACTATGCTGTCGCCTGCCTGCCACAGGCTATGCCATTTATTTGCATTCTTGTAGCTACAATAAAAGCTCGTTTATCCGACCTTCGATTAACCGACGTTCCGCATTTTCCGAGTCACCCCACTCATCCAAGTCTTCCGCATTATCATTAGGTGTATCCTCGGATAATACGGAGAATCTCGGATAAAACGGAAGAATCTCGGATAAAACGGAAGAATCTGATATGCCTATGCGTGGAGTAGTCATATACATGTGTTTTCCGTATTATCCGAGATTTCACTTATCCGAGGTACGTTCTCTCCATATTACCTCGGATAAGCGAGGTTCTCCTGCACTACTGCACTGACTTTCATAAAACTTTCTAATTTTAATTTAGCTTGTTTACTACTGTTTTTTATTTGCAAAAGATCCTTTTTTGTTTTTCGTTTGTTTGCCTATTTTATGTTAGGTTGGATATATTTAAGAACATTTATTAAAATCGATTTCTTTACAGTGACAAGGAGCGGTCCCGGGCGATATGTCGCGACACTCTACAAGCGCCGTTTTTACAACTCTCGGTTGACTAACGTTAACCGAGGTTTGAAACGTTAAACCTGGTTCAATTAAAAAGTGGCGTTCCACAACACTACTAAGCCTCGGTTAACGTCAATTTGTCTCGATTAAAGGTAAGCCCTCGCTTTTGGCCGTTTAGCAACGTTAACGGATGTGTGATAACGTGGCGCCACCAATGTTGTGTTTTCGAAGCTAAAAACTGCTGTATATTGCACCGTCGTCGGGAATTTGAGGTTGTAGCGGCTATTGACCAAGTCGCATTTTTCGAAACGTTGGCCGAAAGCCGGCCAAATAGGTACCAAACGTCGGCCCGGAAATTACCTTCAAGTTAACAACCGTCCGAAAAAATAACTTGTAAATAACTTCCAAGAGAATATGTAGTACCCCTCTAGACAACTTCTAGTCAACTGTTTAGAAATAGCTACCTGGGTGGTTCTTGTCGCATCGTCGCATTGCCTTTTGAGGTATTCCTTTAACGAACCTCCATATTAGACAATTAACTGATTTTCGTCTATAGCCGAGTAAAAATACATTCCAGTATACTGCTAAAATTTGAAGCCAAGTTATCAAACAGCTAACGAAAAATTACGGTTCTAAAAATCGTCTCATTTATACGGCTGTTTATGGGGATGACACGCTGGACACATTTCTATCTAATCATTTTTACACTAAATACCTTTAGATGCCTGGTATAAACTATTCATGCGTGTATAAAATCTAAAGATTCATCAAATTTATAATAGTGTGACTAGCAGAAGAATTTTCGTAGACGCGACTTTTTGGAGGAAATGTAAAAATGTCCAAGTCTACTAAATTTGGGCGAATTTCTTTATTTCAATTTATCGCTGGGTATAATAATTTATTGTGCTTCATTTTTATTAAGCGACACTGTAATTTACCAATGATTCAGAAGGGCCCGCCTCGTGGCCCCACAAAATACGGGCCTCCGCGAAAGAAATACCATAAGACCGCGTATTAGACACTCCGACCGCTTCGTTATTTTTAACCGCAATTCCGACCAAACGAGATAATCAAATGCAATGAAATTCAATTATATACATGCGACTTCGTTGCAGGAAAAGTCTGACGAGGGACATTTTGCCAAATTTTGAAAAAAAATCCAGATTGTACCTACCATAGGATAAATTGTGAGTTACTAACTGACGTATCGAATTCATGTATATTTTAAGCCCATTAGGTTCTCAAAAACAAAGAAAAACATTTTGAGCGTTGTTTCAACTGTTTATCCGCAAATTTGCGCAATACGAAAGTGTTTGCGAAACGGCGAGAGTTCCACTTTGTTGCCCTCCTTGCGAGAGTGACACTTTATTGCGCTCCTTGCGAGAGTTACACTTTCACCAAAATGCAACGTCAAAGCGTCACGTCCTGACCCAGCATCGTATGATGTTTGATCTAGGGCAAATTGCGACAATCAGAGTCCATAATTAAGACCATGTGTCACACCATTCGGCCGGTAAAGCAGAACACAATTACGCGTGCCAAGTGTTTTCGAAAACGGTTGTACAGAATATCACGAAATTTGCACAGTCGATGTCGAATGAATAGAGGAATAACGTCTTTCTTCGCGATTTTCCCGATTTTGAAAAAAAAAAAACAGTTTCTCTTACCACGCGAGACCCCAAACGAAAGTGAGAGAAAAATAATAATATTATGCTGTCGGAATAATATGTTTGAAGTTTTTAGTTTAAACAGTTTAGTGCCGGTATGAAGTTAAAAAATGTGTGAGTGCAAAAAGTTCGGCGTCGTACGAAGGGTTAGGTGTTTTTATCGGGCAGGTTCACATATTCGCTGACGTATTTTGAGGTTAGGTATCTTTATTTCACTATATTTTTATCCTTTCAAATACAATATTAATAGTTTTCACTTTCATTGTCAATCTTATTACTGTTCAGTCTCACTGCCATCACTCTTTATAAAAATTATTGTTCCAGAGAAGGTTTACACTGGACCGAACAGTTAAGTTAAGTTAGGTTCGCTTTGCATAAATTGTCCTTTGAAAAGGTTGTTTTTATAATTGCCTGGCTAAACCAGTGTTTATTACAAAAAACAAGTTCAAGTCTTTGTGATTGAACGAAAACCTTATTTTCCCATTTTTCTTCGAAAGGAATCTTTAGAAGAAATCATACTTCCGGAGACACACCAGAAACTTGTTTTTCTTCTAAATAGTTGGTTCCGCAGGGAATTTGCAAGGAACGATCTATCAATGTCGCAGAGTGTAAAGTAGCTCACTGATATTTAATTGCGAAGAGTGGTTTTGGGGGACTAAACAGTAATAGGATTGACTTTAAACCTTTGCGTTAAGCTAGTAACTTTGGACATTAGTGAGCTACTTCTTACCTTGCGGATATGATCTTTGCATTAATTGTCCCTTGTGAAGACTGGCTAGAGAAATGCTCTGCATAGCCAATGATTGTCAAGGAAAACAAGTTTCTGGCGAGTGTTCGGAAGTATTGGTTCTTCCAAAGACTTCTCACACAGGAAAAAATACAAAAAACGTTTCATACGATTCAGAATACTCATACTTGTTTTTCTTTACAATAACTGGTTACGCTGGGCGTTTGTGTAGCCAGCCTTCGCAAGGGGCAATTTATACAGAGATCAGTCAAGTAGGGTAAAAAATAACTCACATATTCCATGAACTAGTTTTATATAGAGAGACAAAGTCAATCTAACTACTGTTAGAGTTGCTGCTAAAATTGATATCAAAGTCTTGCAATACCTTAAAGAATAATCAACTAATTTTTCATCATTCATGTTACCAGTCGTTAATCATTATTTTCAGTAGATACTCAATTAAATAAATCTTATTTTTTTCAGCGAACCGGCCCAATACTTTCTCAGCTGAAATTTTTTCTAACAATGTTATGTCTATGTTCAGCATTGACATAGGAGAGAATCATTCCTGAAGCATTGCGCTTCTAATTATAAGCCACATATTTACCAGCCCCATGGCGGACAAACTTCTCTCATAATTGGCGGAGCTCACTGAGAGTACTGTTGCTGGTTGGAAAAATTTATTTTAGTTAGGTTGGTACTCCTTTTGATATGCTTTTTCAAATTGACAGCATTTATTTAATAATTCTTTTAAGGCTGGATGTACATTTACAACGATAAAAAATTGAATTCTTTTTTTTTCTTCAAATGATGGAACTATATATGTAGAATATTTTTACAAAGTTTCAAAGCGAAAAAAGAAAAAAATCGAACGTTGCATCTCGTCAACGCTGTGCCTCACCGCACGGATTTGAAGCGCGCACCGCAGGTAGTAGGGAGAGCGCAGACAGACAGGCAGATATGGGCAAAAAGTAATTAAATTATTGACTCACAATTGCAATTACAACTGTAATTAATAACTTAATTATTTTGTAACAGTTATGTAATTAGTTACCATAAGTACCTAGTGCAATTTAACACAATTTCTATGTAAACTTCAACCGCGCTTTTCTCAAAACTTTATTTTTGAAATTGGTGTGCATGACTATTCAAAAACTATTAAGTCGATTGAGTTTAAACTTGGTAGCAATATTGATAATATTACCACCTCCTACTTGACGAGAATTGTTTTAGAGAACTTAGAAAAAAAATATTTCTTTAATCCAAATGTTACAGATATTTCGTGCAAAATATTGTTTTTTCTCTGTAAATGCCATTCTCTTAAATTTATTTTCTTCACTTTAGTTACTGCCAGATAGAAACCGTACATGTTCTAACTGAAAAAATGTTTGAATTTTTTGCAAATCAAAGTCTACGGGAAGCTAGACTGCACGCCGAATCGCAACTCCCGCGGCAACCTTGCTGTAATACTCTGCCCACAGCTCCGACATTTTGATGATAAATGAATTTTAGAAAATTGTTCAGTACCTATACTTAAATATACAATTGAAGAATACCTACAATTTGATAAATCTAGAACAATTATTTCTTAGTTTAAGGGGAGATATATAGCTAGATGGTCGAAAAAATCGATTTAGAAGCTATGCACATTCCGTCGACCGTGGAAGACCTACACTATGGGCCTGGTATCGATGATTCCATGAAAGTTGACAACTTTCATGATTTATTCATTCCCAAATTTTCAAACGCGTTTTTCTCAAAACCACGTTTTTCAAATCGCTACCCAAAATTTTTTCGAGGTTTTTTGTGGTTATTCTATACACCATTATCTAGTACTTGTCATAGGATTTTTTTTCCGTTACTTAGTTTTTGTTTTATAGACAAAATAATAACCAATTTTTTGCCCAAAAATCACTATTTATGTTGAAACGTCCGCCATTTTGTCATAAATCGATATTTTCAAAACCGGCTGTGACAAGTACTAGTTCATAGTATCTAATTTAATAACCTTTTTTGTTTTTTTTTCAGATAATTTAAAAAAAAACGCCAGTGGGTATCGTATACGCAGATTTTTTTACGACGCTCCAAGGATCATACAATATCCTTGTATATTTTCGATATTTTTAAATAAAGAAAATTAAACATATTTTTGAATGTATATACTGAGACGTACGGACACGTCTCGGGAATAAATAATCCCCACCATGCAGTCAGAAGCCAACCGACTTCACGATAGGAGTAGGGGAGGGGGAAACAGCGGACTACCGAACAGAAAATATAAACAACACTATAAGCAAAAACGGAAAGACAGTGAAGAAAAAGCAAGGAAAAGAACAAAAACAAAGTATAGGGAACCTAATTTAATTAAAAGAAAAAAGGTTAACAAGAACAAAGGGTAAGGAAAGGGGCAGTCGAAGGCAGAACAGCCAAGCAAGGAGCAAGACAGGGAAAAGAAAACAAAGGAAACCACACAAAAACAGAGGAAAAGTAAAATGTATTTAAGAAAGGAGAAAAAGTTAACAATAAAGGCAATTAGGGTAATGAGGGAATACGTAAGAGAAGGGGTATGAAAAGGTGGCAGAATATGAGTATATAAGGACGGGAATTTTGGAGGAAAGGCACTCGTCTTCTGCAGAATTGAGTAGTACGAAGTGACGCGATTACTAACCCCAAGAGTAGGGAAAGTGTCGCCGAGGAAAACCGAAACGACAGAACAAGTGGAGTCATCTGTTTGCAAAAAGCACTCTCACATTACGCGAATTGGACGATTACTCCGTGACACGATTACTAACCCTAAGGGTAGGGAAAGTGTCTAAGGAGGAAAGAAAAAGAAAGGGAACCTGAAAGGAGCCAAAAGATTCTCAAATCAGAAAAGTAGGAGGAAGCGCTAAAAAGAAAAAAGATAATTGATTTATGAAACTTCGCACGATTATTGGTTCAAGGGAGAGGGAGCACAAGAGGAATACTAAGGAAAAGCATACAAAAAATAATTAAGTGGGTAAAAATAGGTAACCTCTCGCGAATACCGACCCGCGGATCAAGAAAGCCACGAGTTTAATAAAAAGAATTATTGAATAATTAGTTCATAGCGAAAGGGAGCGATTTATTGTAAGTTGAAGAGACAAATAGTATCAGAAGAAAATAAAGGTACAGGAGGTAACAAGAGGTGCGAAATCGTACACACACACATATATCTGCGAACAAACCGATATCCTAATTATTATAATCGAATTATAAAAGGCAAGAAACAAACAAAAAAAAAACGGACCCGGGCGAGCGACATCAGAAGGCACGCGTATGCCGAGTTTGTAAACAAAGGGCGGGCAGCAACCGTGACGAGCCAGCGCGCCTCGAGCGTCGGTATCGAAGGGGTTACGGTTACTGACGCATGGTAATCAATACCGGCCACGCTCGAGAACGTTACCACTCGGGTAACTCCGCGAATCTTTATCGACCGACGCATTAGTTAGGGACGGATTACACAAAAAAAAAACACAAACAACACATTGCACTCATACACGGCGTGAAATAACATTGTATCGCATCCAGAAAATTGAATAAATATATTTTCAGTGTATATTACCATCAAAATACCTGAGTCTCAATTAATGTATTCCCTGATCGAGTCTCGAACAAACAAATATATTGTAACGATATTTCGACCCATTACAATACTTTTAGATAATTACCACCCCAATCCGAAATTTCAAATAGTTTTCCTTGAAAAAATTCACAAAAATGACCTTCTTTCCGGCTCCTAGGTGTATATCTGCCCTTAAAAAATCCCCCGAAATTGCTTGGTTTTTCCCGTCTGAATTGAAGTATTTTTTCAATCTTTTTTCATGACCTTCGCTCTAGCTTCTAAGGCCGACTTATGAATTATTAAGATTTGTGTATATTTATTGAAGAAACCCTCGTCGTTTTTTATATTTAATTGCAAAAACGCATCAACTGCATGCGATATCTATAGATTCTCCAGTCGGCGTTTCAGATTTACAATGATATTATCTCTACTAAGTATTTATACATAGTAAATGTAGATTTTCACTCAATTGCCAAATTTGAAAATCTCTTTAATGTTCGCAGTGAAGTAGCTACTTTTTATACAAATTACAACAAAGGAAACAGTTCGTTTTATCAAATTATTTCTTTATGCTTGGTGGGGTGAAACTCAAATAAAATTTATGCGATTATTTGAATTAAACTATTTCGGATCTATTTTTTTCTGAAGGGGGTCGCCGGCTCGCCGGTCTGAAGGGCTCTGTCGTTGAAAAACGTATTCGAGCCTATTTGTCCAAACAGTTTAAAACCGCAAAACTGCGCTGGATAGCTGTCGTCTAAAAAATAATTCGAGTCAAACCTATTTGTTCAAACAATTTACAGTCGTAAAATTCCACCGCTGATATGTAGAGCGAGTCTCTAGGGATCCTTATTGCTGGAGAATTCGACCCCTGTAGAGCCTCCCGAAAACAAAAGTCGACGGAGAAAAGAAATGCTAAACTGTTAATTGTTCAACCAACAAGTTTCACCACTCTTTTAGCGAGTGAGTCTTGAGCGATTCCGCTCGCTCGAGAATTTGGCCGAAATCAGATTCATTGAGTATAAATGACATCGAAAATATACACGCTGCTCAAACGTATTTGTTAAAAAAAAATGTATCGTATACTTTACCGCTCTTCTATAGAGCGAGTCTCCAGCGATTTTCATTGCTAGAGGATTCGATCCTCGCAGAACCTCCCGAAGACAAAAGTCGACGGAGAGAGAAATTCTGAATTATTAATCGTACAATTAACAATACATTTCACATTGTACAATACGTTTTAGCAAGTGAGTCCCCAGTGATTTGTTCGCTCGAGAATTTGGCCGATATTGAATTCATCGAAGACAAACGGCATCGAAAATAAACATACTGCTCAAACCTATTTGTTTAAACAATTTAAAATCGCCTTATTTTACTGCTCGTGTATAGAGCGAGTCTCTAGCGATTTCTATTGCTAGGGGACTCGATTCTCGTAGAACCTCCCGAAGACAAAAGTCGACGGAGATAAGAAATGCTAAATTGTTCATTGGTTAACCAATAAGATTCACCACTCTTTTAGCGAGTGAGTTTCGAGCGATTCCGCTCGCTCGAGAATTCGGCCGAAATCGAATTTATCGAAGATAAATGACATGAAAAATATACACACTGCTCAAACCTATTTGTTTGAAACAATTCTTTCGCATTACTTTACCGCTGTTCCATAGAGTGAGTCTTTAGCGATTTCCATTGCTGGAGGATTCGAACCTCGCAGAACTTCCCGATGACAAAAGTTGACGGAGAGAGAAATGCTGAATGCTTTTAGCGAATGAGTCTCCAGCGACTCCGTTCGCTTGAGCATTTGGCCGATATTGAATTCATCGAAGGCAAATGGCATCGAAAATATACATACTGCTTAAGCCTATTTGTTTAAACAATTTAAAATCGCGTTATTTCACCGCTCTTCTATAGAGCGAGTCTTTAGCAATCTCGATTGCTGGAGAATTCAGATGAAATCAAATGCAGCAACGATACGCGTCGTTCAGAGGATAAGTGTATCATAAACTCATTTGTTTAAACAATTCAATAAAATTGTCTGTGATTTTTTTCAGATTTTTTTATGAGTCCTGCTCCAGATATCTCAGTTTTTGAAAAATGAGAATCAGTTTTCAACTAGATGTACCTTAAAAACTATGGCCTAGGCAAAAACAATTATCGGACTTTGCTCTAAATTTTTCTGAATTTTCTGTTGTTAGTGTGGACATACAGAAAAAATTGGCATCATGGGCCGCGAACTGGTTTAGAAGATATTGCATTTTTTTGTTGATGTTATTCATCTTATCTTTAGTTGTATCAGTCTGATTTGAATTAGTAGTGGACATAACTCAAAAATAACACTATAAGATGAAACTTCAAGCAGCTTCGGATGGTGTAATTGACGATTTCGAAATTTATTGCATTTCTAACTTTACATACTAGGTAAGAAAAAACACAATATGTATGACAAGTGAATGTTTTTTATTGCCCAGTATTAGCAAATCTTGTGAATTATTATATGTTTGTCATCCGTCGAATATAATTTCGAAGTGATCGTGCCGTCTGTTCCCGGAATGAAAGCATGTTGCTTCTGGGATTTCTTGAGGGGGAAGATTTTTTCGAACCTTCCGTCGAGCATGTTTTTTGAATCGGAATAATCCGTCTCAGTCGAAAACCTCACCTGCGTTGCTGGGAAATTGGATGGTAAAGCTGCCCAATCAAATAACTCTGCCGGAGTTGTTATTTGGCGAGTCACACCTAGCTGCAAGCTGGCTCTTGACGCAAGGCGTTTAATGGTACCTCCGATACCATCGCATGGACCTTTGCCATGAGCCGTTTCGAAAAAATGCCATTCCGCCGGCACACCAAAATCATCCGCGTGATGATAGAGGTTGGCGAAATTTTTGAAATTCTTGCACTGTTGAGGAGCCCCGTCCGAGAAATAAAAAATTCGCCACCGATGTGAAATCGATTTTATGAAATCGTCAATAATCCGGCTGAACGTATATACCGCAACCGCATCGTGTTTCAAACAGTCAGAAATGATGACAAAACTTCCGTGCATCAAATCTCCGTTTTTACGGAAGTATATAACGACAGGGTATATCGTGGCCTGATTATTATTCTAGTGGAATCCTGGAACCGCTTCTTGAACCACGAAAGCGTAGTTTTCGGCGAAATCGCAAATGACGATGAACTGCTCTTCGATCAAACTCGATTTTAAAGTTTTGAGATACTGAGATTGCCGTTTGGCGAAAAAAGCATGTCGTTGCAAGCAAGCCGCTTTTTCGCAGAGCTCGTCTACAAAATCTGACGCATTTTGAATCTGAGTTTCAAGAGTCGTTCTAGGTTTAGACACCCACTGCTTGAATGTAATCGTTTCGATATCGTTTTCGTCAAAGAATCGTACGAACAATTCTCTTATCTGTTCGATTCCTGGACAGTTCGTACAAGTACGGAGATGGCAGTAAGTCTCAGGATTCGGACACATCATCATGTTCAGGCAGTCGTCGTAATTATTGATCGTAGGCATCATATTTTTTATGAGTTGGGCCGCGTTGCAGCCTACAACAAAAAAAAATTAATAATATTATGAATCCTAGAATCCCCAAAATGCGCTTATAGAATCTCAGTAGGAATTGTAATTACCCAATAACATCATCTTAACATTTTGATGAATGGCACAAACGCAACTGGTCTGCGTGCCGCTTGCACCAGTTGAAACACAATACCGAGGACACAACGATGCGAAGATCGAAAATCCAACGATGACACCTCCCACGTAGAAATTGACCATCGGCCCAGCGCTGGCTGAGTACCGAACTTGCTTGGCCGACGCTCGGCAAAAATGCTTGGCTCAGGCCTGGAAATGTGACGCCTGGCTGACACTCGGCAGCCAAGTGTCGGCTACGATGCCTGGACCGCGACTGGGCCCATGTCAAAATTGAACATCGACCCAGCGCTGGTTGAGCATCGAGCTTGCTTGGCAAACACTCGGCAAAAGTGCTTGGCCCAGGCATAGAAATGCGACGCCTAGCTGACACTCGGCAGCTCAGCGTTGGCTAAGATGCCTGGACCATAACTGGGCCCATGTATGTAAAAATGTTTACATTAGGCATGCCATGAAAGTGTCTTCGATTATATTAGGGTTCGGCGGAGCACTGGGATAGAGCTAGCATGCTATTTGAGATACGATATATAACCTTCCGGCATTACCGAATAACAGCCCATACATGATCAAATCGTGGCATTCAAAATGGAAGTATCTATGTAAAATTGTTCCGTCGACATTCTATCCAGCTTAGGCTATACATTGGGCCAATCTTAGCACATCACATCACTGTGATATAGGTTTATTATGAGTTTACCCAGATCTGGGCCAGCATTAATCCTCGAAGATTATAGCGGCGATTTTATTTCTAGCAAACTTGCTTGGCCGTTTCATAAAAAGTAATTATAATTATTTTGTTCGTTTAAATGGAAAAAGTAATAATATAAAAAACCATGGTTTGAAATAAAACAAAAAATATATCAAAGTGAAGAAGAATTTTGTATATAGTGAAGGAGCCAATAATGTTCCGACGGTTTTTTTTTATTACTTGGCGTTTTTCTTATTTGTTAAAGTTTCTCGGGTTCCACTGTACTCTGAGTGCGGCCGTACCGTTGCGGAAAGGAACGCATGGTTCTCAAGGATCAGTACAATATTGAATGAACTCAAATTTGTATTTTTTTTTATTCTAATAGGAATGGAATCCGTAGCTGTTCATACAACGCCAACCAACTTTATTATAACTATGAACATTTAATAATTAGTCTTTGTTGTCATAGTTACAGTCATTTTTATTATAAATATGTAGTAACGAGTATGGCATAAAGGAAACTACAAAATATAGTGCGACAAAGAAATTAGTTTCTCTTTGATAACTCCAATCAAATTATTGAGTCCCGCTGATTCCACCCAAAACTCTACATTTTCGTAACAAAAAAATTATGTGATGCTGATACAAAATGGCTAATATTTTAAGGTTATGGTCTTTCCAGATGTTTAACCTTACAATATGACGTTTTACAATTGACAATTTCAACCATAACCTCCTGGTGGGGCCATCTTTTGTCAAACGGCGGAGACTTATTTGTTCTCCCAATATTTAATGGTGACACCAATTTCATGTGACAACAGTAAGATGATTTTTTAAAGTAAAAATAAAATAATACGCAAAATATCATCCCTAAGGTTTAACAATTTTTTTTACAAAATTTTTAGTGAACTTTCTTGGCTATTTTATGAAAAGTTGTTTCACTTTTTTGTACATTTAAATTGAAAATATATAATAAAACCATTGTTTAAACAAAAATAAAAAAATATTCCAAGATAAATCAGAATTTTTAACATGGTAAAACGAGCGATGTTTTCAAAAGAATGTTTTTGCTCGGCGTTCTTTTTTTACATTTTCAAATAATCTTCAACATGAGTTAGCAATAGATGACGCGTTTCAATTTCGGAAGTTCATCCGGACGACCGCAGGTAGATAAGAAAAAATTATAGGATCATTGGGTTCGGATAAAAACCACTCGATTCTTTGGCAATCATTTCTTTGTCCTCTTTTTGAATTTTATTGACGAATAGGAGGTTCAAGCTCGCAGCAGTGAGCGGACGAACCTTGCGAAGAAAAAAGAGGGGCGGGGGGGAGGAGGGCTCGTTCAAAGAGACGCAACAAACAATCGTCACCGTGTACGCCGATCTAAGGGTCACACCACTGTAGATTTTTTTTTAAATTGATTTTTTTACTTAACTTAAGAGATGCTTTGAACCATCTCGAATAAGGGGAAAAAACATTGGTACCTGTAAAAGAAGGTTCGCAGGCCTCTGTGGGTCTGCGGTGGCAGTGCCTGGCCCGTGTCCGAGACATCGACCGTTTTCCTCGAAACTCAAGTTTTTAAAACAGCACGCAGCATAACTCCAACAATTTTCATTCTTTTCGCTCCAAATTTTGAGTACATCTCGAAAATAACATTGCGAAGAGAAAACGTACGGGATTTTCGATGAGTTAATTATAACATTAGTTATTAACAAATGATTGTCCTTTTTTCGTCGAAAATTAAGTTTTTGGTTAAACGCTCGCCAATTACACAAAAATTAATATTTTCACAATCCTCTATATATTTCTCTAGCTATACTTGTGTAAATTAATAGAAATTTTTAATTTTTTTTCTAAAATCAAATTTGCGTCAGCCATACTGCATGCCGCAGAACGTCTTAAACTCAACATGCCTCGCCAGAATGGCCCCAGCGTCACCATTTGGTATAATGTTTTGATATAAATTTCTTTTTGTTCACTTGAAGATATAACTTATATCATCCTTGAATATTTGTATTCTCTTGTTTGTCCTTCTAACAAAAAAAAATCCCGAAATATTACTCAATTTTTGACGTTTACAGTGGTGTAAGCCCTTAAGGTAAAACGAGCGCGTGCCCTTGATTTCTATTGATTTTCTTCAAATTTTGACTAGACATTGTTCATATCATTATACATATTTAAGTGAAGTTTCACAACAGTTGACTATTCAGATTGGGAGATAATGGGTTTTTAAATAACAACTTTTAACACTGCAGGATCTGCATTGACGGAAAGTCAAGTCACATAATTCGTCGTACCATTCTATTGTGTTTATCAAGTTTGAAAAAAAAATTATGTTTAGATAGAAAACTAGTTAGGTAACGAGTGAAAAAAGTTTCAATTGTCTTGACTATTCAGTTTTGCTCAAAACGTTCAGTATCAACAGAATAAACCTCGGTAAAAAATATTTATCCCCTATAATAAGAATACATTATGCAGCACCGCGGAACAGTATTGTTCAATATTTCGAGAACGAAAATAATTATCGTGTTCCTAAAGTTAAAAACTTTTGTCGTAAAAAAAAATATTTGCGTTATAAACATTAATAATTTGGCAATTACTCTGTCTAAATTTCCATGCAGACCCTACAGTGTTCAAAGTTGCAATTTTAAAACCCATTATCTCTGAATCTAAATAGTCTATTGTTCTGAAATTTCACTGAAACATGCATAATAATAAAAACAATGTCTGGTTAAAATTTGAACAAAATCTATAGAAATCAAGTGCACGCGCTCGTTCTACCTTAACGCGTTTCAACGGTTGGCCATTTAATTCTGTTGGGCCGGAGGTTTGGACCAGTCGACGCTGAGTATGAGATGATGGTAGCCGTAACCATTGAGACACAAGAAGGCCCTAGCATACTCGGCTTTTGTTTTGAATTGTACATACGTAAAGGAAAGGCCTTGCCCAGTTTGGTAGTGCGATCCTTAGCGAGATATTGTTTCTGAATGAAGCCGAAGGGTTCGACGAGTTCCTTAAGGTCAGTCTCGCTGGTGCTCTCGGAGAGATTGGAGACAGCAGTGATATCCCGCGACACTGGGACTGTACACTGTAGCCTCGATGATTGACACCCTCTCTCATACTCGGTAGTACGTACTTACTGACCTGGATAAATCCGATGGTCCATCTAAATGGTAAATCCGACGCTACATTGGTTCTGGTTCTTACATCACAGCCCAGTTACCGTACCCACCACGTATGTGCGTATGGTATCGGTATCAGTATTAGTATGGTGAGGATACAGTACCGGTATGTTTTACGATGTTGAAGTTTGCATCGTTGGAGTACAACGGAAATTCTTTTCCATCTCTTTATTTCCTTATCTTTTTTATCATCCAAAACCTTTTTTCACATATTTAGTCTGAAGATCTCCAATTAGGATCGTGAAAAAAGTTTGAGTCGTGTTGAAGAGCTATTCGTGCCCAAAAAAATGGGCTGCGAAACGTTCGTTGCGTTCCAACGATGAAAGTTTCAATATAATTATGTTTTACTATCGTACATTTGCGTGTAGCGGTATACTACCGTACAGGTACACCGTAGGGTACAATCTCTGTACCCTCTACCAATAATACGCTCGGGTATCAGGGTGAAGCTGGTGTTGAACTTTCGTGCTGCATTTTGGTCGCACACTGCTCAGGGAATCGAGGATTTTTAGGGTAATGACAATGGCTACGGATCGTCGGAAAATATGCTATCTGCGATTTTTCACGAATAAATACCGAGGTATTCCTGCGAAGAGCAAATAATCTGGAGTTTTTTTACATCGGAGCCGTTGACTCTTTGACACATCAGCGAGCGGGAAAGCAATGCGAGGGAAGATCATGGCAAATGACACAGTACGTAAATTGAGGTTATGAGACAGGCCATATTTTTTATTCTTACGTCAATATACATTCCAGCGATACGATCGTGCTATCGAAATTCGAGGATACACAATAATATCCATATGATCGCGGATACGGGAAAATTCCATCGATGTCGAAGAATTCGTGAACTTCGCGTGCCACCGTCGTCGCGTCGAAACGACACTTTGCATCGTCGTCGGTAAGAACAAAACGGAAACACTTTTCGAGTCTCGCTTTCACCGTGAGCAAACTTACTCGTTAATTTTCGTCAATGTTGCACTTCGGAGACGCCGAGAAACTTCAAGTGTAGAAGAACGATGTAAATTAATCTAACGCGACAAACCGCCGAGGTTCCGATCAACGCAAGTGCCCGGCGGTACGAGATAGGGGGGCACTGCGTATAAAAAGTCGCGGTGTGTTCGTAAGTCGGTCAGTGGCGTCGAGATCGGTGGCATCAATCAGTGGCGTCGAATTTTTATATTTTTTATTACTTGGCGTCGTGACGCTGCCGCGTCTCTTGATCATTAAAAATATTTCTAGTTCAATTTAATTTTTTAGATAGTGAAGCAACCAAATGTTTTCAACTGTTGAACTGTTGAAACGTCGAAAAAAATTTGTTTCGACCTTTCTGACCGACTGTTCGAGAATGTCAACGATCGCGAAATTTCGACAAGCCGAAGCGTCGGTTCGGTCTTAGTGGCGAAGATTCCTTAGTACTGGAAGCCAAGCTTCGATATTGTAGACTTTCCCAAACGTTGGCACATCGATGGCACAGAACAGACCCAACTATTGTTTGAAGGTTCTGAGAACCAACATTACTGATGCTGCACCATTTAACAGTCCAACGCAGCCCGGGCATAATTCGACTATAGATTCAGCTTCGGCTATATCATTACAGTAAACATGCGCCAACCGCTGGCCTAGTCTCGGCCGAGCGTTAGGACGATTGTCGACACCCAACCTTTTTTCCGTTAATGAGAAACACAACTTTATCATCGGCGTTATTCTGGCCCATGGTGTAATTAACATTCCTAATTGACGGAAAAAAGGTTGAGTTTCGACGATCGTCCTAACGTTCGGCCGCGTCTAGGCCAATGATTTGTGCATGGTTTCTGTAATGATATAGCCGAAGCTGAATCTATAGACGAATTATGCCTGGGCTGCGTTGGCCCGTTAACTGGTGTAGCATCAGTAATGTTGGTTATTAGAACCTTCAAACAACAGTTGGCTCTGTTCTGTGCCATCGATGTCCCAACGTTTGGGAAAGTCTAGAATATCGAAGCTTGGCTGCCATTACTGGGCCAAGTCTCGGCAGACTGTCCACCATCGGCTGAGTATTGGAATTTCTACATGGGCTGGGTGATTTTTCTTAAAAAGCTCATATAGTTCTTTCAAATTAGCCAAAAGAAGACGTTTCTGATAGTGAACTCTTGAGCCATTTGCTTCTTTCACCGAGATATAATCTTTTTTTCCTGGCATAGTGGCACTCACTTCATCGTCTACATAGAACTTGCGAATTTTTTCCAACGTCTCGAGAGGTAAATAACCACCTAATATGAAAATGAAATAAAAATCTCTTTATTGTAATACACAATTAATATCGAGGAAGTTTAAAATTTGCAGTTTTCGTTGACCGTTAAAACTATTTTTATTTTTCTTAAATAATTACACCGTAAAAACTAATTAGTTCGTACCATGTTTTCGTTCCGGCGTGGATAGGATCCCATGCGTAGATTTTAGTGTCTTAGCTAATCTGATCAAATACACGGAACTCGTTGGAAACTCGGACTGGATCTTCGAAACTGACCAGCTGGTCGGCAGAAGCGTTAAAATTTGGATTTTTTCATTTTTTTTCGTGTCTGTATTTTCAAATTTTTCTCGCAGATCCTGTAACATTTCCATCAACGCAAACTTGTCTGGATTTGGGTTTTCAGTCTCAACGTGTAAAGCTTGCTTCAATGCATTCGATGATTTATCGAGTTTTTCCGTGACCCACGATTGTATTTTTTTTTTTTTTTGGATTGGCGACTGCTCAAGAAGTTGGAGCGCAGCATTAACACGCACAAGCTGACATTCAGATGGTGTATCCGAAATTTGAGACGACGACTCCGTCGGAGTTTGCGAGAGTTCTAGTAACACAAGGTTCAATTACGTAAGCTAGGAGCTAAATTACGATGTTTTCATATAAGTTGACTAAAAAAATGTATAATGAAACTCTTTTTCTATGTACGTACCAATTGGTGTATCAACATTTGGAGAGTCGAGAAGGTGTCTTCTGCACTACCGGCATAAGTAGGTGTTATTATCGATATTATTGGATCCTTTCGGCAACATTGGAATCGAAGGATGTCGTAAATCCTTTTTTCTAGCTGCACCGTCGTGTAAACGAAATTGGTTACAACAACGACCGAATCGATTCATGCCTGAAGTCGATGCCATAATAAATAATAAAAAAAATTCTCCTCGATCGGAATTATTAGGCCGGTCAACGATTACACGTTTTTTCGTAAGCACTGAGCAATCACTTTGGTCAATAGATATTTGAATCGCCCATCAATTTAATCCGTCGCTGATGGTTGGAATATTTATCGTGATTTCCGATGAACTTGCACTAGCATAACATACTTGCACCGTCAGAAGCCGAAAAGTGAAAATAAAGGTTATGGAATTTCACATACAATCATAACATCGAAACCGGCCAAGCAAATACGAGAACGTTTACTACCGACTTTGCCGCCGGTGTCGCGTCGCTCGGGCGGAAAATTTGAAAAAAATCAATCTTATAACATACAAAAAACTTTGATATATTTTTTTATGTGAAATTCAAAGTTTCTCCCAATTAATAATGCAATTCATATCAATATAAAAGATTTTTTTAAAATGCAAGTCAGCCTGTATCTTCTATACCAGTTCGCGGCCCATCTTGTCATTTTTTCTGTACGTCTATACGAACAACAGAAAATTTAGAAAAATTTAGAGCAAAATCAAACATGACATACTTTTTGAAAATCGATTTTTTTCATTTATTATAGAATTTTTGTACGAAAAAGTAGAAATCTTATTGTTAAAGTCAAAAGTTCATTAAAAATTAAAAATATTTTGTCTCATAATTTTTTTTTGCCTTGGCCATAGTTTTCGAGGTACATATAGTTGAAAACTGATTCTCATTTTTCAAAAATTGAGATATCTGGAGCAGGACTCATAAAAAAATATGAAAAAAATCACAGACACTACTAGTAGGTACCTTTTGATAATAAAAAAATTGCCGGACCCTGAAAAATAGTATAATAATAGTGAGGGTTTTGACCTTGCTGGAAACCTGTGGAATGCCTCATATATATATATATATATATATATATATGCATGTGTGTGCGTTAATTGTTCATTTACAAAATGATTTATTAATTGCATCGCTCTTTCGCGAGAGCAATGATCGGGCAACCATTTTTGCCGGACTCTGCACGCAGAGCAGATTCACACCTCATGCTTGGTCTCAAGCATACTATAGAAGCGTACCACGGTCGTCTAAGACTAGGTGTGTGTATCGACCGACCGCTACACACACACATCCAGCCAGAATGTTTTCGTTACGACCGAACCGCGTGCAAAAGGTAACTTCTTTTTTTCTGCACGTGGCCGGCGTAACGAATACACACACGCGCAGCACCGTCGCCTATCGGGCCTCGACTCTGCGGCGTAGCGCCTGGCATCGAGGCCCTATGGAAAACGTGCGCTGCGCCATCGGGCGGTAGTAAGCGGCGGTTCATAGCTAAAAACTGCGAGCTCTGCACCACTGCCGTGACGGGAGGCCGCGTCAAAATTTTCCAGCTTGTGACACATCGCCTTAAGAGAAGTTACCAGGGAATAGGCAGTCCTTGGTTGGCTTTTGAATGGTTCGGTCCTGAGGTACGACCGACACACTGTAAATTCAATTATGAGACCAGCCCAATAATAAACTTACATTCCTATTCAACGAACTTGGGTTCCAACTCTTAATTTTGCAACGATCCCAAGCGCGAGCAAGCCCGTGTGCTAGAGCGAGACAGCTCGACCGAGCCGGAAGAGGAATCCAGAGGAAAGGCAACAGCCAAGCAAAGCCAATCCCAGAAAATCCGGATCCCGAGGATCAACAGAAGAAGAACTCAACAATCAGAAAAATCGTACCCAGAAGCAGAGTATGAAACGGAGGAACGAAGACCAGGACGATCAGCAGATCATCGATCAGCATGCATTTTGCGATCATCTACCTGTAAGTGACGGAACATTTCATAAATAAACTCCTCCAAAGCCAGAGAATTCGTCTATGTCGGACAAAGAAAAAGCAGACCGGTATCGATTGCCCGGGAGAGTCGAACTATCGTGATCGTTAGATTCGTTTTTTAACACAGTCGTAAGTTACGACGGTGAAAGTGATTTATGCCGAAAGTGTCGTAGGGAAAACCCAAGCACAGAAAAACTAGATTTGACTCCCGTCACGTACACGAAATATTTAAATCTGAAGCGTCAGCATAATCAGCCTTCGGAACACGATTCGTCAGATGCGTCGTCCAGTGCTGACGAAACATTTAATCACGTTGAAACCGAAAGAAATCGCGAATTAAGTCGCCAAGATTTTACGTTATAAAATCAACGGATAGTAACAATGGCTGAACACGACGACTATATGTCAATGAAAGAGGCTCAAATGAGCATCCCGCATGCACTCCTACTCCCACTCCTCGGTAGCCGAGGTGGTGGGGATGGAGTGGGGATGGTCGTCCTTATCCCCCCCCCCCCCCTCGTCGGTATCCGAGGTGGAGGGGATGGAGTGGGGATTCCCCCCACGCCCGGCAGCGGGGTGTGGAGGGGGATAGCCGGCGTGGAGGGTTCGCCATAGCGGCCCCTTTTTTTACTTTATGAAAATTCATTTTTTTTTAGAAATAAAACTGTCTTACTCACCGAGGCCGTTGCTGCTCCTGGTGACGGTGAACTCCGAGGGTACACACACCCACGCACACACACACGCGCGCATACACATTCGAGCACGAGTGTCACGGCTCGTTCTCCCACCCCTCCGGCTCGAACGAATCGTCGAACCCGTCGTCGGGCCACCCCGAGTCGTAAAAAGCGACGGATTCGGGCCCGTCGTTCAACGCCGCGATTATCACCGTCGCGACGTCGACCCCGTTGTACATGCGCACGCGGGGGAGGGGGGTGCCTTTTCGGCCACAGCCACGACGACGCGGTTCTCTACGAGGTCCGCGAGCAGGTCCGAGGCGACGGGGATGGTCTCAGGATGCGCGATCCCCGAAACCGTGCACTGTATAATGAGGCCCGCGGAAAATGCGCAAAAGAGCGCGGGGTTGTACAGCTAGTCCGCGTCTACGTACCCGCTGTACCCCTCATCAAGAAAAAAAACTTCACTATATCCCTCGAAGTCGCACGACACTATGTTCCCCCGGAGTACGTCACAGCCACCTGCGGGGATTATCACGCACGACGCTCCCGGCACAACATCGTCGAACGGGAGGCGTACTCCCGCCCGACGCTACACGTAAAACGCGTACCGGGCTTCACGCAACCACTCGTGCGTTTCGCCCGTCCTCACTGTGCGTATATATACGGCCAAGCCGTCGACGCGGGAAACGCGGCACGCAAACGGCGCCACAGGGAGTTCGAGGCACTCGGGATACATTTTTCGCGGGCTGGTGGAACGCGCGCGACGGGCTCATCCGACGGTGAGCACAGAGTTTAGATAGCATCGATGCACGTGTACAAGCTAAGCGATGCACTTTAGCTTCGCTCCGCGATGAGTCGCCGGTGAGCTCACCGTAGGAGTTTGCGAATTATGCTGATAACTGTCAAAATCTTTTGCGCAGCAGCCCACATGGGAGAAGCCGTACTCTCGGTCTCTCCTCTTTGTGTGGATATTCGTACCTGCTATACAGCACGCACACCGACGGTCACGAGCATACGTGTGTCGTGGCATCGGGCCACTTGGTGGCACACACACACGTGCGCTCGTAGCAGCCCGCAAGGGAGAAGCCGTATTCTCGGCATCTCCTCTTTGTGCGGGTATTCGTACCTGGTATAGAGCGCGCACACCGACGGGCGCGAGCATACGTGGGTCGTGGCATCGGGCCTCTTGCTACTACATGCAGGCGCCCGCGTAGTGGTTCGCGATGGAGAAGCCGTATTCTCGGCCGCTCCTCTTTGTGCGGATTTTCGTGCCTGCTATAGAGCGCGCACACCGACGAGCACGAGCATACGGGTGTGTGTGGCACCGGTCCACTTGCTACTGCACACACGCACGTGCGTCGCTCGCTACCGTATGCTTTTAAAAATGAATAACAATTCAGAGATTGATCCGAACCCCATACATGCTTATATCAGCCTATTCAGAATTTCAGCCTACATGCTCGAGAACATCTCAGCTGAGGGATAGCCTGTATATAGCATACCATACTTATACTCATTCTATCTTTTTCAAATAGAGAGCGCAGGTCCTTGGAGAACGTTGAATTTGAATTCGACTATGATTTTTCGGGATTTAATTTTAACATGAAACTTCCCCGGCAATAATCGCTCGACGGAGACGTTGATGAAGATACTTTCAGGAATGTCCGCGCGTCAGCAAAAATGCAGCTGCGCGAAATATCGGTTTACACGCTCGGAGAAATAAATCTCGAGATTTTCAAAAAGACTATTGTCATCAAATGTACTACATGTATGTGTGATAAATTCACGCACACACACACACACACGCACATTGCTCGTGACAACGCGAACATTTGAACAATTAAAAATGCTGTCAGTAGTGATCTAGACAGCGTTCGATACATTTCTCAGGAGCAGCTATGGATAGCCGTAATATTCGTACGTGCATTTTAGATCTTCTTCGCTTGGTCAAAACGCGGAATGCACAACTTCGCCGAAGGTATAATAATAACTGGTGCACCGAATTGCGATATTTACTGGAAAATTCTCTCATAACTCGTTTGAAATATGTGTTATGGTGGGCTCCGCTGCGAGCCCTTGTGACGGCCTATAACAGAGGTCTGTTTAGAGGCTACAGGGTTCTCCTATGTGTGGTTGAAAAATTACAACGTAGAAATCTCGAGACTACTCCGTGCACACGTAATCTCATCAATGAAATAACCGGTAAGTTGTGCTCCGTAGTGTGCGAGCATCTCTTTCAAGTGTGATATCGTGGTAATGCAGAAGTACCCCTAGATTATCGCCGGCTCTATGATGCGAGCTCCGATGAAGAAGCTGTACTCGCCGAGGGGGCGCAAACCGTGGAGGAAGAAACAGCGCGAGATGATGAAAGCGTGCATGACGACCACCTAGATTCCGTGATTGAAGGACCATCGCGCAATAATTGCACCGACTCTGAAATGCTTATGGGTCCTGATCTACGCCCCGCGACCAACAATGAGGAGACTGTTCATAGACTTCCTGATTACCTTCAGCTATCCCCCATATCAGATGTTGGAGAAGAAGAAGGGGTACTACAGCAACTGGTTCTAAGTCCGGTAGATATATTTGCGGATATTTCCGACGCTGAGACCCGTGTCCGACCGTCTACATCCAGTATGGGGCACCCGTCCGAAATATTTACCGGTAGTAACGAGTGTAAGTATTAATAATAATAATAATCCATTATCATACATTAACAATACGTTTTTATCAGATATTAATAATAAATCACATGCAGATTTGAATCCTCGTTTTAACGAGAATAACCCGAGCGTGGCAACGACGACGACGACGACGACAACGACGACGACGATGACGCCGATCAGGCTGTAAGCGAGAGAGGCAACATCATGCTGGAGCAATGGGCTCGCGAGATAGTCAACGACGCGCAACACCCTGCTGAGGAATACGAGCATAGGGACAGCCAACTATGGATGTGGCCTTTTGGAGGTGACTCGCCACAGCAGCAGGGTGAAAACGATCTACCGCACGATGATGATGATGATGATGATGATGATGGTGTTGATGACGATTGGCTAAATCGTCTTTTGACTTCGAGCGACGACTCAGGTAAACTAACCCCTCTTTATTACTCGCATCGGTATATACATTATCGGTTTTGCAAAGCTAATATTAACTTGAAAGATTTTGTTTCCAAAAATCGAGAGTGAGCTATTATATTTTACGGCAGGTTATGCATCAGTATCTCTGCTGTTTGATGAAGACGCTTTGTAGACGTCCATGGTTAGAAGTAGCAATAACATCAGGTCCATTTTGAGCTTACTTATTGACATGGTTAAGCAATTTTAAGCATTCCTACTCATTTTTACAGGCGTACAAGAAGGTTTCGGCCGTAGACGGCAGCGCGATGAGTCCTTCGACGATGTACAGCCGCCAGGCGTGCGTATTGAGATCATCGAGAAGGCTCGTCGGTACTTCAAGCGTTTTAAACTACGAGGCCGAGAAATCACCGTACGCGTTCGTCAACCCCCACCTGGTCGTCATTTATTACCATGGCTGGAAGGAGCGTTTCGTGACCTTTTGACGTATATCACAGCGTCTTGCGAGGCTGGCGATTACATAGGTATATCGTTTGCCTCGACCAGCTTACCGCACGGCCCCGTTTGGCTCTCGCTTCGACCCATTAGAGATTGCGCGTTCGATGATATTTGGCAGTTAATAATGAGTGTTGCTCAGAGTGCTGCATCATTGAATATTGACGATGCATGCATAATCAAAGCCAGTATTGTCAGGGGCGTTGAGGGGACTGGTAGAAAACGCTTAACACATGAGGGGGTAGCAAAAAAATCCATTCTTACGATACGCAATACCGATACTCTGTGTTTATCACGGTCACTGGTGGCGGCGCGCGCGTATGCCGAACGGGGTGAAATACGCTCAGGTAGTTTACACGCAAACTGGCAGCGTAAGAGGCAGACTAACGGCTCATTGCAGAAAAATGCTGCTCTTGAATTAACGAATGCAGCGGGAGTTATAGTACCGTCAAACGGCTGCGGTGTCCGTGAGATTGCTCTCTACCAGAATTATCGACGGCTGTGTTCGACGGCTCGCAGCAAGTCTGAAATACTTTTGGCAAAATCGAACACACGCTGCACATTTTATATTACGAGCGTTCGCATCATTATTAGCCGATATTAAATTTACGAGGCGCCGTGGGAAGCCGCGATTTTTTATCCTCGTGTAATTCGCAATACCGTAGATTTAACCATAGATGTTTAAAAAAGTGCCCTGATTGCATGACGTCACCACCGTGCGATCCCGAAGTAAATGCAGCTATTCAATGCGAAGCGTGCGCGCGCGAGTTTTACGGGCTGCAAGGTTTCGAAAATCATTTGATTGTTAAACAGTACAGAAAACGCAAATCAAACAGCGTGTGTGCCTCGTTCAAGCGGTGCCTCGAATGCCTGAAAATTGTCAGGCCTCTCGATAAAAGACGAAAACACATTTGCGGCGTGGCCTTTTGTAAAGCATGCAGAGCGGATCGACCCTATTATCAAATGTGCTTTATGAAGCCTATTCGCGGTGGTCAAAGTACGGGGAAAATACTTTTTATATTCTACGATTCTGAGACTCAACAATGCACACAGGTACCAGGCGATGCGAATACTTTTCTACACGAGCCCAACTTGTGCGTAGTTCAACGAGTTTGCACGTATTGTTGCACTCGTGATTCGATGACCGAGCCATGTGAGTATTGCGACTCTCGACAATATGTATTTCGACAGCAGCCTGTGGGACAATTGGTCGAACTTGCTATGCAGCGTGTCGAGCATTTTTCGCGTACTATCCGTATTGCTCATAATGCCGGTGGCTTTGACGCGCAGTTCATTTTGCGCTATTTAATTGAAGAAAAAAAGGTCCAACTGCCAAGTATAATTATGAACGGCCCGAAAATCATTTCGATGCGTGATGAAAAACTTGTTTTTCTCGGCAGCCTAAACTATTTTCACATGCCTCTCAGTGCGCTTCCTAAAGCTTTCGGTCTCACAGACGCTATCGTTAGAGGTGTTTTCCCTCATTTGTTTAACAGGCCGGAAAATCAAAATTATGTGGGCCCCCTACCAGCCGTAGAGTATTATTCTCCCGACACGATGCGCCCCGCGGAGCGCGAAAAATTCTTAGCCTGGTATCACGAATCTAAAGACAGAGACTACGTGTTTGACTTTTCGAAGGAACTCGTAAGCTACTGCACGGACGACGTCACGATCTTGAGACGCGCGTGTATGGCTTTTCGTGACATGTTTATAGCCAGCGGCCGGGTTTGTCCGTTTGACGAGAGCACAACGATAGCCTCGGCCTGCTTCAGTGCCTTTCGGAAAAATTTCCTCAAAGACAATACGATCGGTATTCTGCGGTTGGGCGGCTATAGGTGGGTTCATACCTAATCAAAAAAGGCAATTTCATGGCTTGTATGGATGGAGCATACTCTCGGAGAGCGTATTATACACAGTGGCCGTTCGCGCGAATTTAGATTACCTCAAAATTTACTAGTCGACGGCTATTATGAAACAGGCAATACCGCGTACGTATTACAATTCATGGTTGCTATTGGCACGGTTGCCCTGAATGCTTCTCACTCAATAGAGACTGTAAACAACGCGGTGATATGTCAATGGACGAGCGGTTAGAAAGAACTCTTGCTATAGCTAATAGAATTCGCTCGGGAGGTTATCAGTTAACGGAAATCTGGGAATGCGAGTGGGACAGGCTTTTGGGAACTAGTGCTGAAATTCGCGAACTCATACGGGATCATCCGTTGACGGCTGCGGAACCCTTAAACCCTCGTGATGCTTTCTTCGGCGGTCGCACGGAGAATATGGTGACGCTCTATGATGTTAAAGAGACGGAGCGCATACGCTACGAAGACGTCTGCTCTCTGTACCCGTATATTTGCAAATTTGGTAAATACCCTATCGGACATCCGAAAGTATATATAGGCGGAGAATGTTTAGAGCTGACAGGACCCACTAGCGATCTAGCGCGTGTCGAAGGCCTGGTGAAATGTACCGTTCTACCACCACGCGATCTCTACCACCCTGTTTTGCCTGTGCGTATGCATCAGCGACTGCTGTTCTCTCTGTGCCGCACATGCAGCGAGATGATGAATGAGGAAGAGTGTATGCATGATGATCCAGACGAGCGTGTGTTCGAGGGTACCTGGGTTGCCGATGAATTGTGAAAAGCCGTCTCATGTGGTTACACGATACTCCACATTGCCGAAATCTGGCAATACGAAGTAACGCAATTCAATCGTGACACACAATCGGGAGGTTTATTCGTCGAGTACATTAACACCTTTTTGAAGATCAAGCAGGAGGCGGGCGGATAGCCTGAGAACTGTTTGGACGATGAATCCGCCCAGGAGCGTTATATCGCTAGCTTTGAGCAATCAGAGGGGATTCGTTTGAATCGTCAGTCGATAGCCAAAAACCCCGGCCCACGCTCAGTCGCTAAACTATGTCTGAATTCGTTCTGGGGAAAATTTGGACAACGCGAAAACCTGCCGCAAACAGTCGTAGTATCAACGCGAAAAAAACTTATGGAGTTATTAACTAATCCAGAATACGATATTACAGGTATGCTGTCGGTGAACAATGAAATTCTTTACGTCAATTATATTAAAACCGGTGAGGCTGTGGTACCCTCCAGTATAGCTAACGCTGTAATAGCTGCATACATCACGGCACAAGTGCGTTTAAAACTTTATGGTTACCTGGAAGGTCTGGGAAGACGTGCGTTGTTCTGCGATACCGACTCCGTACTTTATGTAACGAGAGAACAACCTGATGCCTACGAGCCCCCGAAAGGCCAATTGCTTGGCGATTTAACTAACGAGCAACCACCTATGGCGAGGGCAGTTACATAAGAAGTTCCATTTCCGGCGGCCCTACATTTTATGCATTCATCGTGCGTGCGCCTGACGGGACAGAGAGTGAGGTATGCAAAGTCAAGGGTATCACGCTTAATTTTGCAAACAATGCGTTAATAAACTATGAGTCCGTACGATCCTTCATCGTGGGTGAGCGAGAGGATCCTATTGTACTGAGATACGATGCCATTAGACGTACAGAACTTCATGATGTTGTCACACGAGGTGAGACAAAAACGTGCAAGCCATCGAGCATTAAGCGAAGACGTGATGGACAATATGGATCGCTTCCCTACGATTATCGCCATTTGTAAAATATACTGTAAATATATTTTTTACGTAAAAAGCCGAAAATCTTATTTAATATTGCACTGAGCCTAAATTTCCTCATTTACCGCGATGGACACGAGGTGGCAACATCCCTGGACTTCTATGATCTGCGGGCCGACACACAGTAGGAGAAAAGCCCAAAAACCTGGCCAAAACCTCAAATGACCTTTGACGGGAATGAAAATTGGCTTACAGGGGTTTTCAAGGTCGCTGATTACGAATCTGAAAGCCAAATTATCGTAAACAAAATGGCCGATCCAATATGGCTGACATGAATGTTAAAAAGTTGCCAGATGTCGACAAAAATTGGTATTTACGGGTTTTCATGGTCGCTGATTACGAATCCGCAAGCCAAATTATCGTAAAAAAATGGCCGATCCAATATGGCCGACATGAACGTTAAAAAGTTACCAGATGTTGACAAAAATTGGTATATACGGGTTTTCAAGGTCGCTGATTACCAATCCGATATCTATTGTTTATAACTTGCAACAAAGAGCTTACAGCAAATTGTTATAAACAAAATGGCCGAGTATCCTGCTAAATAGATAAATTAATATATTTAAAAAAATCATCATAATAAAATAAACGTGAACAGTGTATTCTACGCAATTATTATTTTTATTTCCAAAATACATACGGAACGTTTCAAAAATAGAAAATTTTATTCTTAATCAAAATCGTAATCGGAGTCGGAGTCGGAGTCAGAATCATTATCCGAGTTTGTATCTATTACAACTCCCGGCACGGCTTCAATCTCGGCGCAAAATTCGTCTGCTGCAGCAGTCACTTTAGGAGCGATCAACATCGCTACAGCTTCCGGCGACAAACTCTTCAGCTTCTTCTGTGGTAGTCTTCTGACACTTGAAATGTACGGATCAGAAGTAACTAAGAGCCGATGAAAAACATCTTCCATAGTTTTAACCCTGGAACTTTTTCGCGCAAAATCTTCTCGATATCGTTTGATGTCTTTGTTTCGAGCTTCCTGAGCATCTTCGGATAATTGGCCGATTGGTAATAGAGCATGAGTTATTATCACTGGACCATGAATTAATAGTTTGTGCACCGAAGTAGGCATGGAGTACCAAGGGTATAATGCAACGGTCTTTCTTGCCGTTTCAATAGCATACTGTTCAAATCTTTCACAGTTTATCTCGTGGCCACACGATATAACTTGTAGGATTACGTACAAGCGTTTAATAACTTCTTCGTTGACCCCCGTCATCGCAGCGGAAACCGTCGAATTTTCAAAGAATCACCGAGCTGTGTTGCCATCATTGCTGCTGCCGTATCCAGGCTTTGGGCGATCGATATTTAGACCCAATTGCTTCTTGAATCCTTCTTGAATGGCCCTCTTGCGTTCCTGGGTAATTTTTTTTTCTTCGGCACTTCGAGCTTGCCATTTTTTAATGCCGAGTTTGTAAGACACGTGTAAGCAATACTCGAAGCACCGTATCCACGCATGCAGCGTCGACAATCCGAACTTCAAATTTGTTTTATTGATTTCCCTTTGCAATACAGTGTCGATGGCATTAAAATCTTTGCTGGTTGCTCCACACAAATAGCACCGTTGAGCAGATTTCGTCAATGATACAGCGTTGCAAACTTTACCATCTATCATGGTGAACATCAACTTGTACATTACGGAGATTTCTTTTCCATCTATTACACTTTCGAATGGACGAAGTGACTTTATTTGTTCTTCAACAATTTGGACTTCATTAAGTGTTGACTCTGTGCCTTCGCGTAGAAACAGTAGTCTAAGCGGTCTACAAAATCGTGGAGACGAGGGTCTGGGGTTCTTCCAAACAACTATTTCTTCCTTCGATTGTTGATCATAACACACGAGTTGTAATGGCACGACTGAAGTAAAGAATACATGCGCATCAGATTTGCTGTCATCACTGAACGTCTGCTTATATTCACTTTGCCCAGAACTTTCATCGCAACCCCACTTGCAAATCAAGTCCATTTTACGAACATTATCTGGAGTCAATCTTTGAATGAGTACATTTTGGACGAGTAAAATACGTTCAACTGTATGATCTAATAGTGCCTGTAGTTGGACTTCTGCACTACTCTCTGTAATCCTGATTGCATCACGTGGTGGATAACAACGCTTTTTTGCTTTCATCACTTTTTCGTAAGACGGATATAGCTTACAGTTATTTTCCTTCCCTAATCTTCTCATTCCCTGGTAAGTACTCTTGGAGAATTTATATTCAATCATAGCGGAAAGTGCAGCCTCTTCGGATAAAGTAATTTCATCCGTTGCTGAGTAAGCTTTACGATACTTGGAAGCTCTTAAAGGACTCGTCATTGTTACGTCCTTAATAACTTTTGCGGCGTCGGATTGTCCTGAAGAGCGAAGGCTCATCTGAGTAGCGTATGCTAACTCGACCGAGTTGAACGATGTACGAATATCTTGGGTCTTCCTTCGTTTAGATCTTTCACTGGACATTGTAAACTCAAGGGACGGGCGGCCGCCCGTATTACCCGGGCTTGTTACTACAGTGTCTGTAGGTGCGGCAAAACATACCTGCTTGCTAAGCCATTCACCGTTATTCTTGAAAAATACACAGGATTTTCTGTGAGCTTGTTGCCACCTCGTTCTCATTTGATTGAAGAGTATCGAAAAAGTCTGTTTCGAGTCCTCAGGCACTACAACTGTACGTCCGGTGTCCTTGGAAATTTTTTCTACCATAAATTCGATCAAGGAAGCGAATTTATCGGATAAATGCTCGCTGATTATCAGAAATACTTCTTTCCTTGTCAGCACCAATTCTTTGTAACCGGATCCTGTAATAAAGACATAAAATTGTAGAAAATAGGTGTTAAAGGAAAAGATAAAATTTTCAATTAATACAAAAACTTGAACAATGTACATTATTTTACCAAATAAATAACCGCAATAATTGAAATAATTTTAAGAACATTAGACAGAAAATATTGACATGGATTTGGTTAAAAGAAAGCTTTGCTTACTATATAATATATATATATATTCAAATATTTTATTCGAATGTTATAACATTTCATTCATATTTAAGAAATTTTTATGTGGTTGATTTTAATATGTATATATATATATGCATACGTATATATCATAATTAAATCACAGAAAATTTATATATATATATATATACACATACATATATATTAAAATAATTCATTTCAAGCGTATAACAGCCGTCTTGTCCGTTATGATGCTACTTCACCCATTCTCAGGTAGAGGCGCAGCGGCTGCTCAATAGCGCCGCGTGCACGCTCGGCTACCGCACGATGCGAAAAAAATCATAACGGACAAGACGCACGTTTTCCGCAGGTAACTCTTGTAAATTTCGAAAGCGTATACATTAAACTAAAGGCCGAGACTAGGAGCTTTGCAAAATGTGACAAAATATATAACTTTTCGGACCGTTGAAAATATAAGTTTTCAAAATTATTCAATTTTATTTATGCCGAAGGCTATACTACATTTCAATCATTTATACCTAAACTTTCGATTCAACCGATGTAAAAACATGTTCTACATACCTCCAGAAGTCGTATCCATGTTGCAGAATTGAAATTAAACCCGTCACTTTAAAGTTATGGGTTTTTGAAGTGAGCGTTATTTTCGTCTGTTCAGCACGTGACACGTACACTCTTCACGAACACTCACTGCCAACTGACGCTGCGGCGCAGGTATACACTTAAAGGGCTTTCCCTTCCACAATAGAATGCAGTTACTAGTCCTCTACCTGAATGACTACTCAACTGACCCTATTTCGAAAATTTATTTTTTGGGGTTTTGGCCAGGTTTTTGGGCTTTTCTCCTACTGTGCGGCAGGATGCGGTAAAACGTATTTTGTTAAAAAATTTCTGAAATGTATCACGTGCATGAACAGCGAGCGCTTTGAGAGAATAATATTTTATTATTCCGAGTGGCAGACAGCATATACGGAGTACGGTGATGCCATAGAATTTCGCGAAGGATTACCCCAGACCGCCGATTACTCAAACGACCCCCGCGCGCAGCTCTTAATTATCGATGATCTAATGCGTGAAGCATCGAGCAATACCGTTGTCGATCTATTCATCAAAGGCAGTCATCATAAGAACTTGAGCGTTATTTTTATAACGCAAAATTTGTTCCATTAGGGCCAAGGCCAGCGGGACATCTCTTTGAATGCTAATTATATCGTTATCTTCAAAAACCCTCGCGATCGTGCTCAAATACAGCACTTGGCGCGCCAAATATGTCCCGAAAATCCACGATTTCTACAGGAGGCTTATTACTACACAACATCTAGACCACACGGATATTTGTTGCTAGATATGAAGCAATCAACACCCGATAATTGTCGATACCGCACATGTATTTTCCCTGATGATATTCGCCATTTCTTTACGTACCGCGAAAGAAATTAAAAAGCGGTGACACATATGGAGAATTACCAGTTCTTGGCCTGTGATGGCACGCAGCGGATCGTTTCTTTGCAAGAAGAGCGTTGCGATATTGAACGCTCTTCAATATCTCACCAAAGAACAGCGTGAGGCTATCTTGCGGAAAGCGGATTCTCGTATAATGCGCTGCATTTGCGAGTGTGCTTTAAACATTATTCGCGGTAATATTCCTCAAAGCCAACCAACGGAAAAAATTGCGCCGGAACGTGTCCCTTCTCAGGCGCTTAGCCGCGAATAGAGGCTGCTGGAAAAGTAAGAAGAAGTTCGTCATTCAAAGCGGTGGATTTTTACCCCTGCTGCTTGCTCCAATCCTCGGTACCATATTGTCAAATCTAATTGCCAAATAATGGAGCATGCCAGGAAAATGGTTCTGGTGCCCGAGGAGCGTGTATTACAAGTAGATCCCCAAAAACGCAGCGTCAGTGATAGTGAGGCACGACCGATGAGCCAAGCGGAGGAAACAATTACGGCGACTCTGAATCGCCTTGATATGGAGATGAGCGAAATTTTGAAATCTAACGCGTACGGCGACGAGCGAGAAAAATGGCTAGCGTATTTGCGCGTATTACAGTGTTATCTACATTTCGTCGATGGCGAACGAGCACAACTGTATCATGATCTTGTGAAGGAACAAAAAAAGACACACACCCCATGGAAAGATCAGCAACAGTAGCAGCAGAAACACGAATGAGCGATTCCATTATCGTTGAGAGTGTACCTGCGAAATTCCGCAATAAAGCGAAACTCTTATTGCGACGACTACATGATGCGCCGTCCTCAGATTTTTCTTGGGATACACCCGGTGTGGTTTCTGTCAATGGAGAAACAATCAAGCATTCAAACATTGTTGATCTTGTGAATGACGCAATGCGTGCGAAAAAGATGGCCAAACCGACGGGCCGTAGAGCCTTTGCAAATTTTTTAAGGGCTATACAGGCCCCTCGCGAATTTGTGGGAAACGACGAACTGTGGCTCGAAACGCAAGCTAATTCAACATTACGCTCGCCCCACGGTAACAGCACCACCGACGCTGACGACGATGGTGTCGACGAGGACATTAGCGATACCAGTCATTCCGAGTTCTACAGCGGCAGCGAGAGCAACAAATTAGCCGCACAGAGCGGGCGCGGTAAGAGAAGGCGGCTCACCTGGTCCTCTCTCAAACTGTCAGTATGAAAACACTTGAAAACATTTACTCTGATCCTTCACATGAGGCGTCTTTTTCCGGTGCTACTAAACTGTTACGCGTAAGTCGTAAAAAGAAAATCTCCCCAGAAAAAACGATACAGTGGCTCGAAGCACAGGATGCTTTCACCAAGCATAGAGCGATACGCCGGCGATTTCCCCGGCGCATCTACAATGTGCAGAATATTGACGATGTTTGGGAGGCTGATCTTGTAGACCTTCATTCACTCAAAAGTTATAACGATGGCTATACCTATTTTCTTGTGGTCATAGATGTGCTCAGTAAGTACGCGTGGGTTGAGCCGGTGTACGACAAGGCTGCTTTAACAGTGGCTAACGCTCTGGCTCGTATACTCTCGCTAAAAAGCCCAAATGGCCGATTTCCCGTTTGCCTACAATCGGACAAGGGTCGGGAATTTACAGGGTCAGTTTTTCAGACTTTCTTACAGAAGCGTAATATTCAGTTTCGGGCGAGCCGCAACCCTGACATAAAAGCAGCTGTTGTAGAGCGCTTCAATCGAACGTTAAAAGAATGAATGTGGCGATACTTCACGTATTCGTGCCAAAAACGTTATATCGACGTTTTGCAGTATATAGTCTCCGCATACAATCGTACTATACGTAGCGGCATTAGAATGACACCCGTATCTGTGACGTTGCTTACATCTGCCAAAGCGCGCGATAATCTAATACGGCGATACAAACAACAGCATCCTGTACAGCGGTCGCCTCCTAAATATAAGTTGGGTGATATTGTCCGCATCAGTATTGCGAAGGCTGCCTTTGCTAAAGGATACGAGAGCGGCTGGAGCAGTGAGCTGTTTAAGATACATCGTATATCCGTGAGTAGCCGACCTATCGTGTACGTTCTGCACGATCTCAACGGCGAGGAGATTGACGCGTTTTTCACGAACCCGAGTTATCTAGAGTCCAAAGGCGGGGAAAGAAAAAGTAGGCGCGATGAGTGGTACCGAATTTTTTGTAGTTCAACCTAGCAATAGCAGCATGAAGTACTACCCTAATAACCGGACGACGCAATATACCACTCACTTGCCACAAAGTGTAAATTTACGCGGTAAATGGGGCGTTTCCTTAGCCGAAATACACATACCGATGACTGTTCTACACGTGCCGCCTGAAGGTGAAAAAAACTTTATCAGTTTAGTGACGAACGCAGTGACCCCAGGTGTTGAGGCCAATGTCGATTTTAAAAACGAGCGCGCTTGCGTACCATCTGAGGTATACCGTAGCGTCTCCACGCTACTCGAAGCAATTAACGAAATTCAATATATCGCAAGACATTTGAAATTCCCGCATACTCTCAACGGCTATGTCTCGGTAGAGCGTGTCTGCACCGAGTGCAAAAATCTAGAACACGCTTTCCACTGTTCCCCCATAATTAACAAACTTTTAGGCTTCACTCATAGTGCGGGTCTTGTGGTAACGAATCAGTATATTGCACCGAGCCGTCTAGCCTCATGAACGGTATACCCAATATTTTGTTTGTTTTTACGGATATTTGCGAGTCCTACATGACCGGCGATGTACACGCACCATTATTACGGGTCGTTCCCTTTGACATTGATAATAATTATAACTACGGCTCTGTGAAAATCAAAAGTTTTTCGCCACCGCGGTACATACCTCTTCTACGTACCAGCTTTCAAACGATAGATATCGATATAAGAGATGAATTCGGGCATTAGATGCCATTCGAGGGTGGAACGCCAACCGTGACACTCCAGTTCAAACGCCTAGCTTAGTTGTGGTAGAGAAGAGAGAGAGAGAGAGAGAGAGAGAGAGAGAGAGAGAGAGAGAGCAACATGAATTACTACGATGCGTACTTTAACGCACAAGTGGGAGGAGGTAGAACAGGGTACGGGGGAATTAGCCAAGTATACTGTGATGTCGAGAAATGACACGAGTTTTAATTGTGGTAACCCTTTTATTTCACGGTTTACAAAACGGTCTGCCAGTCCGGCTCCGAAGCGCGGTCGTGGCCCGAGAGACGCGGTTGACACCAGAAATTGAACAACGAAGGTTAACAGCTCTTCACTGGGACAGAGTCACGAATTGAATACCGCGAGTGTATCGCGGGAGGTGTTTTTAAAGGGTCGAACGGTGGGAAAAATGGTCGTGGTGGGGAAGAATTTGGGAAGGGTCTGGAAAGTTCGGCGGGAAAAATAGGCACACGGGTGACTAAATTCCAGGAAAGGCAGGCGGCTGATTAGGCGGGGCGATTAGAAGAGGACTCTGGAATCTTCGGCGGAGAATGGACTTCGGAGTTGTGTGACTGCATTCCGGGAAAGGCGGTTGTTTGGTTAGGTGCAGAGTGCATGGGAAACTAGCGATAAAAAGGGTCGCGGGAAAGGAATTTGGGAAAAGTCACGTAGGCCACGCAGCTGGCGGGATTACCATGCAGGCGACAATAAATGCACTTCGGGACTCGGGAGAATGGAGCGCGGCGTCGAGCGGAGCCGCGGGGCAGGAAGCGATAAATTAGGCACGCAGGCCCGTGAGTCAGAGGTACAGAGAGCAAAGGAGATGAAAAAAATAGGTAGTGGAAAGGGACTCGTTACACCTCCCCCCTTATTTTAGAAAATCCATATAGCGGTAAATGGATTTTCTACGCCTTAGGATAGTGCGGATTACGTCTAGTGGAGTGTCTTACAGTTGAACGGGTATCGAGAGGTCGACTTAAATTGGCTAAAGCTATGAGTTCATCTGGCGGATAGCGGGACTCGTAGTTGACGTGATCGGTGGTGTTCGTGTGGAAACAATTGTTGTACACATTAATGCAGGGTGAGAATGTACAGGCGAAAAATCTCATTATCAGATTACCTAGACATGTACATAGACCTATCTTACGGGCTAACATTAGAACTACAATACAAATACATGCATAACCAAGGTATTTCAGTCCATCGTACGCGGTTTCGAATAGGGTCTTGTTGTACGTTGATCTCGGTGAGGTCGACGTAGTTGACTACGGTCCAGGTCTTGTGGAACATTACCACGTCGCCCAGATGTTCCATATAGACTGGTCCAGAGATTGGCTCCACTTGAAAAACTTCATTGGCCAGGCAAGTAGACGCGAGCAACAATAGAAACGCCAACATCTTGTTCCTAAACATAAAAGCAATTAGTTTCTGAAATATGGCTTAAGCTTATTCACATGGATTAATTTTTTTCTATTTCTAAGTAGAATCTCGTAATTAACATCGGACGTCCGTTCGAGTATTATCGCGGGGCCTTCCCACTTTGGAGCCAGCGGGGATTTATCTCGTTCCTGGGCAACGAGAACTTCGTCACCCTTGTTGAAGATGGGAGCAGGTCGATGGATGTGAGCATCTTGGTTGGCTTTGTAACGCTGCTTCGCTGCAACCAGGTGGTCACGTCCTTTCTTCAGAATTCGTTCGTGGTCCGCGCGTAGTCCCTCGAAGTATTCGTCGATGGTGGCATTCGTTCGATGAATGGGAATGCTGTTCGGGACGTTCGGTTTCCGTCCGAACTGCATCTCAAAAGGTGTGAGTCCGATGCCTTCTTGTTTCGCCGTGTTGTAAGCCATGGAGACGAATTTTAATTTCTTGTCCCAATCTTCGCGGTGGTCGTGAATGAGAGCCTTAATTTGTTCCTTAATCGGTCCGTGGGCTCTCTCTAGACTTCCGTTGCTTTGCGGGTGGAACGTAGTCGTGGTCATGTGTGAGATTTTGAAGAGTTTCTCCAAGTGTTTAAACGTCTGGCTGATGAAGTTGCGACCTCCGTCGGTGAGAATTTTCTTTGGTGCGCCGTGGATGTAGATGAAATGTTCGACGAGTGCATTTACGGTAGCTTGTGCATCTTGCGTCTTTAGTGGGATCAGCGTGATATATTTTGTCAGCTGGTCCTGTACTGACATGATGTACTTGTACCCATCGGCAGACTCGGGAATAGGTCCCACGAGGTCCAATGCGATCTTGTCGTTCGGTCGTTCGGGTGTGTCCGTAATCACGGCTTCGGCTTGAGGCCGCACGCGCATCAACTTGATTTTTTGGCAGGTGTCGCATCTTCGGATGTAGTCTTCGACGTCTCGCTGCATATTCGGCCATGTAGCAACGGCCTTGATGCGGTCGAGAGTCTTGGCTATCCCGAAGTGTCCAGTGGCTTTCGTCCCATGATGTTCTTTAATAATGCGTTGACGTTCTTCCTCTGTACCTGGCTCGTGGAGATCCTTGTCGTACAGGTATAATAATGGGCGATCCTCTCTGGTTGACCAGATGAAATTAATCATCAGTTTAATCCGGTTCTTTATTCCCGGATGGGCGCGGAGGTGATCACAACCGAGGCAAATTTTCGTGGTCGTCTTCACTTTCATTAAGGCGGCTGTGATTCGGTTGAACCAGTCGATTTCGTCCTCGGAGAAATTGATGAAAAGTTGATCCTCGGCGTCGCTTGGGGCGTCCACTATTTTTATGGCGGGAACGTCCTTCGGTGGAACGTCCTCACTGATTTCGAGGACTACCGGAACGTTTTCGGTCAGCTCGAACTCGATGTACAGTGGTGGATCACTTGTTGAGCCTTCTTCTTGTTCCTCCTCCGCTGGATTGTCGTTGTTGTCGTTCGTGTGCTCCACGTTTTCTTTTTCGTCTGTGTTGTCTTCCGTTTGAGATCGCTGTTGACTTCGGGTGGTCACGGCGTAAATGCGAGAAAGAGCGTCTGCGTTCGTGTTGAGAGAGCCTTTTTTATAAATTGGCTCATACTCGTATTCTTCGACTTTCATCCGTAGACGCATCAGTCGGCTGTTGGTTGGAGGGTCAGTTGCCTTCAGTATCCAAATCAGCGGCTTGTGGTCGGTTACGATTTTAAATTGTTTTCCGTACAGGTACTGGCGGAAATGCTTTGTTGCCCAGGTAATCGCGAGCATCTCTCTCTCGGTGGTGGAGTAGCGCTGCTCTGCCTTGTTGAGAGTGCGCGAGGCATAGGCAACCGGTCGGTCCTTCCCGATCGGTCCCTGTGATAGGACGGCACCGATTGCGTGGTTGCTAGCGTCGGTGGTCAGTACGAATTCTTTCGTGAAATCCGGGTATTGCAGGACGGGTGCGGTCGTCAGAGCGGTACGTAGGAGTTGAAAAGCCTGTTCCTGCTTTTCACTCCAGTTCCACGGTGCATCTTTTTTCAACAATTCGGTTAAGGGTTTCGCAATTCTACTAAAATCCTTAATGAACTTGCGATAATACCCCGCGAGTCCAAGAAACTGTTTTATATGTTTCGGCTCTTTCGGTGTTGGAAAATTCGTCACGGCCTCGATTTTCTTTGGATTTGGCTTTACCCCTTCTTCGGATATCACGTGTCCCAGGAATTCCAGTTCTGGTCGGAGGAATTCGCACTTGTCCGGTTGCAGTTTTAAGTCTGCTTCGCGCAGGCGCTTCAACACATCCAGTAGTTTCCTGTTGTGTTCCTCCAATGTGTTGCCGTAGATTATTATGTCGTCGAGATAAACAAAACACGTGTTACCAATCAGTCCACGCAGTGCGTTGTTCATCATCCGTTGGAACGTTGCAGGTGCGTTTTTAAGACCGAAAGGCATCCGGTTGTAATGAAAATGTCCTGATGGCGTCGAGAAGGCTGTCTTTTGCTTATCTCGTTCGTCCATCGGTATTTGGTGAAATCCGGATGCGAGATCGAAGGCGGAGAAGTATTTGGCTCGCCCCAGTTGATCCAGGATTTCGTCGATACACGGAAGAGGGTAGGCGTCGTGAGAAGTCTTCTCATTTAGCTTCCTGAAATCGATGACGATCCTCCACTTCTTTTTCCCGGATGCGTCAGATTTTTTTGGTACTACCCAGAGTGGGGCGTTGTATGGTGAGTCGCTGGGCTCGATCAGTTTCTGTTCGAGCATGTCGTTGACTTGACGGTCAATTTCCTCTTTGTGTGCCGGAGGGTATCGGTACTGCTTGACGTTAATCGGAACGTCATCGCTGGTTATAATGCGGTGTTTGACCGCTTTCGTGCCTGGCAGTGGGTCGCCAGGTAAAGCGAACACGTCGGGGAAGGACGATACGATGTCCCACACCGGTTCCGCTAGCTCGAGTGGCACGTGCTGTAGCCGCACGTTTTCTTTGAGCGTTCGGATTCTATGTGCCGAATTGTGCTCTTGGATGTGGTGGATCCTCAATGCGTCCGCCGGTGCGTCTTGGCGCGCCTCCGCCGATGAAGGGGTAGGTTCCTCGAAAGGTAGCCCACGCAGTAGATCCACGATAAACCGTTTCGGTTCTTCCGAGTCGTTTATTACGGGCACTCGGGCTTCATAGTCCTTGGCTTCGAACACGCAAGGTACTATGGATTCTGAATTTTCTTCGCTGGTTATCGCTGGTCCATTCGCGATGTTTGTTGGCACGGAGATAAAGTGGATGGATCTCGCCGGGACCGTGACGGATAGAGGTTCGAAATTCAGTCGTTTTCCGTCAAATTGCAGGAAATTGTCTTTCCCGATGCCGATGTACGTCTGATATTTCTCCATAAAAGGGACGCCAATCAGACCGTCCTCTTCCAATGGGAAATCATCAGGGATGACGTGGAATATTTGTTTTCGGCCCTCGAATTCTTGTTGCGTTACGAACAACGATCTGTGTAGATCGTTGCCCATCTTGAACTCTGTGTTCACATTTTTGTCGACCAGGGACGTACCTTTGAGGCTTCCTAATTTGATGAGGCTGGTAGCGGCTCCGGTGTCTAGTAGAAATCTCCCTGGTCCTCGGATGTCCCGCATGGCGAGTTTGACAACTCGTTTCGCGCATCCAACGGTGTTAACGCGAGGGATCCCTCCGACGTTTCGACTTCTGTCGTTTCCTCTGGAGGTAGGTGGTTGACTCGCAGAGGGGGCCGAGGTGGCGGCAGGTCCCGTCGAAAACCCGACTGTTGGGTGGCGGAGTTGCCTCTATTTTGGAGGTCACGCATCTTGGTGCGGCAATCCCGTTCAACGTGCCCGATTCTTCTGCAGTCGTTGCAGGAAATCTGTGGTCGAGGTGTTCCGGATGAGTGTGAGGGTCCTGGTCTCGGAGTCGGAGGCATCGGTCGACGTGGGGCGTTGCCGGGATTTCGGTCGGCGATGTTGAGGCTGCGGGTCATCATTTCCCGCGTGTAGTCATAAGCCTCTGCGGCTTGAGCCTTGGCGATGGCGGCTCGGATGTTGTCCGGTCGCTGTGCGCGCACTTCGGTGGAAATTTCTTTCCGGAGGCCTAGCAGGTACTGTTCGAGGCCCTGCTCTCTCTCATATTCTATTATGAGTTTCCGCTTACTCTCATTTGGCGTAGAGTTTGCGAGCACGGCCAAGACTTGATTCTGGACCTCCAGAAATCGGTTCGTGAATTTCGATACGGTTTCGTTCCTCCCTTGGAACGTACGCGAGCGTTTATCGCGGAAGACGCTGACCGGTTGTAAATTCCCGAATAGGATGCGGAGTCCCTCGTACAGTCGGTCGTACGTGTCGACCTCGTACTCCTGAATTTCACGCGCCGCGTCACCCACGATTTTTTTTGCGATTATCAACCGACGGAGATAATCTTGTCGCGTCACTTGTGGTCGCACGTCCTCGATTGATGCTATAAACGCCTCGACACCGATATTTTTTCCGTCGAATTCTTTTATTAGTTCTATTGCCTCTTTAGGCGTGATTTCCTCGAATTGTTCGTCCGATAAAACACTCGGCGGTCGCGAAAATTGTCCCGTTTCTTCACGCACATCTCCGTTTTTGTCACCCGGCCGGTCGAACACTTTGCCTATCGCGTTTTTGAGCGTCTCGTTTACATTTGAGAGCGACATGGTGTTTACGGAGCTTGTATCAGAGTCCGTCGCGATTTCGATAGGTAGGCGATATTGAGTAAATTGGTTACTCACCGATTTTTTATCTTGGTGGTCCAGAGCTGTTGGAGTCCTTGTTGCTTCTTGGTGTTGTCGGTCAGTCCAAGCTTCTAACACTTTGGGCTGGCACACCCCACACTTAGCACCAGTTTGTGATGTCGAGAAATGACACGAGTTTTAATTGTGGTAACCCTTTTATTTCACGGTTTACAAAACGGTCTGCCAGTCCGGCTCCGAAGCGCGGTCGTGGCCCGAGAGACGCGGTTGACACCAGAAATTGAACAACGAAGGTTAACAGCTCTTCACTGGGACAGAGTCACGAATTGAATACCGCGAGTGTATCGCGGGAGGTGTTTTTAAAGGGTCGAACGGTGGGAAAAATGGTCGTGGTGGGGAAGAATTTGGGAAGGGTCTGGAAAGTTCGGCGGGAAAAATAGGCACACGGGTGACTAAATTCCAGGAAAGGCAGGCGGCTGATTAGGCGGGGCGATTAGAAGAGGACTCTGGAATCTTCGGCGGAGAATGGACTTCGGAGTTGTGTGACTGCATTCCGGGAAAGGCGGTTGTTTGGTTAGGTGCAGAGTGCATGGGAAACTAGCGATAAAAAGGGTCGCGGGAAAGGAATTTGGGAAAAGTCACGTAGGCCACGCAGCTGGCGGGATTACCATGCAGGCGACAATAAATGCACTTCGGGACTCGGGAGAATGGAGCGCGGCGTCGAGCGGAGCCGCGGGGCAGGAAGCGATAAATTAGGCACGCAGGCCCGTGAGTCAGAGGTACAGAGAGCAAAGGAGATGAAAAAAATAGGTAGTGGAAAGGGACTCGTTACAATACATAGGGTCGCCGAACCAGCGGGGTCACGGTATTGGCAGTTTCCTTGGCGGCATTTTCCGTCGCATTTTACCTCTCTTGAAACAGGGGGCACGAGCTGTCGGTAAAGAGGCTATACGGTCAGGCCTTAATGTGGCGAGCGATATAATGGATGCAGGAATTCAGCCTAGGGAAGCCTTCAAATCGCGTTTGCGCGAATCGGGTATGAGTTTGAAGCGAAAAGCTGAGGAAAAACTTAATAGTCTTATGCAGGGCTCAGGATATAAGGCCTCGAAAAATCACAAGCTTGCACATTCGCTCAGTAGCTACAGCGCGCGTACCATCGGCCTGAAAAAGAAAACCGCCGCGTTGAAGAAAAAAACGTACAAATTGTGTTACAAAAAGAAGAGAACAGCTAGAAAGAGAACGCCGAAGAAGAAGAAGCAGAAGAAGTCGCGAGCTAGGATCGTATCAGACATCTTCTCGTGAAAATGGCGTTCTTGCATGCCCATTCGTGTGAGTGTTTGAAGTCTGAGTTGGAACTATTCTCGCTACCACCGACTCAAACAACCATCGAGGGAACGCAATGGGTGCACTATAAACCGATCTCATCTCTGACAGATGATTCACCAACAGAATTTGTGGTACCTGGTCAAGGTGACGAATACATCGATCTTGCTCATACCATGCTAAGCATACGTGTCCAAATACACTCGAGTGCAGCGAAACCCGACCCTACCATTAGAGTGGGTCCCGTCAATAATTTACTACATTCGCTGTTCAATCAAGTCGATGTATTTCTCAATCAGAAGCTCGTATCTCCACCCAATAATGCTTATGCATACAGGGCATACGTTGCCTGTGGTACAGTGATACGGCCGGTAAAATGGACGATCTAGCAGAAGCTAATGTAGGCCTTGCTAATCGTCGAATGGTCCTCAATGAGCGCAATGAGATCGATCTCCTCGGCCACCTCCATTGCGATATTTTCAATCAGGAGCGATTTCTTATAAACGGCGTGGAGATGCGATTACGTCTTGTACGTACCAGCAACGCATTCTGTCTTATGACTTCCTCGAAAGATTTCAGCATGCATATTACCGAGGCATCGCTTCTCGTACGCCGCGGTAAAATTGCCCCTGGTATACTTTTAGCTCACGCTCGAGCATTATCAAAATCTACAGCAAAATATCCTTTGACACGTGTCGAGGTTAAAGCTATATCGATGCATGCAGGAGTGCATGGCGATACTCTGGACAATGTTATACTGGGACAACTGCCGAAGCGCATAATTATAGGGTTTGTCGATAATAAAGCATTCAACGGTAACCGCGCGTTGAATCCGTTTAACTTTTAGAATTATAAAATTAATTATCTCGCGTTATATGCTGACGGTGTGCAGATACCATCGAAAGCACTCCAACCTAACTTTGACGACACGCATCTATATGTGGATGCGTATCATACGTTATTCTCATGGACTGGCATGCACTTTCTCAATCAGGGTAATTGAATTACTCGCACAGCGTATCCCTGGGGCTATTGTCTTTTTGCGTTTGATCTAACGCCCGATCTTTCGGCGAACAGTAACAGTCATTGGAATTTAGTAAAACACGGTAGCGTGAGGCTCGAAGTACGCTTCGGCGAGGCAATAACTTCAACGGTAAATCGTGTCGTGTATGCGGAATATAATAACGTGGTGGAGGTTGATGCTTCCCGGCAAGTTATTGTAGATTTCAGCGGTTGAGCTCTCCAGTTCGAGCAGAGCTCTCACACCAGAACCATCATGAGTATCGCGACAGACATACAAGGCTCAACGGATAAGCACTACAACTTTATACCGAAAGAAGTGGCTATTGCATCAATCGATTCATCGTGGCACGATCAGTGGATCGTCACTCCACCTCACACATACAGACAATTACCGTCGGATGTGGAAAGAACGAACGAGCGGGTGACGCGGGCGCATCACGGTATAAAATGGTTCGACGGTCATACACCATTACGCTGTATTGAGAGAGTTTTGAGGGCAATCGCTACCGATTTCACGTAGATATTTGTACGAGGTGTCGCTAAATCATCCTATTTAGCGCAACTCACCGGCTACTATATTATAAATTTGGAGGAGGACGAGGATAATATCTAATTTCAGCATCTTCCGGGGGCCGGTACACTTTGCTCATATCACGCCGCTATACGGAAAAATCAGTCGTGTAAGTGTGCCCTGGATAATGTGATGAGGATTAAAACGCTGCTCTGTCAGAGTGAACGTCGCGAGTTGCTATGGGAATATAGGACAACAACAGCGTTATCGGTTGGCTTGCCCTGCGGCGAGTCCTGCTATGAACAGCCTTCAAATCCTCGACTCTCTACGTGATATGAAAAAGCACGCTGTTGGTGTATACCCCACAGATCGCATACCAAAAGATCGGACAAAACCAACGGCTATTGTCGCGAATACTGATGGATATAAACAGCCCGGTACCCACTGGATAGCCATGTACGTCGATCATGACGGACGTGGATGGTACTTCGACAGCTACGGACTACCACCAATTATCCCGCAGCATCTCCGACGACTCCGAGGAAACTGTAAACTCTTCCGATACAGCACTGATCAGCTTCAAAATGCGGATTCGCAATGCTGCGGACAGTATTGCATTATGTTTCTTCATTATATGTGTACTGGCTTCGGTATGCATAAGTTTAGAAGCGTATTTTCGAATGATCTATTACGCACCGATAAAATAGTTGGCGATTACTACAAGACATTTACCCGTAAGCAGAATAAATCTACGCGTAAAATGTTCAATATGGGTCTGCCTACAGAAGGCAGCAATTTCTTCAATCATTAAAGTTTACATTGTGTACAGGGCTGCTGCTCCCGTAATCGCTAACCGTTCAATAAAATAATGACACTTGATATATTTCTCTGTGTCTCGAACTTTATTCAGCGGTGCATAGCAACGACATCGTCAGCAATTTTGCAAGAGGCTCCGCCTGGTGCTCTTCGACATCAGCCATTTTGTTTTGCGCGACTCTTGGCGAAACGCGGTGGGGGAAGCTGCGGGTATGGTGGGTGGGTGTAGCAGAGCTATAAGGGATCAGTCGTTCTCGGGCGGCAACAGCAGAAGCATATGCAGAGGAAGCGGTGCGAGTTAAAAGTATGCGTTGACGCATTCTTGCAAAACTTAGCTGCTCTTCAAACACTCATCCAGAGAAGAACAGCGTTGCAAATTTTAACCCGTGAAATTCAAAAGCTCAATATCAGCGATGGACTTCTCCCAAATCAACAAGATCGGAAAGTTGTCGGACTTCCTGCCGACGAAAAAACTGTCGGAGCTTTCGCTAAAAACCGACTACAAGATTTCTGATGTACGGGCAGTAAAAACACGCTTCGGGCCTCGAATCATTATTGAAGTGGACAGGGAGTTCACGTGCTTTCTACCATCCAGATTCACCAAAGTTCTGGAAAACGAAACGCTGTTCCAGCAGATGGGAACGGCTGCGCGCGAGAATAATCTTCTCATGGAGTTCTTCGGGGACGATTTTAACAGTCTGGTATTCAAGCCAGCCGCCGAATAGTGTAGCGTCTGCAGTTCCCGCGAAAGACAACGACATCTCACTTGCGTGATTCAGTCTACCGAGAGCAGCCATGGCAAGCGAGGCTTCCGATAATCGCTGCTATAAACCGTGCCCGCTGCTACTACAAACATCCCATAATCTCAACAATTGCTTGACAAAAAGTGTGCGGTTGGGTATTGAAGTTATCGGTGCTAATCAATTACACCCCGTCATGCGTTTCACGTGCGACAGCAACGGCTGGACAACGCTAAATACTCCGTCGTGGTTGGATTTCCGCCAACGTCTCTCTACGATCACAGCGTATCTCAACGGCGAGGGAAACACTCCTACGGTCCACACCGTGGTTTCCTGCGATAGTTACAATTTAGAATACGGCGAACATCTCAACCGACCCACCGTAACTATCCAAAACTGTAACGACTACGGAGTAAACGCTATCCACCATGCGGCGCCACTCTTCACCTTCATAAAAGATGACATCGTCGCGCTGCAGCTATTGGAGGAACGCATAAACGGCTACATGACATGGCTTCATCGCTCCACCGAGGACGTGACAAAGTGTAAAAATGCACTTGTCAGCGTAATCGCAGCCGAAATATTCAGCATGACAGCGCGTCGTTTACGACGACGGATTCGAAAAAGGAAGACGAAAATCCAGGAACGCGTTCAACGCACCCTATCATGTAGTCCCGGCGAACTCTCCGCACGCGCCAGAACAAGCGTCACCGATAATCTCATAATCCATCAGTTGAAATGGTTAATTAACAGCGATATCATGTACATATCATAAAAATGTATACTTTGTGAACATATTTTAATAAAGCAAAAAAAAGGGGCCACTATGGCGAACCCTCCACTCCGGCCATCCCCCTCCACACCCCGCTGCCGGGGCGTGGGGGGAATCCCCACTCCATCCCCTCCACCTCGGATACCGAGGAGGGGGGAGGGGGGATAAGGACGACCATCCCCACTCCATCCCCACCACCTCGGCTACCGAGGAGTGGGGGTCGCCATAGTGGCCCCCATACTACTGACGGGCTCCTTGGAATGGGCTGTACAGTCGAAAAGGGAATAAACATACTAGGAGGAAAAATAATAGAAATTCGAACAAAGGGCACAAAATACCGTTTGTACACGGCACAACATATTTGAAAATACCCACCCGCACAGAATGTATAGTCCAGGCGAGGACGATGGGAAAAGGCCAAGGATTCACGAGGGAACAAAAAATCCAAAAGGAAGTCACGATGGGAAAGGCCATCGTAAAGGCAGAGGCAAACACTTGCCCTGTGATAATTATGGACGTGCTCAAGAAAGAGCAAATCATTAAAAGACCTATGGTCGAACCGGAGAGAATGGAAATCGACAAGGTTAGCTGGGGAAAAGACAACTGCGACAAAACGAAGAAAGAAGAGGAAACAAATGAAGACTCCGAAAAAACCGCAAAATTACGAATGAAAAAGATGGAAAAATTATGATTCGAGATTAAGGGGAACTCTCATTTGAACGCTGAAGAATAATCAATTTTGCGACAAATTTGCGAGGAATTCCACGACGTATTTCAGATCGAAGGACAACTACTGAGTTGTACAAAAGCAGTCGAGCATCGGATTCCGCTCAAGGACAGGACACTGCCGATAAAGATGCGACCTTATCGACTGCCGGAGAAGCAGAAAAAGGAAATGCAACAACAGGCACAAAAAATACTAGATGAGGATATAATCCGCCCATGCACGAGTCCATGCACGAGTCGTTGACTTTCGGAAGTTAAACGAGGCTCGGAAGGCGATTCTTACCGACTGCCTAATATCGCAGAGATACTGGGCCAGTTGGGAAAGGCCAAGTACTTCACGACCCTCGACCTCGCTTCGGGGTTCCATCAAATCCCGATGGCAGAGGAAAACAAACCGAAAACGGCTTTTTCAACGCCGTTAGGGCATTACGAGTATAATCGAATGCCATTTGGTTAAAAAAATGCACCTCCTACTTTCCAAAGATTAATGGACGCAGTATCGGCCAGTTGCAAGGCCGAAAATGCTATGTATATTTGGACGACAATGTCGTACATGGAGCCTCACTCGTCGAGTACGACAAGTGGCTACGGGAAGTGCTGACGAGGCTAAGAGGGGCTAATATAAAAATACGACCCAAGAAAAGCGAATTTATGCGAAAGGAAACGCAATATCTCGGTCATATTATAACAGAAGTCGGCGTGAAACTGACGCTGAAAAGCTAAAAGCGGTAAAAAATTTCCCAGTGCCGAGAAATGTAAAAGAAATACAATCATTCCTGGGACTAGCCGGGTACTACTGCAGGTTCATTAATGATTTTTCCAAGATCGCAAAACCAATGACGAATTTGATCAAAAAGGATGTCAAATTCGAATGGTCCGAATTATGCCAAAGCTCATTTGACCTCATTTGACCTCTTTTGACATTTGATTTAAGGGAAGCCCTAATCACGGCGCCCTTTCTCCTGTATCCTGATTTTACGAAACCGTTTATCGTGACAACAGATGCCTCGGATAAGGCAATTGGCAACCCTGTGTCAAGGGGAAATTTGGGAGGATCTAACCATATGTTATGCAAGCCGAACTTTCAACAAAGCCGAAAGCAATTATTCGACTACAGAGAAGGAACTGCTTGCAATCGTACGGGCATTACATCAATTTCGACCGTATATTTATGGTACAAAATTTACCATAATTACGAATCACAAAACCATTGACATGGTTATTCAGCGTCAAAGATTCAGGATCAAGGCTAATGAGATGGCGAATAAAATTGGAAGAATATAACTGTAAATATACTATAGATACATTATATATATATATATATATATATATATATATATATATATATATATATATATATATATATATATATATATACTATAAGTATACTACAACTTACGACTAAAAAATATGATTTTTGATGGTTTTTCAAGCTCCCTTTGAAAAGAAATATATCGTATTTCTGTCATGCAGGTGAATGAAGTCTGGAAAATTACGAATACGAAACACTCCCGGAAAACTTTATTCGAGCCCCCCTCATGCAGAAAAAATTATCAAACATACGATTTAAAGTCGATAGATCGGAATTGTATCAGTGGGACAAATGAGCTAAATCAGACACGGGCGCGCTATAGGAAGTGCTAGTATGCTGACGTCACAGCGGCAACTTCCAAATGTTCGGCTGTCACAGGAAGTTGGTCGTATGACACGCGGTCGAACAGAGATATCTGAATGTGTCCCTATCCGAGAACGTTATTGAAAAGAATGTTAATTTCGAGAATGTTCGAGGATTCGCTAATAACTTTGAGAATAAATGATTCTAGCAATAAATTTTTAAGTAATTTGGCGTGAAATTATTATTTTTTACCAAATACTACGAGTATTGTTATTTTTTAATGTTGCATAAATAATCTGAACATTCTGCAGCTACATAATTTTTAAATCGTAAATTCTAAATATAAAAATAAATATCGTAAAATTCTGTAGTAACAGGATACGAAGATAATTTATGAAACAGTAAAAAAAAAACAAAAATACTTGTAGGATTTGGTAAAAATTAATAATTTCACGCGAAATTACTTTAAAATGTAGTGTTAGGATTATTGATTCCAAAAGTTGTTCGCGAATCGCATATGATTAAAAATATTATCTGCGGAGCATGAAATCCTCGAAAATTTTCGAAATAGACATTATTTTCAATAAAGTTTACAATCGATCGATTAAGTTCAATCGGTTAGCTTAACCCTCAATCCGTAAAGGTATTTGAGGCACCTTAATCCCGTGAACCTGGGTCGTTTTCGTTTTTGCACTACCAAACCAACTTGAGGCCGTACTTCTCAAGGGAAATAGGGTTCTTTTCTGTCTTATGTTTAATATTTTTTTAAATAAATATTAAGCAGCCTGCGAAGAAAATGATCTTGGGCAGGACGAAAACGACCCAGGTTCGCGGAATGCGGGTTAAAATTCTCTACACAATCGGTCAGATTGGATCGAGAAGTCTGACGATTGTGCGAGAACGACGGTAGGAGCATTGTTTATTTAACGAAGATAAAATCGGTGCTCGGAATGGTTCTTGGGGCATCGACCGGACATTCCCGATATTACTGCCCCGAACTCGTCTCCGATTTTATCTTACTTCCGGTCAGATTGGATAAGGAAGTCTGACGATGCTGCGAGAACGACGGTAGGAGCATTGTTTATTTAACAAAGATAAAATCGGTGCTCGCAATGGTTCTTGGGGCATCGGTCGGACATGCCCGATATTAATGCCCCGAATTCGTCTCCGATTTTATCTTACTTCCGGTAAGATTGGGTCGAGAAGTCTGACGATGCTGCGAAAACGACGGTAGGAGAATTGTTTATTTAACAAAGATAAAATGGATGCTCGCAATGGTTCTTAGGTCATCGATCGGACATTCCCCATATTACTGCCCCGAATTCGTCTCCGATTTCATCTTACTTCCGGTCAGATTGGGTCGAGAAGTCTGACGATGCCGCGAGAACGACGGTAGGAGCTTTGTTAATTTAACAAAGATAACATCGGTGCTCGGAATGGTTCTCGGAGCCTCGATCAGATATTCCCGATATTACTGCCCCGAATTCGTCTCCGATTTTATCTTACTTCCGGTCAGATTGGATAAGGAAGTCTGACGATGACGCGAGAACGACGGTAGGAGCATTGTTTATTTAACAAAGATAAAATCGGTGGTCAGAATGGTTCCCGGGGCCTCGATCGAACATTCCCGATATTACTGCCCCGAATTCGTCTCCGATTTTATCTTACTTCCAATCAGATTGGGTCGAGAAGTCTGATGATGCTGCGAGAACGACGGTAGGAGCTTTGTAGATTTAACAAAGATGAAATCGGGCCTCGGAATGGTTCTCGGGGCATCGTTCGGACATTCCCGACATTACTGCCCCGAATTCGTCTCCGATTTTATCTTACTTCCGGTCAGATTGGGTCGAGATGTCTGACGATGTTGCGAAAACGACGGTAGGAGCATTGTTTATTCAACAAAGATAAAATCGGTGCTCGCAATGGTTCCTGGGGCATCGGTCGGACATGCCCGATATTACTGCCCCGAATTCGTCTCCGATTTTATCTTACTTACGGTCAGATTGGGTCGAGAAGTCTGACGATTCCGCGAGAACGACGGTAGGAGCATTGTTAATTTAACAAAGATAAAATCGGCGCTCGCAATGGTTCTTGTGGCATCGATCGGACATTCCCGATATTACTGTCCCGAATTCGTCTCCAATTTTATCTTACTTCCGGTCAGATTGGATAAAAAAAAGTCTGACGATGCTGCGAGATCGACGGTAAGAGCATTGTTTATTTAACAAAGATAACATGGGTGGTCAGAATGGTTCCCCGGGCCTCGATCGGACATTTTCGATATTACTGCCCCGAATTCATCTCCGATTTTATCTTACTTCCGGTCAGATTGGGTCGATAAGTCTGACGATAATGCGAGAACGACGGTAGGAGCTTTGTTTATTTAACAAAGATTAAATCGCTGCTCAGAATGGTTCTCGTAGCCTCGATCGGACATTCCTGATATTACTGCCCCAAATTCGTCTCCGATGTTATCCTATTTCCGGTCAGATTGGGTCGAGAAGTCTGACGATGCTGCGAAAACGACGGTAGGAGCATTGCTCATTTAACAAATATAAAATCGGTGCTTGGAATGTCTGATCGAGACACCGAGAACCATTCCGAGCACCGATTTTATCTTTGTTAAATAAACAATGCTCCTCCCGTCGTTTTCGCAGCATCGTCAGACTTCTCGACCCAATCTGACCGGAAGTAAGATAAAATCGGAGACGAATTCGGGGCAGTAATATCGGGGATGTCCGATCGAGGCCCTGAGAACCATTCCCAGCACCGATTTTATCTTTGTTAAATAAACAATGCTCCTCCCGTCGTTTTCGCATCATCGTCAGACTTCTCGACCCAATCTGACCGGAAGTAAGATAAAATCGGAGACGAATTCGGGGCAGTAATATCGGGGATGTCCGATCGAGGCCCTGAGAATCATTCCCAGCACCGATTTTATCTTTGTTAAATAAACAAAGCTCCTACCGTCGTTATCGCGGCATCGTCAGACTTCTCGACCCAATCTGATCGGAAGTAAAATAAAATCGGAGGCGAATTCGGGGCAGTAATATCGGGAATGTCCGATCGAGGCCCCGAGAACCATTCTGAGCACCGATTTTATCTTTGTTAAATAAACAAAGCTTCTACCGTCGTTCTCGCGGCATCGTCAGACTTCTCGACCCAATCTGATCGGAAGTAAGATACAATCGGAGACGAATTCGGGGCAGTAATATCGGGAATGTCCGATCGAGGCCCCGAGAACCATTCCGAGCACCGATTTTATCTTTGTTAAATAAACAAGGCTCCTACCGTCGTTCTCGCGGCATCGTCAGACTTCTCGACCCAATCTGACCGGAAGTAAGGTAAAATCGGAAACGAATTCGGGGCAGTTATATCAGGAATGTCCGATCGAGGCCCCGGGAACCATTCCGAGCACCGATTTTATCTTTTTTAAATAAACAATGCTCCTACCGTCGTTTTCGCAGCATCGTCAGACTTTTCGACCCAATCTGACCGATTGAGTAGAGAATTTCAACCCGCATTTCGCGAACCTGGGTCGTTTTCGTCCTTCCCACGAATATTTTCTTCGCATGCTGCTTAATATTTATTTAAAAAAAATATTGAACATAAGAAAGAAAAAACCCTATTTTCCCTTGAGAAGTACGGCCTAAAGATTGACCATGCATTTTTTCATTTGTTTTTCATTGACAATTGTTGGTTTGGTAGTGCAAAAACGAAAACGACCCAGGTTCACGGGATTAAGGTGCCTCAAATACCTTCACGGATTGAGGGTTGAGATATCCGATTGAACTTAAGGGGGGATTTTCTTTTTTTTCGACAAAAAAATCGATTTTTCGCTGACCGCTGTTTCATATTCTTCAAAGTGTTGAGAATATGTGTGCAAAATTTCAAATTAAAATTCTCAAAAATGGCAAAGCTATAAGCGATTTTATACCTGCGTGTCGACTCGCGGTGGCCGCGCGCTCGTTGTCACACGGCAGGGGTCGGCGCGCCCGGCAGCTGGCCGAATTTGTTGCTCGGCGGACCATAAAAATAACGGGACAGCATACAATAGGCATTTAATTCAATGAAGGACGAGTCCTAACGGTCGTGCGAGATCGAAATATTCGGCGGAGAGTCGCTCAGTCTCGAACGAGAGTTTACTGGTAACAGACGTATATATCATGGATCGAAAACAGGGAAGTGATACTCATAGTCGTGCTGCTAGACCGAAAAAAAGGAAATTTGTTGGGAATATTCACACCCGAGAAACGGAAACGACGTTTGCAAGTACGTCTGCCCAGAAACTCTCGACAGCGGAAGACAAAGAAATAATTACGGACCCGGGTCATGGATATCGCATTATCGCGTTTCTATCGGTTTTCTCTGCAATCTCGCAACTCGTAATATGTCAGGAATGCAAAGGACCGATCAAATTTGGCGAATCCAGTTCTCGCGGCTTGGGTTTTAAAATAGTTGTGCAGTGCAAGTGTCGTGTGCAATATATTAATTCCTGTCCTCTCGTCGATGACGTCGGTTATCTCGTGTGAGATAAACCGGAGAATGGTTTTTGTGATGAGACTATTGGGAGTAGGCAGAGAGGGTATAAATTTATTTTGTGGCTTGATGGATATATCCCAAGGTTTCAGCACAAGCTTGTACTATGCCTCCTTGGAGAACATTTACAGTGGAGCCAAAGCTGTATGGGAGCTGTGTGCGAAGAAGGCAGTGAAAGAAGAGAAAGCGAAGAATGCTGAGCACGGAAATCCAGAGACATATTTCTATGTCGGGAGACGGAACATGGAAAAAGCGAGGATATAGTTCCTTGTTTGGAATCACGACACTCATCGGCAAATATTCAAGCAAAGTGGTTGACCTTGTCGGGAAATCGTCTTACTGCCACGCTTGTAAATGGTGGCCATCAAAATCCGGTACCGAAGAATACGACGATTGGTTCGAAGAACACAGCAGTGAATGTACGGCAAATCACGATGGGTCAGCTGGAAAGATGGAAGTTGACGCGATCAAAGACATGTTCCGACGATCTTGGGAAATGCATGAAGTACGGTACGCGAAATACATCGGCGATGGGGCGACACGAAAACATTCAAAGCCTTGTTGGAAGACAAACCTTACGGCGATGATGTGATCGTAAAGAAAAAGGAATGCGTCGGGCACGTTGAGAAGCGTATGGGCTCGCGACTGAGAAATGTGAAAAAAACGAAAAAACTTGGAGGAAAAGGAAAATTAACCGATAAATTGATAAAAGAATTAACAATTTTCTACGGTTTGGCTATCAGAAGACATCCAGACTCTGTTGATGAGATGTACAATGCTGTGTGGGCAACGTTCTACCACAAGATCTCGAAGAATGAAAATCCTCAGCAGTACTGTCCCGCGGGGTCACAAAGCTGGTGCAAATGGCGCATTGCCGAAGCCGAAAAAGCTCTGGACGAATTTGATCACGAAGCTCCACTGCATGAAGACGTCGCGAATGCTATTAAGCCGATTTACATTGATTTGTCATCGAGAGACTTGCTGGAAAGGTGTTTAGATGGCGATACTCAAAACAACAACGAAAGCTTCAACGCAACCGTTTGGCGATTCGCACCTAAACACCTTCACTGTGGCGCGAAAACGATCGACATCGCGGCTTATTTGGCCGCAGGGATTTTTAACGAAAGCTTTACAGCAGTCCTTAAAACAATGACGACGATTGGAATCGTCGTTGGCCAGCAAGCATCAATATTCGTCGATGCGCGAGATAAGCAGCGGATAGAGAGGTCAACGAGACGCAGCCTCGAAGCAACGAAAGAGGCTCGAACAAGACGCAGAAGCGAAACTGCTTCACTAAATGAGTTGTTCGAAGCCGAGGAAGGCATCCTGTATGGCCCTGGCATAGCAGATTAGATTAAAAATACTGTCCCATAAACTGTACTCACAACTTTAAACGCGTTTTTCTCGAAACAGCTTTTTCACAACTGGTGTGCACGATTTCTCAAAAACTATTCAACCGATTGCCTTCAAATTTGGACAGAATGCTCAGCTGACATCCTTTTATCGTTTGATGAAGCAAAAAAGTAATACGTTTAATAGTTTTTTATTTATAACAAAAAATCGATCAATTTTTTTCGAAAAATCGATACTTCAAGTTCAAAACGTCACCAAATCGTCAATTTTTTTTCCCTTCATCGAACGATAGCTATATGTGTCTAAAGTAAAATGCTTTTTGGGTTTTTGTTGCAGGATGAACGTGAAGGCTGTAATCGTGCACACCATCAAAAAAGGACCATCGCGCGTCGAGGGGGGTGGGAGGCGGATTTTTTGATGAAATTGTTTAAAAAATGTTTTGTATGTAGTAAACAGATCAATGCCAAGCTATATGCTATATGCGATATGATCAATGCCATATGCCAAGTTTCAGAAGTTTTCCGTTGTTTACTTTCTTCACAAAAAAATTCCCAAAAAGCGGTAAATTTTGCGAAAAAAAAAACAATCCCCCCTTAATCGATAGATTGTGAACTCTTTTGAAAATAATATTAATTTCGAAAATGTTCGAGGATTTCATGCTCCGCAAATAATATTTTCAATCATATGCGATTTGCCAACAACTTTTGGAATAAATAATCCTAACAATACTTTTTTAATTAATTTGGCGTGAAATTATTATTTTTACCAAACACTACGAGTATTTTCTTTTTTTTACTGTTTCATAAATTATCTTAAAATCATGTAACTACAGAATGGTCAGATAATTTATGCAACATTAAAAAACAATAATACTCGTAGGATTTGGTAAAAAATATTAATTTCACGCCAAATTACTTGAAAATGTATTGCTAGAATTATTTATTCCGAAAGTTATAGCGAATCCTCGGCCATTTTCGAAATTGACATTCTTTTCAATAAAGTTCTCGGATAGGGACACATTCAGATCTCTCTGTTTGACCGCGTGTCAAAGGAGTCTCAACCAACTTCCTGTGATAGCCAAACACTCGGAAGTTGCAGCTGTGACGTCAGCAGACTAGCACTTTCTATAGCGCGCCCGTGCCTGATTTGCCTCATTTGTTCCACTGGTTAAATTCCTGTCTATCACCTTTAAATCGTATGTTTGATAATTTTTTTCTCCATCACGGGGGGCACAAATAAAGTTTTTCGGGAGTGTTCTGTATTCAGAATTTTGTAAACTTCATTCTCCTGCACGCCAAATGGAATTTTCATTTTTTCCCCAGAATACGCTGTTTTCTCTGGCAAATAATATTCATGACAAAAATACGATATATTTTTTTTCAAAGTGAGCTTGGAAAACCATTGAAAATCTTATTTTTTTCGGTCGCAAAATCACCGCGCAAGGCCCTTAAAAAACCCATGCCCACCTAATAATAGTCACCCTGTATGCCTTGACAAGAGCTCAGGCACACGATGGAGAAAGAATTATACAAGAAAAAATAAGGAAACGCGGTAGCGGGACGGAAAAAGAAGATAAATAAAAAGCAATAGCAATAGGCAAATAGGCATGAATAATCAAATTAAATATATTCCGCTACGACGTCTAGCTGTCATTTCGGCCGAATCCTTCATTAGGAGGTTAACATGAACCATGTCACATCTCGGGTGATTTCAGAATGCCTGTGGACTTGGGTGACGTAAGTTTTCCTTGAAGTGATTAACAAGGATCTTAGTTTTGCGTTCAGCATAAAAAATTATAGTTTTATGTTAATTTCAACGAGATTTCATGTATGACGATTACCAACATGAACATGAACACTCTACCGATAAATCGCCATGGCTGTCGACAACTGGGACAATGTTAGCAAAAAAAGAATCTTACGAATCGAATAGTATATATAGTAAAAAGATATACATATAAATAAATGTTGTCGATTACTGGGTCGTGACCATGTTGATAACTGGATACGTCTTGAACACAGGTTAACACCACTCGATCGAAATAATATTAAAAATTATTTTATGAAAGAATAGTTGTTTATAATGACTACAAATAAATAAAAATTATAATTCTGACGTAATAGGCAATAATTAGTTTTGTTTTTGAAATGAATAAAGTTGTATGGAAGAGAAGTTTATGTTTCATACTCTTTATCAAATGTTTTAATAAAAATTATAAAGTTTGCGACCGAGTGTGTAATAATAAATATAAAAATATTTATTTTTGTACATTTGGCCCCATTAAAAAAAAAGTCGCATTTTCGACTGAAACAACGGCCTTTGTTCTTTTCCAAAAGCCGCAATTGTTAATCGATTATAAAAATTGTGTGTACATCGCTATAAAATGTATCTAAGAAGTTATAGTTTAAATTTGAAGTCAATCGGTCAAAAAATGTAGGACCTACGATTCCGTCCGATTTTGAAATCATTTCTTCATGGAAAATGCGTTTAATGTTTTGAAAATATTTTTTCTAGATGTCTTAAAAAAAAATTCCACCTCAAATAACGTTTGCACACAATTTTCAGCATGTTTACACATTAATTAAGTCGACAAAAAAAAATCTTTTTTTCCAAAGGTTTTGGATTTTTCAAATCAGTTGGAACGCATGTGATAATTAGTGGGACGTTCCCATGGCAATTACCAGACCAACTATCATGGCCGCATGATGATTACTCGTACAATTGCATCTTATAACCTTTACGAAATATTTTCTCCAAAACTGTACCAGACACGGGAATTTCCCAACGACCTTCTTCGTCGTAATAAAAAACTGATTAAGAACGACTTGAAATACCTTTATCTTACTTTCCTGGTTGAGCTATATAAATTTGCAAAGTCAAGCGATCTGCTTAAGGTGACGATTATTGGGCCATCTACCTTAGAGGAAGAACAATGACTCCACGCGGGAACGCGAGAGAGAAAATAAAGGAAGACAGTATGGCGGCCAGCCATTGTGCAAGTGAGAGGGAAGAGACCGAGTCCGACAATATGGACTCGGACAGTGACAACACGAGCGAGAGCGCCCGCGAGAGAGAGCGCTAAAAGAACAGCGTTACGAATATCCACACAAAGAGAGGCCGAGAATACTACTCATCGTACTACGAGGCAGCACGTAGAGAAGGAGCCGCCTGGGGAAGCGCGGCACAGGGGGCATCTCCCCATGAGTTAAAAGATTCGCGATGTTCGAGCACGAGCGCGAACGACGAAGAAAACTGCAGCATTGGCGTATCAACTCCAAGCAAGGGAGACCGAGCGAAAAGAATGCAAGAATTTCACGATGCCCCTCAAGGTGGGTACCAAGGCATCGCACGGACGCTGCAGCGAATACGTCAACAGTATGTGTGGCCGGGAATGAAGTGAGACGTCACCGCACACATACAAGAGTGCGACAAATGCCAGCGAAATAAATCGGGAAAAAAATACGAAGGTACCGATGGCCATCAACGACACACCGGGCCGAGCGTTCGAAAAATGTGCTGTCGATATTGTAGGTCCTTTGAATGTTACGGAAAAAGGCAACAAATATACTCTAACTCTCCAAGATTTATTAACAAAATAAAGTGCAGCAATTCCGTTAGAACACCAAGAAGCGGAAATCATTTGTAAATTTGGTGCCCCATCCGAAATCCTTTCGGATCAAGGCACACATTTTTTAAGCAATATATTTAAGGAAATGTGTGATCTCCTACAAATAAAAAAGTTTCAAACCACGGCATACCATCCACAATCGAATGGAGCTCTAAAAAGATCCCATTGGACACTTGCAGAATACCTGAAAAATTTCGTACGTGAGGATCAACGGGACTGGGACTCATTTGGTGTTCGGTAAAGCGGCTAAATTACCGACCACGCTACGAGAAATTCCGCGAGCAACGTATTCATACGACGTTTACGCAGCAGAACCACGCGAACGCCTGAGAGCGTCATGGCAACAAGCACAAGAAAAGTTGAAAAAAGGAAAGGAGAAATCGAAGCATCAATACGATCACACGGCCGGTAAAGTAAAGTACCGCCCGGGTGATCAAGTCCTCCTCTATGACGAGACCGTGAGGAGGGGCAGATCGGCCCAGCTCATCCCGAAATGGGTACGGCCTTGCTCGGTCCGAAGCCGAGAGGCAGGTGAGACCTACCATATCGGCCGCAGACACAAGGGAATACGCGTACACGCGAATCGCCTAAAAAATATATCACCCACTAGCCGTCTCGACGGCCAGCGGGTGGGCGCGGAAAAGGGGGAGCCTGCGGCTCAATCGCACGATGCCTCGTCATCAAAAACAAAAAAAAAAACAAATAAATGTTTTATTTTTATAATTAATGGAGGCCACAATGGCTCTTCCGCAATACGTCCTGAAAAGAGGAAGGAAACAATAAAATGAACAACCGAAATACAGGGAAAAACTATAATGTTACATGTATTTTAAAAAGAAAAAAGTAATTTAGTAATTTAATAATTTAGTCTTTTTGACACTCGGGTCAGCCGAACACCCAAATAGGGTCCGGTTTGACCCTGAAAAGGGGAACAGGGCGGACGGCCACCACATGGTAGGCCGACTGAGCCACTAACCCTCTTCCAGGCTGTCATAAAAGAGCCGGCACAGCCCGAACAAATCGACCGGCTCTCAGCCCCACTCCATGGCCTCCACACTCTTCGGATCCTGGGCCCACAGCTTAAGCAAATTGGCCGGGACCAGGGCGTGACGGCGGCAAACATCGACGGCCTGCTGAATAAACAGCCGCCGTCACCGTCCCTTCGAGAAGGAACGCGTTCGTTTTGGAGTCCGAGCTGTCTAAAAGGGAAAATAAACACAAGAAAAATACATTAATAGGAAGGGATTTCTTCTGATAAACGAAAAAGGAGGGAGAATTTCTCTTCTTACCACGATAAACTCCAGTTCATCTTCCTCAGCTCCGAAGCCACCCTTCGTACCGTGAATATTTCATTTCAGAAAAATATAAAAATAAAATAAAGATAATAAAACAGAAAATGAAGAATATAGAAGGGGAAACGCGTACTCACCGATTCGAAAAAAGTGTGGGTTCCGTCGAAAGTCGAAATAATAATGAAAACGTCGCCGTTCAAGCATCGAACGGGCGACCTGGTCGAAGCACGAAAACGCAAACTTTTCAGAGAAAAAACATTCATGAAGAAAAGAAGGGACAATAAACTTAGGACTCAGCAACGAGCCGAGCTAAAAGTCTTCAATGAAAAATAATTATAATTCTAAAAATGAAGTCATACATCTAGGAGTATATCTATATACATATATAAATTCTCCAACAAAAAAATATATCTAGGTGGAATAGCGGAACAGGAAGCGCAGATCACCGAAGCCAGGAAGAAAATAGTAGACCTATGCGCTGAAGACCTCCGGGCCAACTTGCTTTGTCATATGGCAACCAAAACAACGACTCGCATGGTCGATAAAGTTAACAACGAACTACAAGCCGCATATGACCTTACAAGAGTTAAAAAAATCGCTACCGACAAGGTTTGATAGACGGATTGGGGGGAATAATAAAATCAATCACAGGAAATATGGATGCACAAGACGCATCCAAAATTAGCAACGAAATAAACGAAATAAATAAAAAGCAAACAACAGTAGAAGACGCCCTAACGGGAAACGTGCAAATTTTGGCATCAACAATAGATCTGTTTAATCGATCATCAGTCCGTTTGAAAGACAATCAAAAGGTGCTACAAGCTCTCGTGGGACAGATCGAACAAAGGGTGATCAATCAGTACACCGACCAAAACACCCGGCAACAATTGGATAAACGAATGACGGCCGTAAGCCTCCTTGTAGAATCATTACTGAGTGACGTACGATAAATAGTTATTTTTTAATAGGACTCGCGAGAGGAGTGGTGAGCCCAAGCATATTATCTCCAAGACAATTGACAAACTATTTGACTGACATTTTACCCAATTTACCAAAAGGGCATACGTTTCCTACCGCGATAAACTACGCGGAAATGCCAAAATTATTAGAGATATCAGAAGGCGCATATAGTACGAAAACATACATTGTACTTGTAATATCAATACCGTTAATTTGCACTGAAAAATATAAAATCAGCAAAGATTGTCCTCTGCCCGTCAAAATAAAAGATCATAGCTATACATTTTTAGAAATAAAAAATGACCTTGTCGTGGTCGAAACCACACGAGGATCGTGCCCACCCATAACGGAAAATGATTTGGAAAATTGTAAAGCCATAGCGTCACATTATTATTGCCGGCCGAAGCAAGCAGCGCGTCCCGCTCATATTTGCGCATCATGCGAGGTAGCAAAGTACATTGCACCTAAAGCTAAGTACGCGAATTGCGACCAAAGAGTCGCTCAGATAAATAGCACTATAATTATTGGGTTAGAACGTAATGGTAGGTAGCTATACGTTGCACCGGAGCCCGAAACACTTCTCATACATTGCAGAAAATAACCAACAGCATACGCGAACCTTACGGGTGCAGGGACTCTGGCTTTAGACGGAAAATGTTCCGTTACCAGCCCTAGTTTTAGACTAGAAACCGTCGGCGCAATAAGACAGAACGTATACGCCGATTTCCTACTGCAATATAATTTATCATTCTTGTCTACAGACATGAACATACTCGATCATACATCAACAAAAACTGTATTGCCGCACGACATTATAAACGATCCAAAAGAATTAAACGGGATCGGCGATGGCTTGAAGAATATAAAAATTAAGTTAAACAAAACATCAAGCCATTCAATTACATATCGACATATAATAGGTAATTATCCACTAAGCACAATCGCGTCGTTAATACTCAGAATAGCCGGTAAATGCTATTACCGCATAAAGCACGCAAGGAAACCTGTCAACGACGAGGCCCAAAACAGCGCCGAGCTGGCGCAACCAAGCAAAGCACATTCGGCAAAAAGGAAGCTGCCCGTGCCCAAATTAAGACTAAAAATGAAGCGAAACACATCCACGACGAGTTTCGTGTAAAATGAACAGGCGAAAATGTATTGAAAAAAATTTATATATTATATTTATGCGAGAATTATTTTAGCCAAAAAATAACGATATATATATATATGGGATAATCACACGGGGAAAAGGATATAGAAATGTGTAAGCCGAAAGACCAAACATTAATACAAAACAAATCCCAGGAGGAATTGGATCTTTTAAGGGGGAAGGGATGTTGTATCCGCAAATTTGCGGAATGCGAAAGTGTTTGCGAAACGGCGAGAGTTACACTTTGGTGCCCTCCTTGCGAGAGTTCCACTTTCGCCAAAATGCAACGTCAAAAAGGCACTTTGTGACACGTCCTGACCGAGCATCGTATGATGTTTGATCTAGGGCAAATTGCGACAATCAGAGTCGACAATTAAGAGAAGTTAACAGAGAATAGACAGTCCTTGGTTGGCTTTTCAACGGTTCGGTCCTAAGGTACGACCGACGCACTGTAAATTCAATTATCAAACCAGACCAGTAATAAACTTATATTCCTATTCAACGAACTTGAGTTCCAATTTTTACTTTCGCAATGACCCCAAAAATACCTACCCCGGGTTCTCGAGCCGGGGATACAACTTGGTACAAAATTGTACCAATGAGACTCAAAATATTAGCGGAAACCCTGAAAATCTAGCGCATTCATTTTCCCACCAGCGACAATCTTTCATGGCGAACGTGCACGTATGCACACGCATACACTCGGACTCGCAGGAACATCGCCTTTTGAACCACAACTCTTTGCCGTGGTGTGAATTTTCGTGACTCTTAGTTCTGGTGTTCCAGCCATTGTATGATACATACACACAACCTATTGCGGTATTCACTTCCCGAGGTCCCGTAGCAAGAAACATGATAGTGCAATTAATAGTTAAAGATATCATACCCATGGAGCAAATTGGCGCACAAATTCACGGGCTTGCTAGTGACGGAGCCAGTACAAATCGAACAATTTTGGGCGGAAGTAGGTATCACGTCTGAGAATAATAATTTGCTGAATTATTATGACCATCTTAGCGTCAAAAGACGTAACATTTTCAGACCTTTGGATACTCCGCATGTAATAAAAACCATTTCAAACCAACTGTATAATAACGGGGTTCTGCAGATAACTGATAGCAGTACACGCATCTTTTGAGTACAACGATAATGTATCGTATTTATTTCTTTCTGTGTATTGAACCTGATTTTCTAGATCGATCCAGCAGAAGTCCATATAAAATGAGAACATTTACACATCCTTTATGACGAGGACAGAGAATTTTCCGGTCCAGAATTACTATTGATGTGTCCGAAGTTCTTATTTAAGGCGGGATATACATTTAGACGGGGTAAAAATAAGCAATTTTGAAAGATTTTTAAAACTAAGAAATAATTATTCTAAATTTATCAAATTGTAGGTATACTTCAATAGAATATTTAAGTACACAAAACATTTTTTTTTAAATTCATTTATCATCAAAGTGACGGAGCTGTGGTAGAGGGTTATAGCAAGGTTGCCGCGGGAGTTGCGATTCGGCGTGCAGTCTAGCTTCCCGTAGACTTTAATTTGCAAAAAATAGAAAAAAATTTTCAGCTAGAACATGTATAGTTTCTATTCGACAGTAATTAAAATGAAAAAAAAAAAATTAAATTTAAGAGAATGGCACCCATTTACAAAAAAATCAACATTTCACGCAAAATTTCTGTAACATTTGGATTAGAAAAGTAGTTATTAAAATCATTAAAAAAAAAAGTCTCGTCAAGTAGAAGGTAGCAAGTTTATCAATATTCCTACCAAGTTTCAACTCAATCGGCTTAATAGTTTTTCAGTGCTTCTGCACGCCAATTTCGAAACTGTAGTTATGAGAAAAATGGAAAAAAAAGACGAAAGGATAGAAGAGGGACTGGAAAACTAAAAAAAAAAAACAGAATTTTAAGGAGGGAAGAGGAAAAAATTAGAAAATCGAAGAATAACGATAAGTATAAATGTATTATAGAAAAGGACGAGATATGAGAGGATATATTGGTCGGAAGGACGGAAATATTGGTCAGATGAAGGAGTAAAGGGTAGGGACAAGGAAGTATGAGTGAGGCACAGCGTTGACGTGCTGCAACGTTTAAAGATTTTCGAATTTTTCGAGAAGTACGAGGGGACGGCCCTATGCTTACGCATGGAACCGATTGACTGTTGCCAACGGTTAGTTATCAAATAACCGTCATATTAAACGTACGTTTTCGAACTATTTTTCTATATCTATTTGTAAAAATATGCATTTTTAAACATCCGGTGATTGCATTAAATTTTCATTACTTTGTATAATTATTTTTTATAACTTTTTCTCGCTCAACTAACGCGAGATGAATTGGCAACGTCGTAAATCGTGGTATATCATGACGCCATGGTTGGCAGAAGTGTGGCGGAGTTAATGACATATGCGCCCGTTTGTGACCTCAAAATCGGTCCAAGGAGCTGCACATGGAGGCTAGAGTGGGAGGAGTCCGATTTGTACTTTTCAAAGTGGTTACAAAACTGTGGTCAAACAGGGATGGCACCACTATCTCTAAGACCTCTAGAAGTAAGCCGAGTATCGATGTCGTGTAAGAGAGATGGAAGAGGATCGAATACGCATCCTAGCCTCCATGGCAAACACAGTAAAACCTCGCTTATCCGAGGTAATGTGGGGAGAATATACCTCGGATTAATGAAATCTCGGATAATACGGAAAACAGTAGCAATATAGGACTATTTCACGCATAGGCATAGCACATTCTTCCGTTTTATCCGAGAATCTGCATATTAACCAAGGATACACCTCGGATAATACGCAGAAATCGAAGGACGGATAAACGAGGTTCTGCTGTACCAGCAAATACGATAATATACACACAATATTCGAACAATTTGTGAATTGTTAAAATCGAATTTTCGAGACAAACCAGCCTTGTTGTTGACAAGAAGACACGGATATTTTATCTTTAAAACATTAAAGCAAGCAATATCGCTTCGACTCTATAATGCTATTACGGTGTTTTTCTCAAATCGAAAAATAACTACCGGACAATTTTTTAAATTTTTTGCCTCAATGGGTAATTGCAATTTATTTCGTGTGATTTTCTTTTTATTTTTATTCAAATATGTTATCGTCAGAATAATCGCGTTACCGATTCGCTGATTGCGAGTTTTTATACAAACAGATCGCAAAGCATTGTTCTTTGACTAGGAATAATTTACCATCATATTGACCTGAGCATGAAATGTATTCGAGAATAAAAAAAATTATTATTCAAGACGATTTCCACCGTTCGTTGTACAAGAAAACAATTCAGGAAATTTTTTTAAATTTCTTACGGCAATGAGTAATTGCAATTTCTTGGGTATGATTTTCTTTTAATTTTCATTTAACCCCAAAACTCATTACTGGGGTCCGGTCGCACCCCAATTTTTATGCAAAAAATGAGGTTTTTGCCGATATTTGCCGTTTTTCAGTCTTTGAATGGATTGTTGACTAATGGAATGTTAATTAAATCAGATGGCTCGCACACTATGTACTCTTATGAAAATAAGAAGAAATTAAGGTATGTTGAAGTCCATTTATCACCGAAGGACCGGTTTAATGACAAAGAAAAGCACGGCGTGCAAGACACCCCAGTCATGCGTTTGACGGTAAAAAAATAAGTCATGAGTTATTGGGTTAAATATCGTTATCGTGAAAATTATCGCGTTACCGTTCGCTGTTTGAGAGTTTTTTATAAACAGATCGCAAAGTATTGTTCTTTAACGGCAGGGATTAATTTACCGTCGTATTTACCTACGAAAGTAAAAATTGATTCAAGGGAAAAAAGCATCATTATTATTGAAGACATTTTCGACCGTTCGTTGTACAATTACCCACTGTTATAATAAAAATATTTTCCCATCACTACGTATTGCATTATTATTATTTTCAAGGTTTTCACCGTAAATTATGAAACTAATACATATTGTTCATTGGGCATTGCTATATTAAAAATAGTCTTGTATCTTTACGCATTTACGGAGATCTCTATGGTATATATCATTGTACATCTCTCTCGCACGCAGCTCACTTCTCAAGTATCATTCGGTCTCATGCACAGCTCACTTCTCATTATTTATTTGTTCCGTCTCTGTCACACGCAGCTCACTTCTCGAGGTCTTAGCAATAGTGGCGCCATCCCTGTTTGACCACATTTTTGCAGCCACTTTTTTCAAGTCTCTCCATAAGAGTTCGAACTCCTCCCACTTTAGCCTCGATGGAGCTGCCAACAATTAATATCCGTCCGGGTAAGAAAAGATCTCTGGAAAGAGAACGTGTATACTAAAGCTGTTAATGACCCGGAAGAAATAAAAAACTTTAATCATTTCGGGATATCTAAAAAAGTTGTGTGAAAAAATTCCGGTTTTTTTGTCTTTGCCTACAAATTTATAGGAAATTATAATTTCTGCACATAGTTATCAAACAATATTAAGTAATTATTACTAATTAAGAGAAGAAATACAAATAACATTCGTTGTTAATTATCCTGACTGAGAGGTTTGAGCTTTCCGGGCATAATTACCGAATACGGATACGATAGGTAGCATTTGTGCCGTCTACGGCGTTGCCATAATAGGGCTCTTGGATATCTCTAGTGGCGCCGCTTGGTGGCAGATTCAGGCAATTCGTGGACGGTCGACTGCGGTCAGCTGTACGCTTTCCTTATTAATTTCATTGAAAAGCGCCGTGTCTAATAAATAATAAATGGGTGGTACGAGGTATTGTTGTGTTGTGAGGTGCAAAAATTCCCAATCTAGAAATCAGGAATTGACTTTCCATTCGTTTCCAAGACGAAATTGGGAAATTAACAAGAGAAATGAGTGGATAAAAGCTGTCAGAAGAATGTAAGTAAATATTTTGACGATTTGATTACAAGGAACGTATTGAAAATATACAAAACGTTAGATTTTCTGTAATGTTTTATTCTTCTAGTACATCAGATAACAAGCCGTGGCAGCCAAATAAAAATAGTCGAATCTGCAGTGCTCATTTTGTTGGTGGCACGCAGTCCAACCTCCAAAACAGCCCAGCATATGTTCCAACAATTTTTCCCCTTGGGTATAAAAAGAAGGCGATACCAAAATCAGTTATAATTAGGCACGAGCGACTCTTGAAAAGAAAAGGAAGAAAAGGTACATCAAATATTCCAAAACCGCAAGAAATGGAAAGTCTTGTGAATGATATTGAAATGGGTATGTAAGATAAGAAATTGAAAATTTTTTTTTACAGTATCTGTGAATGTGAGGCGATTTTTATCGCGGTTTCAAGTTTTAAAAATGTATATTTGTATTATGATACGTTATTTTAAATATAATTTTGATGATTTCGTGTAATTCTAGGCTTAAACGAAACTGCCAATGAAGCTGGCAGTACAAGCATTGGTTGTCAAACTGATGCGTGAGACTTCGAAGAAGACAGTCCAAAGGGGAATACTTTCTGGAGTTGGAATAATGATAAAACTGAAGCCTCTACGCAGACGAATATCTACATTGGGAAGCCAAATAAAAATGAGCGAGTTGTAGTTAAAGACCTGAAAACCGTTGACACTAAGTCGTGTGGGCCTGACGATATTGTACATTACGGTTTCTCAGGATTCTCTGATATTGAAACGGATAAGACTATGTTGCAGTTAGGCGGGGTTCCACTCAATTTTTTCAATGCGTTGCTCGCTCTGATTGTCGTGAAAGCAGACGGTCAACCAGCCTACTATCGAGTATTAAATAAAAAAAATAGATTATTGCTTTTTCTAATGAAAATTAAATTGGGTATTTCCTTTTCCGGTCTAGCTTGTTTCTTCAAGGTACACGAATCAACTGCTTCTCAAGTGTTCTTTGAAATTTTGAGTACGTTGACACAGAATACCAAAACAAGGATTTTTTGGCCATCAAGAGAAAGTATTTAAAAAAACCTACCGGTCGCGTTTAAAAAATATCCGAATTGCCGATGTATCATTGATTGCACGGAAGTATTTACTGAAACCCCACCTACTGTAGAACAACGCGTTCTCATGTACTCCAACTACAAGTCGCGTTTTACCGCAAAATATCTGATCGTCATCACGCCCGATGGTTTTATTTGTAAATTGTCAAAGGGGTATGGCGGAAGAGCTACAGACAGTTATATCACAAATGACTGTGGACTTTTACAATTCATAGAACCAGGGGATACGGTTTTGGCTGACAAAGGTTTCCCTCAGATAAAATCGGAACTACTCAAACGTAAAGCTTTATTGGTAATACCGCCGTTTGCGTTCGATCCACAATTCAGTATCTCTGAAGTAGATGAAACTTACAAAATCGCATCGGTTAGAATACATGTTGAGCGTGCGATTCAAAGAATAAAAGTTTGTAATCTTTTAAACTGCATTCCTGTAACACTTTTGCCTTATCTTGATGATATTATGCACATGTGCTGCATTGTTGCTAATAGCAAACCACCACTCATAAGGAATACTGAAGCGGCGAGTTAACAATGTGCGAGTATTGTCCTAATTCAATGCTCAGAATAATAGTGGAAGATAATGTGGGAAATAAAATCATTCAATTTTCGGAATTAACCTTTCTAAGAAGTTTTCATCCCTTTCAACTATCACGTCTACGTTATCGTGACTTGAATACACGAAAAAATGACACTTTTTGACATTCAGTATGTACATGGATACCTGAACTTGCGTATAATATTTATCGCTTTTCTTTAAATAAATTTTATCGTTTTCGTCGAATTGCAAATACGGGACATTCGAAACGTTAGCGTCACGGTTAACGATTTGTTGCCCCCTACAGGCGATAGGGCATAGGACTCTTTCTTGAAACCATTCGAAACAATCTGATTGACTTTCCGATAGTACGCTAATAGTCAAACACTCGTTTCTGTTTGCTACAATATTTTCCTCGTACTTCGATCGCAATTGATGAGGGCATGTATATTTCTACAGTCGCATCTTTAAATCATCCACTGACGAAACTTCGTAGCACCCGTAATCCCGTCTCAATTCTTGTAAGCTGTAACTTTGGTCCACAATGTGATATGCTTGTTCTTTTCTTTTTATCTCTGCCTCTCTCGCAATTTTTCTTTGCGGTTCAATTGCTTTTTCAGATTTTATGTACTGGCTAAACAAAGAACCTTCCATTCTATGCGGTACATTTTGGACGTCGTTAAATGTATACGTTGCATTGCTATCGATCAATTGTTCCTTACTCGGGAACATTTTTTGAAGAGTGCAACCTTTTTTATATTTGTCAACTTGGCTCTGACTAGGCTGATTCCAACATTGCGGTTGATCGGTTTTTGATTGCGTGCATTCGTTATTGATGAACATGCAAAACGCTGCTACATGTTTGCATCCTCGAACCGATAAGCCAGCCTTGCAGGTGCATTCTGTTTTTCGTATCGTACGATCTAGGTTTACCTGTAAAATAATCAGTTCCTATTGGAAAGAAAATATAAAGATCGAGAAAGCACACACAAAAAATGTACACAAGCATGTAGACACAGATAGAAATTGCAAATCGAAATATACAGTACCCAATATTCATGATAGTATTAACGGTATGAGATGTTTTTAAGGAATACGTGTACTGAAGCCAGCACAAATAACAATAGAAACAAACGTGCAGAATGTTAATCATGTTTAATTAAAAATCTTGCATCAACATTTCTAAAGAACCACCTGCAAACAATTTTCTGTTTTATTTTTTTCATCTATGATACAAATATTATTAATTCAATATTTCATGCTCATTTTCAACGATTAAATAGTATTCCCCAATAATATATTATTCATCTAACATTCCATACTTATCCTTAATAATGAACGAAAATCCGTCATTTGTTAATGTTGTTATATACTGAAATAAAAAATGCGGTTTACTAAATCTAATTTCAATGACCAGTATACTTATTGCTTCATTATTGATATTTCTTTCATAAGGAGATACATCTTCATTTTCCATTTCTGTTTTGGATGCATGGTTGAAAAGTTGCTGGAAAAAATATTTTTTGCATTATTATTCAACTACTAATTGATCACATAATTAATACATACCTCTACTTTTACGTCGTATGGTGGATTATTCACTTTTGTCTGTGGTATTACCTTCCCACGGATAATTCTATTTCCATTAGCTGTATCGTCGATTTCGACGACCTCCTGAACGTGGTGACTTTGAAATAGTTTATGCCCTATACATTTTTAATTAATTGATCATGATATGATAATCCTAAAAATAAATACGTAGTAGATACTACAGTGTATTTGACAGCATATCTCATATTTCGTGTATTTGCTTACCTTTAGATATAGATTTTCCGCGAAAAAAATCTACATAAATATTCTGGAAGCCACACTTGATAAGAGTGTGGCTCATAATTGCACTTTAACAAAGTGGTATTGCACCAAATAAATAAATAATGCAAAACGTGCAGTGTTATGTATGCGAATCATATGTGTACTGTTCGGAGAAGAACGACCACGAGTTGCTGCCGTTAGCTGGCAGACGGCGTTGCCGTCGCTTCGCCACGATATCCAAGAGCCCTATTGCACAACTTAGTATTTTCTTTGCTTGATTTTCGTACAAATTCGGTATTAAGGTTGTTATGGGGTTAAGTCAACATGTTACCACCGAGCTGAAATGTTTTCTGGGCCTTATAACCTCGTTGCTGATCATCCTGTGCAGTTTGAATACGGTCCATAGTACCGATTTTCAGAAAAAAAAATCGGCAACTCGACGTATTTCGTCGGCCAATTACATTACGCTCATGGAAAACTTCCGATCATTTTTCAGAACATTATTAATATCTGCTAAGTGAATGTTACCACGGAGCTGTAAAAGTAGGTACGTTTCGACTAATTATTGGACTAACCCTTGGCACCGTGAAAATGAGGATTCACGGTACCGTTATAAAATTATTAATGTTTTTGATAGCGAATTTGTGCGAAAATCAAGCACACAAAATAATAAGCTGTGCCATCATGGCAACGTCGTAGACGGCACAAATGCTACCTCTCTTATCGGTATTCGGTAATTATGCCCGGGAACCTCAAACTACTGGGTCAGGATAATCAACAACGGATATTATTGCTACTTCTTTTCTTAAATAGTTATAATGACTTAATATTCATTTGATAACTATGTTCAGAAATTATACATTTCTAGACATTTCTAGGCAAAGACAAAATAAAGCGGATTTTTTTCATACATACATTTTTTTAGAATATTGGAAAATTATTAAAGTTTTTTATTTCTTCGAGATCATAGAAAGGTTTAGTACACACTTTTTCTTTCCAGCGGATTTTTTTTTACTCGGACCGATATTCATTTTTGACAGCTCCTTGGGCCGAAATTGAGGTTACGAACCTCAGGGCGCATATGTCTCTAACTTCGCGACACTTCTGCCAAACCTGGGCATTATAATATACCACGATTTAAGACGTTGCCAATTCGTTTCGCGTTAATTGAGCGAGAAAAAGTTATAGAAAATAAATATACAAAGTAATGAAAACACTTAATGTAATCACCGAATGTTCAAAAATGCATATTTTTACAAATAGATTTAGAAAAATAGGCAAAAACGCACGTTTAATATGACAATTATTTGAAAGCTAACAGTTGGTAACAGTCAATCGGCTCCGTGCATAAGCATAGGGCGCTCCCCTCGTACTTCACCCCCGAAGGCCAAACCCCATAACAACCTTAAAAACATTCATAATTTTATAACGGTACTGTGAAACCTCATTTTCACGGTGCCAAGGTTTAGTCTGATAATTAGCCGAACCGTACCTATTTTTTCGGCTCCGTGGTAGCATTTTCTTAGCAGATATCAATGTACTGAATGTACTAAATTAATGCACTGAAAAATGATCGAAAGTTTTTCCATAAGCGTAATGTAATTAAGCCCACGGGATACGTCGAGTTTCCGAATTTTTATCTAAAAAACGGTACTGTGGATCGTATCCAAACTGCACAGGATGATCAGCAAAGGGATTATAAACTTTCAGAAAAAGTTTTAGCTCGGTAGTAGCACTTCGCCCTAACTCCATAACAACCTTAATAATCTCGAGCTCAATAATGCGTTGAAGATGCGAGTGTGTTTGACAGATCAGGTATTATTCACCATAATACAAATCTTGAATCCAAGATCAATTAGTTTTATGAAAATACGGTTGTATATTTTCTTTGGTTTTGATATTTAGTAACTCTGTTGCCAAAGGCCTGCCGTTCTATCACAAATACGTTTCGAACTTGGAAAATTCTGAGGTTACCGATTCCTTTTGCCAGTGGATGAATGATTTATTTGACGCATTAAATCTTACAAACGGTGACAAAGGGGTATTACTATTTAATGTGGATTATCAGGCACCACAGTGATTATTCTGATGGACATTTATTACCGGTTTCATTGATTAAGGGGTGAGATGCAGTCAGAGGCGTGAAAAAACGAGCATTATCAATAATTCTTTTAATAGTAATTACGTTTGTTTTACAAAAGTGGTTACACAGACTTTTTATGTTATATTCCAGCTTGACTTGTACAAACTTTCAAAAAAAAATATTGATTATTTATAAAAATATCGCCATCTTTGTCGGAGCCCCTTCGGCATGTAGTGCTTTGCGGTGACCATCGTAAAATTTTACTGGATCATCTGAAATAAAAAAATCATTAGTTTAATAATAAATCTAGTCGTTGATCGAAGCTTTTTTTAAATTAATAAAATGGTGGTTTTTGACAGACAACTTTCGATTTTCGAAGAAAAAAAACCGCTCGTTCATTGTTAAAAAATAGATATTTTCAACAAAAATGACAATCCTTCGATTAAGTACTAGTTTCTAATGCTATCAATAAGGACACAAAATTTCACTAAAGTCCATCGAGTGGTTTTTGAATTATAGTGGTCACCAACTTGAAAAACATAGTTTCGAGAAAAACGCGAGTAAAGTTTTTCGATGTGGATACGGTATTATATATTCGTAAAATGTTGAGCTCGATGGATGAAGCTAAACTTTTTTTAATGCATTCTAATCCGCTGAATCCGAATATCACATATTTTTTGCAGAAAAGTCGAGCATTCAATTGTTTATAGCCAATTGTTAAAACAATTTTTCAAAAACATTAAAATTTTTCGGGATTAATTATTTTTAAAAATATTTTGGGCAATTTTAAAATGAAAGTATTCTTTATAAAATTCTGCTAAAGTTCATAGTTTTTGAGTAATACGTTTTTTTTAATTTCTGAAAGAGTTTTCCAATTTTACACTTGATTTACGTATAGAAATACTAATTAAAAAATTACTTACACCGAATCATCAATTCCTGGCCCATACAATAGGGCTTCTGCCGATGTGGAAGCTTCCAAAAGATGGTTGCTTCCAAAAGATGTTGACTTCGAACCGAAGATTTTCAGTTATGAACAAGACTATTTATATAATATAATCGGGTGGGGGGGGGGGGGGGGGGGGTCGAAACCGGTTGCTCGCAGCTACCGTCCGCTACCTGCCATGGGGACCCGACTTCCCTTCACTAATTGTAAGATATCCCGAAAACTATACATCGGATTGACTTGAAATTTTCAGGGAATATTTTCGAAACATCATACTTCAAGAAAATGTAAAAAAACATCGGTGTTTTAATCCAAATGTGTTGCGACGTATTTAGAACTTCAATGTCAGGAATTGCGACTTCCCATTTTCGATGCGGTCTTTTTTTGTCGTGCGGAACTTTAAACACTGAACACTTTCCACTATTGTTCTTAACGCCATGTTTGTTCTGCCATGCATGAGTGTCGCTTGCCTCGAGAGCACGATTCTCGCCATTTTTCAACATTTCGAAAAAAGTACTTTTTATGGTTACCATGGGGAAATAGTGAATTATTAACCATTGCATCGCTTTTTCGGTACTTTGACGAGAATCATGCTCTAGACCGTGAAAAAGCACACGTTTAAGCTTTGTTTCACCTGTTTTCATGAATAAATTGCTGAGAAACATGTATCAAGAAAGCTCAAAATATGATCTACCGGCACGAAAAGTGAGTTCATCTGTTTTCTCACGGGCGGCGCGCATCGCATCGTTCCGTTTTTATCGGCCGCGTTCGCATCCTTCGAGAACGATTTTTTTTACAGGTAGGAGGCCGCCGCGTTTGGTTTAAATAAAAATTCGCGACTGTGTGTTCCGCTATTTCTCCGCCGAGGTTTTATGGGTCGTATCGGGTGAAGTCATTTTTGTTGGAAAGTTCTTCAACGCAGTAGCAACGTGAACTCCTTGGAGATGGGTTTCGAAGTAGGATTCGCCGCTCTGAGTTTGATCGCTGAGGGAAACAGATTATAAACATACAGATAAGTGCTCTACTATTTCTGTGCCAAGATTTCATACGTAGTATCGCGTACGCCTCTTTCCTGTACGACAGTTCCTCAACACAGTAGCGATATGAATGTGACTTGTCGGGGAAGGGTTTTGTGGAATTACATCCAGCGTTGACCGTCATCGCTGAGAAAATGGTTAGAATAACCTGCGAATGAGTTTTGGAGATGTTCAACACAGTGATAGTGTGAATATTTCTTGTCTGTGAAAGAATTCAAGGAAATATTTGGAGCGCTAACTCTGATCACTGAGGGAAACAGGCCAGTAACCTGCAAATAAGTGTTCAAATATTTTGCAGGCCAGAATAGTAATACAAAAAAATTTAGTTTCATGATTACTGATCCACTCTTTTCGTGTTAACATTTCATGCATAGTGTCGCGGATGAGTTTCTCCCGTACAACCGTTTTTCAACACACTAGGGTTGTTAATGTGCCTTGTCGGAGAAGAAATTCAGGGTATTGAATCCAGTGTTGACTGTCATCGCTGACAGTATAAAAACAATACTGGCAAATGGGTTTTTTCCATGTTCATCGCGGGGATAGTGCGAATATTTTTTGTCGGTGAGAGAATTCGAGGAAGTATCTGCAGCAGTCTGATTGTCGAGAAAAAAGTTATGAGTAACCTGTGAATGGGGTTTTAAGCGTTTTGCATGCCGGAGTCGCAATAATACAAAAAAATAGATTCGTGAACGTGTGCTACTCTACACTTTCTGTTTCAAAATGTCATGCATAATGTCGCGTATGAGGATTTCCTGTACAACAGCTGTTAACATAGAAGCGGTGTGAATGTTAATTGGTGGCGAAGGAATTCTGGAAATAAAATCCAGCGTTGACCATCACTGACAAAATCGAACCAAAAACCAGTGAATGGGTTTTTAAATGTTTAATACAGCGATAGTGCGAATATTTCTTGTAGGTGGAAGAATTCAAGGAAGTATCTACAGCACTGCCTCTGATTGTTGAAAAAAAAAACAGATCAGTAATCTGCGAATACGTTTTGAAATATTTTGCTTGCTGAAGCAGTAATAATACGAAACATTTAGATTCTTGATCGTGTGCTCTACTCTTTCGGGTTATCTGACCTACCGTCTGCCTTGTGAATATCGGGTTATCTGTCCACGTTTTTTTTCTATTCCCTAGCCGTCGATCGGGTTATTTCACCGTTATTCTATAGAGCGAGATTCTAGCGATGTCCATTGCTAGAGAATTCGACACGCGGGGAATCTGCCGAAGATAAATCCAGGCAGAGACAAAAATGCTGCATGTTTGTGTTTGAACCATAGGCATTAGCTGTAAAATTTTACTGTCCACTTGCAAGGAGAGTCTAGCGGTCTCCGTTACTAGAGAATTCAACCCACAGAGAACCTGCCGAAGATAAATTCCGGCAGAGAGAAAAAAGCCAAATGTGTTTGTTTAAACAATAGTCACTGCTTTCAGCACTCGAAAGAGACTCACTCTGCTTGTTCGCTCGAGAATTTGGCCGAAATCGAATTCATCGACGATAAGCTGCATCGAGAATATAAATCGTGCTCAAGCTTATTTATTTAAATTAATTAAACAAGGATGATAAAATGTCACGAGCCATCCACAGGGCGAGCCTCTAGCAACCCCGCTTACTAGAAAGTACGACCGTTATCAGAATGCCTCCGATGACCGTCGTCGAAAAATGAAATCGATTCGAGACCATTCGTCCATACCATGTTCAGTGCAACAATGTTTCACCGCTCTTCTACAGAGCGAGCGCATACTACGAAGGGTGCTATGCCCGCTAAATTTAGTTGTGTGTATCATTTCATACACATACATATATACAGTGAGAGAACAGTATACAGAATACAGAACTGCGTGCGAGAAGGTCACTCCTTTCTGCACGCGGTCGGCGTAGCGAAACCCACACCCGCGCAGCAATCGTTGCCTGTCGGAACTCGACTCTTCGACATAGCGCGAGACGTCGAGGCCCTATAGAAAACGAGCGCTGCGCTATCCGGCGGTAGTAAGCGGCGGTCCATAGCTAAAAACTGTGAGCTCTGCACTACCGCCGTGGCGGAACGCTGCGTCGAAATTTTCTGGCGCGTGGCACATGGCCTTGACGAGTTACATCTAGCTCGTGGTCGGAAAAAAGAGGAATTTTTGTGATTTTTTTCTGGGAAAATATGTGCAGGTTTTTGTTTTTTTTTTTACATCAAAGAGTATGGTTTTAGGTATCTCTTACAATTTTTGTATTGAAAAGTATTTATGAATGTCGTGGATACAATGGTTTGTATAGACCGCTGTTTTTAAAACGTCCTTCGCGGTGACCACTGCTGCTCAGAAACAAATCATCCAAAATAAAAAAAATCATATGCATTCAGTTTTTCCATGAAATTGTCTGATCCATGGATGAAGGATTTAGTGAAATATTCGTTTAAAAAAGGCGATCTCCCTAAGTGAAATCATCGATTTTCGGTGGAAAAAACGTTCTATTTAATTTATTTAAAGAAAACTGCATTGAAAAAAATATTCTTTCATTTAGGCACTGCTTTTTGATACGTAAAAAAAGCTTGTAAAATTTGAAGTTGATCGATCAAGTGATGTTTAAGATATCGTGGTCACCGATCTATAAAAGTCATTTTCAGAATATCGCGTTGTAAGTCCACCAGTTCACGGAACCTACCTTTAAAGGCCCATAGCTCAACTTTGAATGGATTAACTGGACATTTCCGGGGAATATTTTTGAAAGGTTATATTTTGAGAAAACAAAAAATCATTATTTTCAACCATTTCAACTAGGCATTTAAAATTTTTGCAATAGTTCCCCAGGATGCAATCTGTAGGCAGTTTCGAAAATACAATAGACCATTCACTTCCTTTTGAAACTGAAACCGGGCACGGAAACACGATTAGAAATTTTGAATAGGTTGTCTATTACCCGATACCTATACCTACAACCCTACAGAACTGAGTTTGTGCCTCACTAACGGCGACACTCCCCACTACCAAAAAACGCCTGGGTTTCCAGACCGGTGTGTAAAGCCGATCACACACGCTTTTGCCTAGTATAGCATAACGCAGCATAAGATGTTTCGACCAATCGCGTACCTCTATGCGCGTATACATAGTACAACCGTATATATAGTACAATGCCATTGGTCGAACCATCTTATGATATGTTATGCTATGCTATGCAAAAGCTTGTGTGATCGGCATAAGACCATGGTTTGTAGCGGCGCGTAGGCAAAAGCTACGAGTTCTGCGATACCGTTCTGAACGAGAGACAACGTAGAAATTTCGCAGCGTGATACATGACCTTAAGATTAGTGATTGACGAACATCGCCGGCCCTCTCGCCCTTTGTAAACGGAAACAAAATCTAAATTATAACTACAAAAAATAGAACAGAATATATTTATTTACATGCGTAAATACCTCCTTTCCCGGATGGCCTGTTGCGATATTTGGGAGATGCACTGAGCACGAAAGTTCTCATAATGAACATCCTGCGTGACGTCCTTAAGATCTTGCATGTGAGTCGAAATGAGCATTGTCCTCAATTTTACAAAGTCGCTGTGCTTCGGATTTTCAACTATGCAAAGTAGAAACAAAGTCCAAATGTGTTTATACGATAATCAACGAATTGCATTTAGAAGCACGAGCGACACGCACGCACTTCGCCCCAATCATAAAAAATTATCTACACGGTGGTTTTCAGAATTTTTCTCAGCTATGCTTTCGTAGAATGCAAACCTTCAATCGTCCACATGCATGTTTCTAACATATCTAGGTCGAGTTTCTATTTGATATGCGATTGGATCAACCGAAAGTTCGTTTCATGACCTTCGTCCATTGCAGTTCTCCGTGATAAATTCAACTGCAAGCTTAAAAAACTTAAGTATCCAAAAGTTTTAGGTCTTTGTTCTATCGATTAGGTATCGACTGTGAAAATTTCAAGTCATTCGGTGCAGTCATTTCTGAGAAAAAATCGGAAATCTACTTATGGTCGGTTCAGGTTATCACGCATAATGTTGGGCCGTCAATTCGAATTTGAATGTGTAGAAATGTGATCATCTGAGAAAATGGATGGCCCTTGAGAGATTGTACAAAATTGTAACGGCTTTCTCAAATTCTTATTTGAACCGCACTCACTCGGTCAGTGCGATCGATAAATGCCTGGTGCACAGTCGGCAATTTATCATGTCTCTGTAGAATTTAACGTCGCGTCAACGGAAACTCGTGGGTGGCAACGCTAATGCCTCGCGCAATTAATTTCTCGTGCGGAAATTTTACGTTAAAAAAAAGCATTACCTATTGATGTAGGCCGAAAAACTGATTGCTTGTGGGATTGAAAACAAGACGCGGGACATGGGTCCATACGTATTGTCGGTAAAGATCTCCATGGCCAAGTTTTCTCCTGAACGGATCACATTTCGGGCAAACCAAAAGAAAGACGTTCATCATTAAACAGAGCGAAAAGTGTTGCTTTTCTGTTTACCGAAATATCAGCCGTCTCGGAGAACGCTCGGCACCTACAAATTAGCTAGTTTTCTCGCAGTCATAGCTGCTTGATTAGTGCCACACACGGTCTCGAGGCCCGATGTATGGGCCATATCCTTAATTTCGGCTGAACAATTGATTGCTCGAAGGATTAGAAACAGAAGAGACCATTATAATTTGAAACCTTACAAGACAAACCATTATAATTAAAAAAATTAAATTTGAACTATTATAATTTAAAGCGGAAAAAATAGAGTACAAAAAAGTGTAACCAAAAAAAAACTCATGACAAATCGAACGCCCTACTTACCTAGTCTGCATGGTCGTGTAACGTGTTCATCCATAATACATGTAGTACAAATTCCAATAGATGTTATGAACTCGCCAAAGACTTTTGTTTTCGTAGAAAGATGTTGTTTTCAATTCGATAATTTTATTTTCGGTATCCTGTTTTCGTTCGCATTTTTTCAAGTTATAATGTTAATCTTCGTTTCCAATCCGCGTAGCAACCAATTTATCAGTCAATCCAAAACGAGATCCGAAGAACACATTTGTTTAATCTCGTTTTGAATTCCGTTCTACGGTTTGAATTGGTCAAACGGAAGTGCGAGTGTTCATTTTATTTCGCCCTGCTACTTTTCAATAAATGTGTTTCAACCGGTTTTGTGAATAATTTCGGTCGGGCTTTTCTCACCTGCGTTGTCCTCACAGCCTGCAATGATTACGCACGACACTAAATCCCTTCGAGATTGTTAAGAGTACTGATATTAAATAATTATAGCACAAAAAAGATAAATAAATTGGATTCGTTAAATATGTTGTCATGCATCGGACTAATTTAATTTTTTCCCGAAGCAAACAAATTAAAAAAAACTACCTTTTTCGAAGTTTCCAAGTAAAAAAAATTTGATTAAAAAAAACGGGAGTAATAAAAAACTTTTAAAACTAATTTAACAAGCAGCACAACGATTATACTGATTTTTTCTACTATTATATTTTGAATACTTTATTAATACTGTATATTGCAATTGAATTGTTCATCTTTTAAGTAAATTTCGAAACATTCGAACATTTTTATAAATGTTATTATTATTTAAAATTAATATTCTTAACACCGTCCAGATGTTTGATTCAGAGTAAAAAAAATGTACTCACCTTCCACGACTCCCCACGGATATTGGCGGCCTCGAACTTTTCGTCCAGCCACTTCGAGAACGGTCGAACTTCCTACTACCGCGAAAGGCACGGTCGCCTTCAATTCTTTATCCTGCTGCTTGAAATCCTCGTCTTCGTCGCTATCGCAATCTGGAAACTGATAAATCTACGGAGGCCACATCAAATGTCGTGCATCGTTGGAATGAACAGGTGGAAAGAATGTAGCATATTGTTTTCATTTCACTATTTACGGTTCCTTGCAATTTTTCGCTTACTACGTTTATATGGAAGAAAGTTATTGGAACGAGTCTTACCAACTCGGATTTATCGATATCCAACTAGGGGGGTTTATGAATCCCACTTCAAACCACCAAATTCATCTGTGGTCATTCGCACCAAAGATTACTAGCGGTTAAGCGGTCTGCGTAACGTCGAAATATAAAAAAAGCATTGCATATTTTTATAGCCTAGGGTCTCAACTTTACTTTGCAACAAGGAACTTCTAAAAACTTAAAAAATGTACAGAGTTGTGACGATTTTCGTGAAGGGTCAAATCTCTCATTACGTTACTCTTTCTTTTGCGTTTTTTTCGAAACTATGTTATATAAAACGGTGTAAGTAGGAGAGCTACACTCGTAGCTCTCTGAACACTGGCTACTGAGGGGCGAAGGGGCGAGGTATCCGAGCGCGGCGATGTCACGTCAAGGAGGGGACGGGGGACCTCGGAGCGAGGATGTCTCTGTGGAGGAGGGTAGGCATGGGGTCCGGATGCTTATCATAGACCGGAGGGTGGGAGGGAGAAGCCACTATCCACAACTTTTTTGTGGGTGAGGGGGGGGGGGGGGGGGCATAGAGCAGTGGGTGGACGTTGAAACCCATTAATCTCATAATTGATTAAACACATAAAAAAGTATGCAATCTTTATCGATGCAGGAGGAGCGTTTTTATTTCTACACTATTCAGTCTGTATAAAAAAATAGACGCGCGTGTGTGTGTGTGTGTGTGTGTGCGAGAGAGAAAGTACCATATGAGGCTAGGCAAATTTTCGGCAATAAGAAAACGCTCGATGCCATATGACCGGAGGCTTTTTGAATTACATGCTTTATTTATTATATGCAGCTGCAGCTATGCAGTTTAAAATGCAGCAGTTTAAGATTAAAAATGCAGCAGTTTAAAATATAAAAAAAACAAGTGTCCACCCGTAAATGTCTTGGTTTCATCCCGAAAAATAACCTTAAGATGTTTGCATCTGTGTGAGTACGTAATCCCCCCCGCCCCGTCACGAATCTCGCTGATGACACTTGAGACTCTACAGGCCTTAATAAGTCAGCCACAGGGTTGAACCATTTTTTAGTCGTCGAAGTTCATAGCCACTTTCCAAGTGATGGGGAATTTTTTTATAGCTTGGATATTCAAAACATAAATAAAAACGGCGTATTCCTCAGAAAAAATTATAAACTTCAAAGATTTATCGTCAAAGGCCTTTGGCTTCGACCGCGGATGGACTACTTGAGCACAGCTGCAGTACCCATGAAATACATCTTTTAACCACATGCATCCCGACTTGCTGTTTTTTTGTCTCGATTTTCCCGGCTATCACTACCAACGCGTTATTAAAAAAAACTCTGGTGTGACATTTTTCCCCAAATAGAAAGGATAAACGAAAATTATTTTTCTGAAGGGAGGACCACTTTTAATGATCTGCTGCACTCAAAACTGGCCGAAATTTGAATGAAGCAGTCAGTTGGTTAACATCTTGGAGGCCATTCCAACTCGCTAATTTAGAGAACAGCATCGAACATTTAGAACAAATCTTGCACGAGCAAGCCGCGCTCTTAAGTTCGATCGAAGATTTTGCTGCGTGGGAGCAACGATGCGTCGAGTTCATCGAAGTGCTGAAAACGCAAAGCCGAATAAAGCGCTCGCAATTATTAATTGGCCATCAACAGTCACTGATTGCCCAAATAGCGCGTCTGTAAGGATTGAATAGTTCTGTGCGCAGCCATTTTACACACACGGGTGCAGGACACAGCGGTGATGGGTTGATCTGCGGAGAGATTGACACATCATTCGAGAGTCGAATATTGACCGCTTCTATAATGAATCGCAACCACATCGAGTCACAATAGCTTCACAAAGATGCTCGAAAAATAGTTCTTCAGCATGTACGAAATACTGTTTGCAAACACAATACCGTTAAGGGGTTAGGCCACAGTAACGGGTATAAAATCATGTGCGAATTTAACAATTTTTTTTCGTATGAAAAAGTGATTTACTCAAAAAATTAGTTACACATCTATTTGGTATGAATATCAAGCTGGTAGAAAATATATCTCTTTTTTCGATGTACAAAATGGCCGACTACTAATATTTCCTTTTGTTATCTTTTTTTAGGCGCTCCGCGGCGTGACATTTAGCATCCACAATTTTTGCTCTAGAACAAAGAACAAAAATTCTCGTCAAGCTACATTAGAATACCTAGAGAAGTACGTACGAAATTTAAAAAATATTGTTTTATTCAAAAGTTGTAGGTATTTGAACTTGAATTGGAATTGAACTTGAATTTTCAGTGAACATTTTTGTATAAAACTGCTCGTAAAATAAAAAGTTTTTTATTCATCAGAAATTCCGTACGTACTTCTCTGCGAAATGTAATTAGGAACATAACTTTAAAATATGAAGTGAATCGAGCGAAAATTGTTGAAGTTATTTGTCACGCCAATTGGAAAAAGCTGTTTCGAGAAAAACGCGTTTGAAGTTTTACATATGCCTCTGGCCATGCCGGAGGTAAGCTTACGTTATACGCTCAAAGTCGGTGAAATACAATTCTTGCTTTACATCGAATAGTAACTTATTCTTATGATGACAAAGCGCCGTTTTAACGAAAAAAATCGATTTTTTGAAAATTCTACTGTGGCTTTACCCCTTAAAGTTAATTCAGTGTTCAATGGTGAAATCGCGGGTGGTAACAACCATGCCAATGAAAGAATTAACACGCGAAACAGTGAACTATTTTATGCAAGCGGTTGGCATGAGTGGTATGGACAACGCGTTATGGAGTCGACTTTAACCCTGCTTGATTTCAAGAACGTGACAGTGACTGGGATTTGCGAAAAATACTCAACCTGACGATAAATGTAAATAAGTATAATCCGATGCGCGCCGGGTGTTGTACAATATTGCCACGGGAAATAATGCTGAAGAGGGCTGTGACGAATGTGAAATGAAACGATCATGCATGTTTCACATGGGCGATAGTCGCAGCTGTATACCCTGCCGAACGAAACTGTGACCGACCAGCTTCATATCCACATTATTCAACGGTACTGAATCTACAGGACATCGAATTTCCAGTGGCCATACACTAAATTAAAAAAATTCAGCTTCAAACCGATCTATCAACCAACGCGTATACCACCACCATGAAAAAAGACATTGATCCAATACGCATGACTCAAAACAGGAAGGAAAAGCACATCAATTTGCTGTACATTCATGATACTGAGGACAAGAATGTGGGGCATTTCACATGGATCACGAACCTGTCAAGGCTCGTAAGAGCAAAACTGAATGGAGACGGCCATAAAAAATATGTGTGCGACCGGTGTTCAAAATTTAAATTATCAATATATAATGCTATATGCTAGACGAAGTGAGCAAAAAACCATTTTCGCAGTTGCTTGCATTACTTCGGATCCGAGGATAAATTGCAATCACATGAGGTTGATTGTGGAGCGATAAAAAACTGCGCGATCGACTACCAAATGACACCAATAAGTGGATCCAATTCGCCAACTTTAGCCGGAAAGAGTTACATCCATTCATCGTGTATGCCGATTTGGAGTGTGTTTTGGCAAAGACTGATGTGGAGAACCTAGCGAAAGATATGCATCACCAGCTTAAAGTATTTAGCGTTGGTTACTACGTCTGTTGTTTGTATGACCAATCGCTATGTTCATATAATTCCCGTCGCAGTGCTGATCGCGTATCATGGTTTGTGGAAGAACTCAAATATCTAGCACTGTGCGTAAAGGACCTCTTCTGTGACAATGTCTCAATGATATATCTAACACCGAGCCAGTGGGCAAGTTTTCGAGCAACAACTCAATGTCATATACAGGGTGTCCCTCTTATCTCTGCCACTCGAAATAACTAAATAAAAAGTACAACTTTTGTTTGGCACATTTTTTTGTGACGTCGATAACTACCGAGTTACTTCGAGTGGCAGAGATAAGAGGGACACCCTGTATGTAAGAAACCATTTGCGCAAGACGATGTACGCGTTCGAGATCATTACTATCTGACTGGACGTTATAGAGGAGGTCCTGCGCATTGTAATTGTAACTTAAATTACAAACAATCGATCTTTATTCCAGTAGTATTTCATAATTTATCGGGTTACCATGCGCATTTCATCATCAAGCCACAGCGTTCGAAGGAAAACCCGATGTGGTTCGGATTACAAAAGAGAAATACATCTCCTTCACGAAGCATGTTTAAATTGCAGACGATTCAAAACATAAGATCCAATTGCGCTTCATCGATTCTTACAAATTTCTCAACACCAGTCTCGACAAATTAGCATAATTTTTGACCAAGGATAAAAATGATTGCATTTTACAAATGCAATTTCAAGCTCTATCGATGGACGATTTCAATTTACTGACGCGAAGGGGGAAGACCCCCCCACCCCTATGAATATGTCGACCACTTGACCGAGTTGGATGACACTTGTCTACCATCACATGATGCATTTTACAGTTCCCTGACAGATGACACAATATTCGAAAGCGAGTACGCACATGCTGAGAACGTTTGGGAGCAGTTCTCCAATCGAATGCCGGGTGAATATCGCTATTTTTACCTGAAGACAGATGTCTTGTGATTAGCCCATATTTTCGAAAACTTTGGAATACGTGCATTGAGAGCTATGTACTAGACCCTGCGTATTACAATACATTGCCAGGATATACCTGGGATGCAATTCTAAAATACTCGAACGTCACGTTTGAATTACTAACGGACATCGACGTGGTTTTATTCGTTTAGCGGGGTATGCAAGGTGATCTGAGACTGTGCTCAAACAGGTGTGTACATGATAATAATGAGAACACAGAGTCGTTTGATCCATCGAAATCGTCATCATACTTGATGGATTTTGACGTCAACATTTTGTATGGATAGGCAATGTGTCAACCTTTGCCATATGCAGATTTTCGCTGTGTCAACGATGTGTCCAAGTTTGGTCCATCAGCCATCGCGCTAGACTCACCTTCAGGCTATATCCTTGAGGTCGACTTGGAATATTCACAATTTCTACTATACATGATGCGCACAAAGACATGCTATTTTGCCCAATCCACGAAAAACTATCGGGTAAGCGGCAGGAAAAGCTGCTCGCAACCGTCTGCGATAAAAAAGACGCTACATCAGACACAACCGAAATTTTCAACAGTGATTACGCCACGGACTTTGCCTCACTAAAATTCATAGAGTATTACAGCTCACACAATGCCCATGGCTGCGTTGGTATATCGAGTTGAATACTCAGTCTCGAACGTTAGCCAAAAACCATTTTCGAAATGAATGTGTTCGAATGGATGAATAATGCGGTGTTTGGCAAAACAATGGTGAATGTGCGCAATCATGTAAAAGTGAAGCTTTCCACAAAATGGGAGGGAAGGTATGGTGCTGAGGCAATGATTGCGAAGCCAAACTTCCATAGCCGAAACGTTTTTCCGAAAACCTTATTGTTATAGAATTGAAGTTCAACAAGCCGATATATGTAGGTATGTGCACACTCGACGTATCCAAAACGGGCTTGTATGGATTTCATCATGAGTATGTGGTACTTCTGTATCGGGATAAATGTAGTCATGTCTACCGATATGGATAGTCTCATATACGACATTGAGAGCGATGACGCATACACGGATATGAAGCGCGACATTGAACAATATTATACGAGCGACTATTCGGCGGACAATTGGTATGGTATGCCGCTTGTCAACAAGAAGGTAGGAGGTCTTATGCAAGACGAACGTAATAGTGCAGTTATAACTTAGTTCATTGGACTTCGACCGAAGATGTATGTGACACGTGTCGAGGGTAAGAAGGACACTAAAAAAGTTAAAGGTGGCAAGAGTAGGGTTGCGGCTAGGATGGTTACGTTTGATGATTATGCTCGGTTCTTAAACGAAGAAATTGAAATGAGCCGTTGTCAAACTAGGGATGCTCGAAATACATCGATGTATCGAAAACATCGATGTTTTCTATTCGATGCATCGAATCAATCCGATATATCGCTTACTGTCGCTGTTTAACGATGCATCAATGTATTTCATTCGATGTATCGAATTTTAGAACAAGCAAACATCCTGCACCGAACGCACTGTGCATTCTGACTCATGTTTGGCTTTCTAGGCTCTGTAGGTTCTTAGGCTTTCTTTACATCTTTTTATCTCTTGCTATGGAAGAATGAAAGAACAACATGACAGCAAAGCCTCCAAGCTCAGATGGCTCTAGTGATGACGATGTTTTGCAGATGTTATTTACTTGTGGCGCTAGTGTACATAACATGTCACTAGCGCCACACTATGTCACACTATTTCTGTTTGACTCGTTCACTATTCCCCAATCGCTGCCCGAGTGAAACAGAAATAGTGTGCAAGTGAGATGGCCTGTGCACACTGACGCTACAGGTAGACAGGATCTGCAAAATCCCGCCACCACTCGGAATATCGGTACTTGAGGGCCGTGCACGGCACTACCTTCAATACAGAAAACTTGAATGAGATCCTTTCAGCGTTGCTTCCTGCACTCTACCGGCCGTCTCGTATCAGCGAAGCTTTCTCGCCGCCTAATTCCCCGGGCCGTAGGCAATGACGAGACTCCTCCAGTTCCATTGGCAGCTCATTTCATTTTATTCATTCACATGTGTTCGGTGTGTTTTGATAAATATTTTTTTCAGTTTGCTCGGTGTTTTTGGGTTAAAAGTAATAGCGACGATTCCTAAGGTGTGCATTGAGTAAATAAACTACGAACGTGCATTGCCAGTAAGTTTACATAGACTATCTAATTTTATCACCTCATGTATACATATAGTATGCAGACATCATAATGCAATCCTATATTTCTTAGGTTATGTTTTTGTTTCGCTTTCGACTAAATTTAACATGAATGGCATGTATTATGTTAGTTCAATGATTGGCGAAATGAATTAGAAAAGCGCAACATCTACTTGAATATTTTTGTTTACTTCGTTTTTTTTATAAGCTTTGATATCATGTCGCGATTTCGTTGACAGATCATTGATGTACCGAATTTTTTTTTGTTACAGAATTATTTTAGTATGGCGCCTAATAAAAAGAGTAAAGTTTGTAAATACTTTTAGAAAATGAATGATAAATCGACTAAATGCAAAATATGTCAGAAATCGAAACGATCTGGTGGCAATACGACAAATTTAACGGGGCATATAAAGAACGTCCACAAAGCCCTTGATCTGTAAATAAAAAACACAAATGATTTGAAAAAAAAGTTGGGTTCAAATCTATCAAGCCCAAGTACGTTGACAAACGAAATTGAAGAGGTAATCGACAGCACCAGTGCACTGACTCCACCGCCATTTACATCGAACACAGCACCGGCAGACGAAACTATCGACATTGATTGCGACGAAGAGCCACCTGCAAAGCGTCTAAAGAATCAGAATTCAATAAAAAACAGTTTTGAAGAAATTTATTCTTATACTTGAACTACTGGTGACAAAGCATATAAAATCAATAATGCTATTCTGTACATGATTTGTAAGGACAACTAGCCCTTTTCCGTGGTAGAGAATCAAGGCTTCAAAAATCTGCTGAAAGTTACGGTTCCGCATTACAAGATTCCCGGCCGAACTACTGTGACAAGATGGCTTGATGACAAGTATAACGTCTTGGCAACGATATTGAAATCCAAATGTTCCAAAGTCGATCACCTCACTTCAACTAGTGATATTTGGTCGGACATGCAGATGCGTATCTTTTTGGGCGTCACAGCTAATTTTGGTCTCGACACGGAATTCCAATCGGTGACGTTGGGAGTTTATTAATTGGATGAAAGACATACATCGGAGTACATCGCGCAAATGCTGATCAAAACCTGCAACGAGTGGGGATTTGACAAGGATAAAGTCTCTGCCGTCGTTACCGATAATGCCGCGAATATGGTGAAAGCTGTAGAAATGGCGTTCGGAAAGAAGAAGCACATCCCTTGTTTCGCTCACACACTGAATTTAGTAACTCAAAATATTCTGCAAATTCCTGAGCTGCAGAGTATACTATTGAAAATAAAAAAACGATTGTACGCTTCATCAAACAAAGCTGTGTCGCAAGCGACGAATTGCGGAAATCGATGAGCGCCGGGACGAAATTAATACAGGATGTGCCAATACGTTGGAACAGCACCTATTATATGATCCAACGATTTTTGGGGCTCACAAATGCAGTAAGCGATATATTAATTCGTCATAAAACAGCACCTCCAATGTTGACGGATTTGGAGCTAAACATCGCGTCATCGATTCTGAATATTCTTTGTCCGCTTGAAGCTGCAACTAAGGAAATATCTGGCGATAAATACTGCACCAGCAGTAAAGTAATCCCTTTAGTGCACTGCATGGTTTCAAAGCTCAAGTCCCTTGTGATTGATTAACTGGTCGTGATGTAAGTACATATGTAGAGATTCGGTCGGTGGCTCTCTACTCCTGTAGTTGTTCGCTGCTTGTCCAGGTTCTGTAAGGTCGGTAAGATGGGCGGAGGCAGGAAAAGAATTTTGCGTTTTATCTCGGGTACAGCGACAGACTCATCAGTAGGGCTGTGTGTCACTAGGGTACCCTACCCTAGACGCGCTGGGGTGTTAGGATCTAGGGAAACGGAGGGTATATATATTGGAACGCTTGCCCCTGCGACCGCTTGTGAGAAACGCCGGAACGATGTAGCCGCGTAGCGGTGAGATGGTGGAACTAGCAGGACCGGCACACGTAACCTAATCCTAAAGACAATCAACAAACGAATGGGCGCCATTGAACAGGTTTCGTCTTTAGCTATCGCGACTAGGATTTGCCCCCGGGAATTCCTGGTATTGATTTTTCCCGGGAATTCCCGGTATTCTGCTCCTTTATCTAGTACCGGCACTGACAACGCAATTCCCGAGACTTTCGGTATTTTCGGGAGGTCATAATTGCATAACTTTTACTTTCAAAGATTCGCGCCATTTTGGCTTTCGTTTGAACCGAGGTCATGGCAGATACGAACATGCACGATTGTGGGCCGATCGCGCGGTTCGGCTTGACCCGACACGCCATCCATCGGCATTATTCGGCGACGTCGCTCGGCGGCGGTTCACTCATTCATTCGACTGCTTTTCTAACTCACTGACCGTGCTTTTTGCGGTTTTTGGCATCATACTTGGCGGCTATAACTGGTATATTAGATTACGAAAATTTATTTATCCCTTTTTGTTGATAAGTGCGTACGTAGCGAGCGTGCATACAACGTAAACAATCGCAATAACGATCCTCAGAAAGCAAAAAGGGATAATCGACATTTGGAAAACTTTTCAGGAGAGCCAAAAAACAAACCATAAAGTAGGAGAAAGTGTATATACAGGGTATTTGGCGCATAGTCGACACCATTTTTTGGGGGATTGAAGGCGTCACTTGCTCCTTTTTCTACCATTAGACCCTAGGTCCTAAGTGTCACGGTAATTAAGATATGATTTTTTTTATTACCCGAAATTTCGCCTTTAAATCGTCATAACTTTTTTGTTTGTGGTTTGAATAGCACGAAATAACTTTTGTTGTATTCTGCAATGTATGTTTATTATAAATGAATCATTATTTGATACGATTGGTTTTAAGGGAATGACTCATCAGCTTCCAAAGTCTTAAACATGCGTAAATGTATGAAAAATGTGAACTTCTAAATTCATTATAAAGAAAACTAAAAGCTCTTCTGAAGTTAACTTTGTTAAAAAAAGTTCTCTAGTTTCTATCCTTTACAACGGTATGCTACATGTCATGAAAATAATTCATTATTCGGCCAGAATAAAGAGGATAAGTTTTTTTTTATAATGAATTTAGGAGTAGAAATGTTTCATACATTCACACTTTTTTAATGCTGGAAGCACAAAAGTCATTTTCTTGAAACCAATTGTATCGAATAATGAATTATTTAAAATAAATGCACATTGCAGAATACAACAAAACATATTTCGTGCTATTACAACCACACTTTAAAAAGTTATAACGATATAAGGGGGAAGTTTCGGGTAATAACAAAAAAAAACGAAAAAAAAAACATGTCAATTACCGTGACACTTAAGAAGTAGGATCCAAGGGTTAAAAAATTAGCAAATGACTCCCCCAATCCCCCGAAAAAATGTGTCGGTCCATACGCTAAACACTCCATTAACTCAATTTCACCGAAAAATGGTGCTTATTACTTTCAAGCGTCGATATGTCTAAGAACAATGTTTCTTAGCATTTTCGTCATTTATATTATCTCTATTGTAATGTAAGTTATACTGAATAAAATAAGCTACCTACTTTTGTTTTATTAATTATTTTGAGTGTGCCAGTATTAAAAGTTTCATCTTCTTTCATCTAAGTAGTTTTCTAGTTGAATATTTTTTTGAAGGTTTTCTAGTTGAATATTACCTTGTCTTGTTGGAAATCGCATTTGTTGTAAATATAATCAATTATACTTCATTGAAAACAACTACCCGTGCTTACTGACTTAAACTACCCAACGCAGGTAACTAAACTTACCCACATACCTAAATTGTCCACGGAAGGCACTGCGATTACTGCGTACTGCGTCCGTACGAAATTAGTTGGGTACCGAAGTCATTTAAAAATTAAGAGATTTTTTTAATACAACCATTTAGGTAATTCGGATTTAGATCACAATTATCTATGTTCTTATTTTTCGTCGAACCGTCAAATCGAAATTATTAGCCTAAGTAAAATTTCTATGGAAACCCAATTTAGCTAATAATTTTGTCGTGTCCATATTTCGATGAAAAATTGATAATTGTGATGCTTATTCTAATTAAGTCATTCTTTTAAAAAAACATACTTTATTTCTTAATGGCTTTGATATTTCATTTGTATGGACGCGGTGTCTTCCGTAGGCTCAACAATGTTTAATTCGTATTCATTTACACATTCAAAATAGTTTTATTTTCTTTCAGCTATGGATTTTGAGGAAGTTCCATTTAAACGTGAGAACACTTTATCAGTCTGGCATCACTTTTTGAGGAGCAAATGCAAAACTCACGCACGATGCAAAATATGCCTCACGTTGAAATGTGCTGGAGGTTGCACTACTGGCTTGCAAAGCACTCAAAATGTATTTATAAAAACATTTCATCCAACAACAGTAGTTCATCTACGCGGAATAATTGGCCTACTAGTCCACCTACGTCAGTTTCGTCAATGGTTGGGGAGGATTCTATTCTAATACCAAAGAAAAAGACTAAACTGACTGATTTCTTCAACTCAACATCAAAACCTACGACCGAAGAAACAGTCTCTCGCATGGTATCTTTGGATGGCATACCTTTCAGGACATTCAGTACGTCGGAATGTTGACAGAAATGAAAACAAGGCCCAGACCGCGAAAATAAAGAGATGCCTGTATCCGACTTGGCTCGTCTTCTAAATGAAAACGTAGGCAATATTACTGAATGCTCTGATGAGGATGATGATGATGATGACAGTGTGGCGTTTGCAACAGAAACGGCAGTGCGACGGAATGAACAGTCTGAATTTAGATATCATGACATGTTGTCAACAGTTAGAAAAACTGTGAAAATGTTGAAAAAATCTCTGAAAAGGAATGAAGAATTTCTTCAAAAATATGTGTTATCAGAATTTGGAAAGGAGTATCAATTGATTTTAGATGTTCAAACCCGATGGAGCAGCGTCGCTAATATGTTAAGCCGATTTTTGATGCTGCGGGACTCTCACAAAAGCTCTCATTGACTTAAAGGTCGATACGGAGTTCACTAAAAAGGAATGAACAATATTGAAGGAACTTCATGAAGTATTGTGTACTATGAAAACCACAGTTGAATCACTATGTCAAAGAGATACGACACTTTTAACTGCAGACGTTGCAGTCAAATTTGCCCTTAAAAGTTTAGAGAACTTCAACTTCAACTTGAGTAAAGAGATGTCCACAACCTTGAAGAAGAGATACCAAGAAAGATGTTTACTTGAAGCATCCATTATGCAATACTTAGCAAATGCAAATACATATTTTTTTAACATGACCAACGAAGATTTGAGCACTTTTCGGCGACCTGACGGTAATGAAATGCACGATAGAATTGTAAAACTCTTACGTCGTACATCTAGTGAGTGTATCACTAATGAAAAAAACTCATGATGGTCGGTCTCCTAGTCAACCAGCCCCTGTTCGAGCACAGGAGTCTGAAGTAAATCAATTGAGTAAGAAAGATAAGCTTAATTTGGAAATAAAAGAAGCGTTGGCTGGACCAGGGCCAACTTATGCGGCTGCGACTAATAGAGATCACCATGATCTTTCAACACTTTTGAGAGTTGAAATAGCACTGTGGGAGAATGGAGGTGAACGAGGGCGGCATTTGTCTCTGGCCTATAAGCATTTGTCTACTATTCCTCCCACCAGTGTGGAACCGGAAAGGATATTTTCATCTGCTGGTTACATCTGTAACTGTTTAAGAACTAGATTAAGTGACCAAAGTATTGACGCCATCAGCTTTTTACGTACACATTACCAACAAATGAGATCTCATAAACACTAATTATATTAGTAGTTCGGCCGTTTTAAAGTTCCAATCCTATTTACTTTTGAGACTGATTTTAGAGACCCGGAAACGTAATTGCTATATCTTAAAAATGTGTATGTTTTCTTCAACATTTGTAGTAGATTAATAAGTAGTATGTTTAAGATTGCTCCTTTTTTTAGTTTATAAAACCTTAAGATTAATATTTTAGTTAAAACTTTTTATAATACTTTAGAAGATGTTACATTTAGATGTGCAAGTGAGACTAATTTGTAACTATTGATTGATTATTAAGATAACTACAATTTAGGATGTTCCCTAAATAAGTAAAAGAATTAATATTTGTGTTAATGATTCAAATTTTGATTAAAACAAGTACAAAGTAGCCACTGATTTTCATTTATGTAAATAACGATTCAACGCGTATTAGGTACCGAGCTCAACTCAACTGTGCAAGTAAGACTAATGGGTAACTGATCAATTATTAAGATAACTACAATTTTGGATGTTCCCTAAATAAGTAAAAGATTTAATATTTGAGTTAATGATTCAAATTTTGATTAAGACAAATACAAAGTAGCTACTGATTTTCATTTATTTGAATGACGATTCAACGGATTCAATTGGGTACCGAACTCAACGCAAAGATGCAAGTAAGACTAATTTTGTAACTATTGATTAATTATTAAGATAACTACAAACAACTACGATTCGTTCCCAAGTAAAAAAAATATAGAGGATACTAACTATACTTCATATGCAAACGGAGAACTTGTAATCTAAATTTTCCAAAAATGAAATAGGATATTTCTTATACTAACGGAGAACTTGTAATCTAAATTTGGCAAAAATAAATCGCGATTAAAACAAATAAAACTTATATGACATGAATAAAATTCAATTTAATGAAAGACGTCGGATTATGTCGGATTTGATCAGCATTCTGCCTAACCTTTTAACCAATAGAAAAGGTCAAGGTTTTTTTTGCGCTATATCGAAAACACCGATGTTTTTATTTGATGCATCGAAAACATCGATGTTTTTGCTCGATGCATCGTAAAACATCGATGCAACGTTTCGATGTATTACATCGAACAAAACCTCGATGTATTTTTTGCATGAGCATCCGTATGCCAAACGTGTATCAGATCAAAGTTGCACAAGGTGTACACCTTTTGTGAGACAAAAAGTCCTTATGATGATGAACATCAAATTATACCTGGAACCTCTGAAACCCTGCCATGGGGGCAATACAGAATGCCTCCGTTAAAAATTATATACATTTTTGTAAATAAAACATGATGTTGAACGCGTAAATAATGTGCATTGTTTCTTGTAAACAGTAATTGGTTTTGTAAGCATGGATTTTTGTCTGTAAGTAAAGAACACGGCTTTTCGTAATCCATATGTTCATATGTATTTTTGAGTGGATGTTTTGTAATCCATTATTTTTTTATATACCATCCCCATACACTTTTTGAGAGCAGAAAAAACAGGGATTGGAGGTCGAGACAATGCTTGCTGAGGCCATGGAGAGCCACGTGCGGAGGAGACGGGTATAGATAAGCAAGTACACCCTGCTAAATGAATCAATAATTTAAAAACTACTTTCTTAAAAATCAACATCAGTTATCGGTTGATCTTGCCATCGACTTGATCACACTAAAACATATTCGTTATGACTGTGCCCGCTTTTGTGGATCTACAAGGATTCATCGTGGGAAGGAACTTTGTCGTGAAGGGAGTACCAATTGTGAGAGCCAGAATCGTACTCTCCCATTACACTTTTGCGAGCCTCATGCCACGGAGACATATCACAAAAGCTGAGATGTACGAAACATCATGGTTGATTTGGTACCATCATGGTCTAAGTTGGCCTATGGAACCGTTCCATACAGCACGGCTGAAGATTTAATAACGGCTGCAGTTGAGGCTTTAACGGAAGCCAGGATGTGCCCTATCGTATATGTTAAGGGTCTTGAAAAACGAGAACGGCTAGCTGATATACTAAATATGAAATATTATCTAGTTATTGAGTCGTTGAATGTGGACTTCAAAGATATGGATGCATTGAGTAAATTAGATGGAAGCTCGACTCTACGTTGTAGGAAGCCTGAAAACAATTGCGCCGTACAAAATGTATTTAACATCTTTAATTGGTGGTTGACACATAAAAATTCGTGCAATTAAAATAAATGTAACATTATGTACTTTTTTATTCTCCTCGCCCCATACTTCGTTGTACCAGCATCATCTGTTATCGGATTATGCAACTGAATAAAATATTTATTTTAAATGTGAAACTCAATTTTTTATCGAATGTGATGAAAATAAATTAATACAATCGCCCGATGATGGTCGAAGAAATGCGAATACGTTCGATAGATGTTCGAGAACCGTTTGTTGGACTTTGCGAGGTGTTCGAAGCCGGTCGAGAGTCGTTCGTGAGACGTTCAAGAGACTTCCGAAGACGTTTAAGACACTTTGGAAAACATTCATAAGACGTTTGAAGCCATTCATGAGGGGCTCGACGAGGTTCAAGAGCCTTTCGAAAACGTCCATAACACGTTTGAAGACAGTCATGAGGGGTTCGAAGACGCTTAAGCGACTGTCGAAGTCATTCATGAGGGGTTCGGAGACGTTTAAGAGACTTTCGAAGACGTTCGTGAGACTTTCGAAGACATTCATAAGACGATTGAAGACATTTATGAGCGACTCGAAGACGTTTAATAGACTTTCGAAGACATTCATGAGGGGTTCGAAGACGTTCATGAGACTTTCGACGTAATTCATAAGACGTTTGACGACATTCATGAGGGGTTCGAAGACTTTCGAGGACCCTCGTGAGCCATTCGAAGATTATCATAACATTTGAGTTGTGATGAATCTGTTGCAGCATACTCTCGAACATTTTCGGATCTTGGTCGAAAGCCTTCACAATCCGCTCTGGTAAGAAGACAGCAAACTCACTGGCGATGTCCGTTTTAAGTATGGTTGGGTTTGTTCAAGTTTGGTTGGCAATTTCATCCAAACAAACCCAAACGATTCCAACAAAACTCAAACGTCATGATAATCTTCGAATATCCCACGAGGGTCCTCGAAAGTCTCTTAAACGTCTTCGAACCCCTCCCGAATGTCGTCGAAAGTCTTACGAACATCTTCGAAAGTTTCTTGAACATCTTCGAAACCCTCATAAATATCTTCAATCGTTTTCTGAACGTCTTCGAAAGTCTCACGAACGTGTTCGAAAGTCTGGTGAACCTCTTCGAACCCCCTTATGAATACCATCAAACGTCTTATTGTGGAGCGGATTGTGAAGGCGGAGCGGATTGTGAAGGCTTTCGACCAAGATTCAAAAATGTTCGAGAGTATGCTGCAACAGATTCACCACAACTCAAATGTTATGATAATCTTCGAATGTCTCACGAGGGTCCTTGAAAGTCTCTTGGACGTCTTCGAACCCCTCATGAATGTCGTCAAACGTCTTACGAATGTTTTCGAAAGTCTCTTGAACGTATCACGAACGATTCTCGAACGTCTTCTCACGCCTCGCAAACGTCCAGCAAACGGCTCTCGACCATCTATCGAACGTATACTGATGCACTTCTTCGACCATCATCGGGCGATTATATTAATTTATTTTAAGTCAAATTCCATACAAAAAACTTGAGTTTCACATTCGAAAGAAATATTTTATTCAGTTACATAATCCCATAACGGATAATGCTGGTACAACGAAGAATGGGGCAGTACGCATCCCGCTCTCATAATTGCTACTTCCTTAACGATAAAGTTCCTTCCAACGATGAATCCTTGCAGACCCATAAACGTGGGCAAAGTCATAACGAATATGTTTTAGTGTGATCAAGTCGATGACAATATCAAATGATGACTGACGTTCACCTTTCACAAACTAGTTTTCAAATGATTTATTCACGGAGCCGAAGTTATTTCCTGTTCTATACCTGTCTCCTCCGTACGTGGCGCTCCATGGCCTTAGCAAGCATTGTCTCGTCCTTTAATCCCTTTTTCCCCACGCTCGAGAAGTATATGAAGGTGGTATATAGGAAAATAATGGGTATAAGCATATGGACTACAAAAAGCCGTGTTTTTTTCTTACAGTCGAAAATCCATTTATACAAAACCAATTACTGATTACAACAAATGTACATAATTTTTACGCGTTTAACATCATGTTATATTTACAAAAATGTATATGATTTTTTACGACGGTATTCTGAAATGCCCCCATGGCAGGGTTTCAGAGGTTCCAAGTGTGATTACCGCTTATTATCGAGAGTAGTTGAAGCGCTTATTGTCTCACGAATTGTGTTGACCTTGTGCAACTTTGATCTGATACGCGTTTTACTACGACTTATTTTACTTTCTTCGTTCAAGCACCGAGCATAATCGTCAATCGTAATCGTCCTAGGCACAACACTGCTCTTGACACGGTTAACTTTTTTAGTGTCCTTCTTACCCTCAACACGTGTCGCATACACGTCATCGCTCTCAATATCATATATGAGACGATCCGTATTGTCATACATGACTTTACGATTATCCCGATACAGAGGTATCATATACTCATGATGAAATGCATACGAGCACGTTTTGGATATGTCGAGTGTGCACATACCCACATATATCGGCTTGTTGAACTTCGCCTCAAAGTTCACCTTGCGCAATTCTACAGCAATAAGGTTTTCAGAAAAAGTATTTTGGCTGTGGAAGTTTGGCTTCGCAATCATTGCCTCTAAATCAAACCTTCCCTCCCACTTTGGCAAAAGCTTTCCATCCGGATGATTGCGCACATTCTCCATTGTTTTGCAAAACACCGCATTATTCATCAACTTGAATATCTTCTTTTAAAAATGGGTTTTGGCTAACGTTCGAAACTGAGTATTTAACTCAATAAACGAGCGCGATCATGGGGATTGTGTGAACTGTAATTCTCTATGGATTTTGGTGAGGTAAAGTCCATGGCATAATCACTGTTGCAAATTTTGGTAGTGTATAATGTTGCGTTTTTTATCGCAGACGGTTTCGAGCAGCTTTTGATGCCGCTTACCCGGTGGTTTTTCGTGTATTGGGCAAAATGGCAGGTCTTTGTGCGGATCATGTGTAGTAGGAATTGTCGATATTTCATGTCGACCTCAAGGATGTAGCCTGTAGGTGAATCTAGCGCGATGGCTGATAGATCAAACTTGGACACATCGTTGACTGAGCGAAAATCAGCATATGGCAAAGGTTGACACATTGCCTATCTATACAAATTGTTTACATCAAAATACATTAAGTATGATTACATGTCTAATTAACACAAAACAAATTCAGCACACAAATTCAACACACACAAATTCAACATACACAAATTCCACACACACAAATTTAACACATACAAATTCGACACACACAAATTCAAAACATACAAATTCGACACACACAAATTCAACATACACACGAATTCAGCGCAATACCGCTCTGCGCAATCGACAAACCGTCGAAAGTAAACACTAACTTAATACTCGTACAGTATTGTTTACTGTATGTGTATCTGTAATGTGTATCTGTTGGACACAACACATTCAACGCAAACATCAAAGCATAATAAGTAAACACTATCTGTAACCGATGGTTCGGTACAGTCAATTAGTATCGTTACGACTGTTGCAACCGATTGCAACCGATACTTCAGTATTTTGAAGTTACATGGGTCGGCTTAAAACGGTCCAGAAGGAGAAGCTCTCCTTTATTCGCCGTGGAATTGTGGAACTGTTACTCTTCAATAATGAATGATGAACCACGAACAAACAATGGAGTAGAAGGATGGCACACAGGATTTAACCGCCGTATGCGCGTTGCACATGCTTCAATGGGAAAATTCATCGAAACCCTTAAAAAGGAACAAAAGATCACAGAGATTACTTGGGAGAACCATCTTGCTGGGAGAAACATTGCACCGGAAAAACGCAAAAACTACGTCAACTTTGATGAACGTCTTAAGAGGCTAACAGAAAACTTTGACGTTTACGGAAGCGTCGTTGAGTATTTACGCGGCCAATCGCATAACATTCAATTCTAATTAACATTTAAATATTAAAAAGTACTAATTAGCATATAACATTTAAGATTTGAAAGGACTGTGACAGAATCTTTTGAAATTAAATTTGAAATAATGTAAACTTATTTTTGAAGAATTTGTATGTTGAATTTGTAAATGTCAACATAAACATGTGTTGAAAACACGGTGTGTTCAATTCGGATGTGGTGAATTTGTGTGTGTTGAATTTGTATGTTGAATTTGTAAATGTCAACATAAACATGTGTTAATTAGACGTGGTACTATTAAGTATGATGATGATTTCGATGGATCATGTGACATCCTAGTGAATGTGCCTTCTTTCGGTTATTCCCAATATCCTCATTTGCCGTTATAAGCTATTATACATGTATAAATCTAAGAATAAGTCGCGTAACAGCATATAAAGGAACGTGCGTACGTTTCGCATGCGTATTCAGCGATATATATACGATAGCAGCACCGCCACAGTCATCGACTTTTCCTATCCCATTAGCTGTCAACAAGAACACGATCTCAGGCGCATATTCCAAGAAGAGCTGTTGAACGAAAAATCAACCATCAGCTCGATCAACAGACTCCAAAAATCCTACGCCGGCCCATCCGTATGATCTACAAGAGAAGCCTCGACCCTAGATTATTTCATCATAACATAGCCTAGACGGCTCCGGCGAATTTATTACTCTGACTAAAAAATAAGACATCCGGTCTCGCAGCGTAGTCCGATATATAAACCTCTCGATATGAGAAGTCACCATCGTCATAAATCGACATAACACAAACCATACGAATGCTTAGGTCTCAGATATCGAACTCTATATCCCATGCGCCTTTTCGCCGAAACACGGGACAAAGGTCCCCTGTCTTCGATACGTGCAATTCTATATAAGGAATAATCGAGATCGATTCTGCGAATCATGAGTATCGCGACCAATCACGCTAAACCTTAAAGTTCCTTCTCCCACTATCGAACCCCTTCTAATTTTCATATCAAGAAAGACTTCCTTCCTGAAGTCAGTCTTCCAATAATTTCCATCGCGTTCAGATCAAGTCTCCCGACAATCATCAGTCAAATCGTAGTCTCGCAACGTTTCCATCGAATTAACTTCCCTTCTTAATATTGTTCTGACAGAATTCAAAGTGTAGCACAAATATCATAGAGTTTCGAATATTATACATTTTCGGGTTCTGACCGAAGTATCGTATAATCTCTTAGTCGACTTTCGCGGCCTCGAGTCCATAAAGTATTTCAAGTGCGATTTACTATGCGTAAAAAAATAAATACGCTCAGCGCCCGAAAGTCTGGTGCTGGTGACCGCTTTCTGAACGCTGAGTGTGGCGTCCGTCAACGAGGCCCTTATCTGCGAGCGTCAACCGATATCCTTGCGAGCGAGCGTACCTATACACTGATACACTCACAAACACAGCGACCAATGTAAGCGACAAATTTCATTTTATGTTAATCTGATTGTTCCCCCGGCTTCATAGTCATTTTCATTGTCAATTTTTCTGTATAAGCAACTTATTTAATCTGATCACTTATTTGTAACAAACCTTTAGTTAAGTTTGTACAAATTCGTCGGATTATTTCTAAATACACATCACTGCATGACATCCTAATTTCTAACTCATTCCAAGCACTACCTCTTTTTACCCTCATCCCGTGCTATTGCGCTTGTCGTAGGCAAAAAAGGGGGGATTCAAAAAATATATGTCCACGCCCCTTCCGGACGTGACATATTAATTTTTGGGGGCCCCTCCGGGATATTAAAAAGGGAATGTGCCGATTGATCCAATGTCCGGGAACGAATCAATAGCTAGTTCATTGAATTTAGATATCACTGACGACTTAGGTGAACCATCGGGTTATTCTTTGAGAAGTTCTGACGCTCAATTGCTACCCGGTCTCGAACCTAAGAAACGACCAGTTAAAAAAATTAGAATTACCCCAAAAAGTCGATAACGAAAACACAACAGACATGGCGCTAGGTACAAATCAGTCACTCGCTTGATACCCTTACTTTTCCCCGAAAACACTTCCCCGAATGACATTTCCCCGAATGACACTTCCCCGAACGGCACTTCCCCGAAAAACAGTTCCCCGAATCGACATTTCCCCTAAAACACTTCCCCGAATGACACTTCCGCGAAAAACATTTTACCGAATGACATTTTCCTGAATCAACACTTCCACGAACGACTCTTCCCCGAAAATGAGTGAAAAAGTTATTTATTTAAAGTCAAAATCAAAATGAGTAAAAATTATTAAACAAAGGGTCAATAAGATGACAAGAAAAAATGAGTGAAAAAGTTATTTATTTAAAGTCAAAGTCAAAATGGGTAAAAATGATTAATCGAAGGGTAAATAAGATAACAAGAAAAAATGAGTGAAAAAGTTATTTATTTAAAGTCAAAGTCAAATTGGGTCGAAATGGGTAAATAGGTAAATGGGTGTGAGAGCAGGGCACCGCGGATATGCGTGGGGTCCGTGGAACACTGGTGTGGGCTCAGGGCACTTCGAATGTGCGTGTGGAATATTGGGGTGCGTGGAACACTGTTATGGGCGCAGGGTACCTCGAATGTGCGTGTGGAATAGTGGGGTGCGTGGAACCCTGGTGTGGGCGCACGGCACCTCGAATGTGCGTGTGGAATAGTGGATTGCGTGGAACACTGGTGTGGGCGCAGGGCACTTCGGATGTGCTTGGAATAGTGGGGTGCGTGGAACCCAAACAGATCCAAATAAACTATTTTTCGAGGAAGTATCATTCGAGGAAATCTCGATTCGGGGAAGTGTTTTCGGGGAAATGTACTGATACGGTTCTGGCACGAGGACGTTTGGGCGCGCAACCGTTTGAGTGCAGGGATGTTTTGGCGCGAGGATGTGTTAGCGCGAAGACGTTTACGCGCGAGGACGTTTACGCGCGAGGACGTTTTGGCGCGAGGACGTTTAGGCGCGAGGACGTTTAGGCGCGAGGACGTTTAGGCGCGAGGACGTTTTGGCGTGGGGATACTTTCGCGAGCCAAACAAACCTAAACAAACCCAACAAGCCCAAAGAAGCGCAAACAACCCGAACAACACCAAACAAACACAACAAGCCCAAACAAACTCCAAACAAATCCAAACAAACCCCAACAATCCCAAAGAAACGCAAACAACCCAAACAAACCCAACAAGCCTAAATAAGAAATGTTTTTCGGGCAAGTGACGATTCGGGGAACTGTTTTTCGGGGAACTGCCGTTCGGAGAAGCGTCAATCGGGGAAATGTCGATTCGGGGACCTGTTTTTCGGAGAAGTGTCGATTCGGGGCACTGTTTTTCGGGGAAGTGCCGTTCGGGGAAGTGTGATACGGGGAAATGTTTTCGGGGAAGTGTTTTCGGGACAATGTGATTCGGGGAAGTGTTTTCGAGGAAATGTACTGATACGCACTCGCTTACGTATCTTTAAGGGAAGCTATCGAAATGGTCCCGGATTTTGACGGGAAAGGTAGCTCTTTCTCAGATTTTGTAGCCAGATGCGAAGACGCATTGGCGTCGCTTCCACTCGGATCCGAAGCACGGTTTGTGAGAGTAATTCGAAACAAACTAAAGGATCAGGCTAAGAATGTCATCCGGTCGTCCATGTTCGAAACAGTAGAATCTCTTCTGCAATTATTTAAAAAAAACTATATGCTCCAAACGAAACTGAGGTGCAACTGTTGGGAGAACTCAGTCACATTTTTCAAGGAAGCGGTGAAACCGTGATGAATTTTTCCACTGCAATTAGGGATAAAGCTAGGGAAATACTCGACGCTCAACCAGCATCCTAAAACGGCACGGAAAGTGCCGCTCACAGAAAAACATTATATGGCCATTTCCTCTCGTGTTTCAAATGCGGGCTAAGACTGGAGATAGAACAGCGTCTCCCTCGGTGCGACGATATCTCGACCGCTATACATCATGCGATCGAAATCGAACGCGACCTCGAAGCCCGTAAGGAACTTCTCTCGTCCTCTATAAGATCCGTTCCGACCAAATCGGTAAAAACCTGTAACATCTGTAAAAAGGATGATCATTCGAGCGAAGCTTGCCGATTTGCGACAATCACATGCCAAAGATGCAACAGTAACGGTCGCAAAGCCGATCAATGTGGAAATAATCAAATCGCTCAAAAAACGGTCACGTGTCAAATTTGCGATAAACCCGGTCACACCGCGAAAAATTGCTACGTTAACCAAAAATCTTTAAATTTTTCTGGCAATCAATCACACCGCTCGCCCGGTCCTCAATACCCACTCTATAAGTGGGTCATAGAGAATCGTCATAAGCATAAGTCATAAGCAGCGTCGTACTGCGGATCGATGTTTAAAATTTCGAAACAATCCCCCGAATTCTAATCCGCCATCCTGTCGTTATTGCAAAAAGGTCGGGCGCACTATCGAAGACTGTCGTGCTCGCGATTATAATAATTCGCGTAATCAGTCGGGAAACGGGCCCAGTGCTCCTCGGACAGACGCACCGAGCGGCCCGCCCACTCAAACGCGTCAAGCGAACGCCGTCTCTCTCGAGGAGCCGAACGAAACTATCCGACCTACGCAATGAAGTCGGAAAATTCGATGCTATTAGACAGCGGTGCCATCCCCAATTTAATAAAAAAGGCATATACAAAAATATGGTAGACATCAACGAAGAAGATGTCATCAAATTAACCGGCATATCCGAATTACCGGTCTTTGGACTAAGGAGGGTGCTACTTCGCATATTCGACTTCGAATCGCTATTTCACATCATACCGGACAATGTGCCGCTTCCCTACCCCGGTCTGCTGGGGTCTTCATATTTTTATGAAACCAAGTCCAATATCAATTACCGAACGGAATGTCTCGAGTGTGGGGATGGCCTTTCGAAAAAAGAACCGAACCCGACGAGGTGATAGAAATCCCCGCGCGTTCGGAAACTCCCTTCTTCGTGAAGGTAAAAGGCAGCATAATAAAAGAGGGATACATCTCGCCCTTGAAAATCCGTCAAGGTGTATACGCCGGCGACTGCCGGGTGACAAACATCGACAGAAAGGCTCATTTGAAGGTTTATAATACCACAAATGACGCTGTCAACCTTATCGTCCCAGTTGTGGAGCTGCAGGAACTCGACGCTATCGAAGACCTGTCAGAAAATACTCCCAGTTCAGACTGTACGACAGTTTCAAATTTTCGTTCAATCCCTCGTGACCCTCCAAATCCAAGCGTAAATTGCACGATGATTGCGCCGATCCAGAGTCCAAAAGTGGCCAATTCCAAAATTTCAATGACAAATGTCGAATCAAATAACAAGTCTTGTAGCGAGGAAAGAATGAGAAACAACATTAATCAAAATAAAATTTTCAATAAAATTCGGAGCCAAAAATCAAAAGCAGACAAAAATAAAAACGCGAAAAACACAAAAATTACATCGATCGAAAATTCAAAAATCGAGGTCAATCGTAACGAACGGTTAAACAATGGAATAAATCGAAATAAAAGTAAAAAATTGAGTCAAAACGTGATCTGCGTTCCTGCCTCTGAATCAACATCGCGTATAAAGAAAAATAATTAAGAGCGCTCAAAAATAATAAAAAGTCTCTTGCGACTCAACCACCTTGCAAAAACCGAATTAGAACGTGTCGAAAAAATAATCGAACAATATTCAGAGAGATTCCTTGTAAAGGGCGAACCTCTAGAAGCCACGCATGTGCTTCGACATAAGATCCCAACGGTCGACGACCTGCCGATAAACACTAAACAGTATCGGTTCCCCCGAGCGCTAAAAGGCGAAGTCCAGCGTCAAGTGGACGAGCTACTAGAAACAAGAGTCATAAGCCACTCGGAACCTCCAAACAACAGTCCCATCTGGATAGTCCAGAAAAAACCAGACTCCAACGATAACAAACGTTGGCGAATGGTAATTGACTTTCGTGCTTTAAACAAAAAAACAATCGGGGACTCATATCCGCTACCCAACATCACAGATATTCTGGATAAGTTGGGACGCGCGAATTATTTTTCAGTGTTCGATTTAGCATCCGGTTTCCACCAGATCGAAATGAATCATGAAGATAAATCGAAAACCGCTTTCTCTACCCCACATGGGCACTACGAATTTTCAAGAATGCCATTCAGGCTGAAAAATGTCCCGGCAACCTTCCAGCGCTTAATGGGTATCGTATTGAGTGGACTCCAAGGAGTATCCGTCTTTGTGTGTCTCGACGATATCGTAGTGTATGCCAGGGACCTAGAGGAGCACGGTAAAAAGATTCACGAACTGATGGAACGATTGCGCAAAGCCAATCTCCAACTACAACCAGATAAATGCGAATTTCTCCGACCAGAAGTCCGACCTAGGGCACATAATCGGTAAAGACGGACTTAATCCAGACCCGAGCAACCTCTCAGCCGTCGAGGATTTCCCTGTACCCAAAAATGTCAAAAATATTCGCCAATTTTTGGGCCTAACCGGTTATTATCGTAGGTTTATCAAAGACTTCTCCAAAATTGCGAAACCCCTCACTTGCCCCTTAGAGGACAAGGTTGACTTCAAATGGACTGACGAAGAGCAAAAAGCTTTCGATATCCTAAGGGATAAATTATGCGAAGCTCCTATTCTCCAATACCCCGATTTCGAAAAACCGTTTATAATGACAACGGATGCTTCTGGCTACGCCTTAGGCGGAGTCTTATCACAAAGAGAAATAGGAAAAGACAAACCGATAGCTTATACGTCGTGTGTACTGCGAGGAGCGTCCCTTCGGTACGACACGTACAAAAAAGAAGCAATGCCAATCATTCATAGCGTAAAAGCCTTCCGACCGTACATCTATGGTAGGAAATTCACGCTTGTAACGGATCACAAACCTTTGGTTTGGTTCAAGACCGCCAAAGACGCGAACGCACGCGTTCTCAAATGGCGACTCAGAATACGATCACGATGTCGTATACAAACCGGGCATACTAAATTCAAACGCTGACGCATTGTCGCGTAATCCAATCGAACAACCAGAAGAATCCGAAATAGTCGCCCATTACAAACACAAATAAATTAAAAAATTCAAAAACGCACCACAGGAGATAACTCGTTCGAAAACGAAAACCAGTAGTAGTGAAGAAGAAGGTGCTACTCCCATTCAAATCACGACACGGGTCGAAATCCATTCATTTCCGGAATCCGAAAAAATAAATTTAGTCACCCGTGCTCAGGCAAGGGAGACTGTACTATCCGATCCGGATACAACAATACAACCAAACGAAACGCTCGATGTCGTTAGTGTGTCAAGTGCCGATGTGCCTGCTCTCGAGAAGGCCGACGCACGCCCCGCGTCACCGCATCGTACACGACGACCTCGCAAGGCCATGAACTACGAGCAGAGTAGTGACGACGAGACGGAGGCCGATGTAATAAGACCCGCACGCGTCGACCTAAGAAGGCCGTCGGCTCAAAAACATTCAATGGCCCGAACCAGCGCAAAGCACCTCCTATCTCACACTCCAAAACCTCCACCGACTCCAATTCCGATAATTCGACAAATTCAGATTTCTGCTGTCTCAATTCAGAATTTTCTGAACACGAGATCCCTCCTACAGAGGATAGAAAAACATCAGAATTTCAAATCGCTAATTGCATTACGACTAAGGAATTGTTCCATTTTCGGAATGATCATCTAGTCTATTTCGTCGATTCAGCTGGCAAACCATGTGACTCTGGAGCACAAAAGTTGTTAGAATTAAACAAGCTTCCCCTCTGGAAAGATTTGACGGTTGGCCAAGCTTACAGCAAAAAAGTTGGAAAAAACAATATCACATCGCCCTCGTGATCAAAGGCGAGTATTCAGGATCATTATCGTTCGTATTAGAGAACATTAAAGAAAGCGTGAAGGAATTACGAGTTCTTTGGGAAATCCTCAAACTTGAATCATGGAGTATTTGCCAAGCGAATCATGACGAACACATAGTATGGAACGACATGATGAACATCAGAAAAGAATACTTTAAGAATAGTCGAGTAAAGATAATCATTTGTCTGGGAACTCTACGCTACGTGCCAATCGAAAGACGAGATTCGATTTTTTATTAAATGCATAAGTCCCCAATCGGAGCACACAAGGGTGTTTTAGAAACGTACAATAGAATCAAGCGCGAATATTTCTGGGAAGATTTAAAGTCAGACATCCAAAGAAGAGTGCAGCAATGCTTAGAATGTCAATTGAAGAAATTGGTCCGAGTCAAAACCAAATAACCAATGATAATAACTGACACTCCCGGAACCGTTGTTGCGAAAATATCAATGGATACTGTTGGACCTATGCAACGCACGTCAAATCAAAACGAGTATATTCTGACGATCCAAGACCACCTCTTAAAATATTGTGTTGTAATTCCGCTTTCAAATGCACTGACGACTACGGTCGCTGATGCATTCATAAAAAGTAGAGTAACAGTAGCGGTTCTAAGCCACTTCGGGGTGGGGGGGAGGTATCCAGGGGGGTGGCCATGGGGGGTTCAGAGGGCGGGGTGTCCAGGGGGGGTCGCCGGGCACGTCTGATGTCGCCTGAAGGGGCCTTGGTGGAGGGGGGCCATGTGGTCCGTGGAGCGTCTGGCGGGGAAGACGCCGCCGATGAGTGTTGTGTGTGTGAAGGGCGGCCTTTCAAAGTCCATTATTTATGACATGTAGCTGTTTTAATTCTGAAAGATAATGTCTATTGCATCCACCCCGTCTCAAAGCTCGCCGATAGGTTTCTTAGAAAAGCGTGCGTGCGTGCGTGTGTGAGAACCATATATGGGTCGGAAAATGTTCAGTAATATAAAAACGCTAGGCGCCACATGAAGAGCGGCCTGTCAAAGCCCAATATTTATGACATGCAGCTGGTTCCATTCCGAAAGCAAATGTCAATTGCATCCGCCTCGTCTTAGAGCTCGCCGACACTCCAGACAGGTCCTGACAGGTTCCTCGGAAAACCTATAATATTTAGAGATCAAAGGCTGTGACCGCGGATGAACCACTTGAGCGCAGCTGCACTCTTGAAAAGTCTCATCATGATCTCCATTCCGAAATATAACGTCAAGATGTTCGCATGTGCGAGTACATCCGGCCAAGCACCCGCTGGACTTGACCAAAAACGAGCTCGAACAGGTTCCAAAGGTCTTGCTCCTGAAATATTGGGGTAAATATGTTGGCTTATTGTCGGATCGTTTGCCAGAACATCATCAGAACGATAGTGGAGCGATATCATATCTTCCATGCTTGGAGCATTATAATACGCCACAGATGAAAGATCACATCGATGGCCCTCCACCTCAACGTCGGGAGTGTACAAAATGCTGTGAAAATTCTCCACGTACGGGGTTCGTTGAACGTGTTTGAATCTGTTTTTCAAGAGCGTGAAAAAATTTCGGGCGAAAATTCTCCACAGTTTTTCGACTGGTTTGAACCTGTTTTTCGGGAGCGTGAAAAAATGTCGGGAGAAAATTCTTCACGGTTCTTCGAACGTGTTTGAACCTGTTTTTCACGATTGGAAAAGTGGGGAGAAGTTTGACAATTTGAGTGGGAGGCTTACGAGGGAGCATAACTTCATGGACCAAGCTCAGACTGCACTATTCCACTGCACCATTAAGATCTCTAAAAAAAAAGAATTTTGAAAGTGCGGGGAAAATGGATCTCTCGAGTATCAACAAAGTCGGCCGGATGACGGAATTCCTCCCGACGAAGAAGCTATTGGAACTCCCCGTTGAGTCGGAACGACTAATATCCGACATGAGGGTCGTACAAACCAAATTTGGGAAACGCTACATCGCAGACATCGCGCATGAGTTCTCTGTGTTCTTACCGGCGCGACTTGTGAAGGCCTTCGACCAAAATCGGACAATGTTCGAGAGTATGCTGCAAGTGGCACGCGATGGTCAACTCTGCATGCAGTATATCGGTCTAAAATACAACAGTGTCGAGTTCCATCGCCTCTGAACATGGTGGATAGGGAAAAAAAAATTCTTTGGAACACCATCGTCGAACGACTACCCGCATCATCGAGAGTATGCTGCAACTGGCGCGCAAATGGTTACATGCAGTTGTGGGAAATACAACAGCGTTCAATCATCTCTGAGGCTGAAAAAAAGACTAAATTCGTTGGGACACCATCATCGAACTGTTCGCATCACAGTCGTGTTGCCATCGTTTTCGACGCTTAGTGTTGACTATGAAAAAAAATGTATATGTTTGATCGAATTGTAAATGATGGATGTTTTCGCCGTAGAATAAAGAATACAAACGACATATATTTTCATCGAAATGTTTTTTATTCAGTCAGAAAAATCCCTCGCTCACGCTTCGGATACGCTCAACTAGCTTTTCGCCGATTTTACACTCTCATGGGCACAGTTCGTGTTGAAGGGATGATGGGGGCATTTGGAGTTTGTGATTTTCGGCAGCTTCTGCAGCGATGGACAGTCCATAGTCTCCAAGCCGATGACGGTTGTCGCGGGATCCGAGATAGGAGATTGATAGGAGATCCATGCAAGAGTTCTCGAATTGTCTTTCTAGCTGCCTCGTATGGTATGCCGCTGTCATTCCATCGTATTCCATGGAAATTGCATTCCTTGTTTGTCATTTTATATTTGGCCGATAAAGAGTCCCATGCAAATGGTGCGTCGAAGGCGAGCGTTAGCGGTTCAGCATTCTTATCGTGGAGTGAGACGATGGACATCTCCTTTAGGACAAATTCGTTGACGGGTCTCTTGAAGCCCTGCACATCGACGATAAGCTCCATGTTGACTGAAGTAGACGCGAATCATCGGCATGATTTTATACCATTTTTCAAAGATACGATCTTTTAAAAATACGATAATGGAAGATCATGAAAAGCGCCAACGATTATCAAGTAAACATCAATAGTCATTGATAGTCCAAATACCGCATCTGGAAGGATTGAAGTATTCCATGTACAGGCATTTTATATGCATGGGTGCAGGACACAGCGTTGGTGGGTTATTGTGGCGAGAAATCGACTTGAACGCGTGATGGTCTATTCTTTAACCCCTGCTCGATGAATTTCGACAACGTGGAAGTGGTTGAGCTTTACGAAAAATAGGTAATCTCACAATAAATGTAAATAAGTATGAATCAATACGCGTTGAATATCATTGCGACGGGACATAATGATTATGAGGGCTGCGATTAATGTGCAATCAAGAGATAATACACGTTTCGCATGGGTGACAGTCGCAGCTTTATACCCAGCTGAACGAAACAGTGACCATGCATCTTCTTACATGCCCAATAACTATAGGTCAAATTAAAAAAAAAAATTGTGCTTCAAAACAATTTATCCATCAATATGTATACCACCAAAGACGACATAGATCCGATACGCGTGGCTCAACATAAGAAGAAGAAAAGCATATTAATTTGCTACAAGATACTGAGGATAACAATGTATGACATTTAACATAGATCAAGAACCTGTCAAGCCTCGTGAGCGCAGGACTAAACAGAGACAGCCATTAAAATATATATATATGCCATCGGTGTGTGAAGTTAACATAATTACTATATCGTTATATGTGCTAGACGAATCAAACAACAATCCATTATTTCGCAGGTGTCGGCATTACGTTAGATCAAAGGATAAACTGCAATCACATGAGATCGATTGTGCAGCACTAAAGCACTGCCCCATCCAACTAACAATTAATACCAATAAGTGGCTCTAAATCATCAACTGCAGTCGGAAAGCACGACATCCAGTCAATGAAAATTCCTATTTGGAGTGTTTTTCACTAATGATAGAGAGAAGATGAGAGTATGCAAAGACTGATGAGAAGAACGTAGCAGAGGATATGAATCAATATCATGACGTATTTAGTATTGATAACCACATGTGCTTTTCATATGACGAATCGCTATCATAGCATCAATCACATCACAGCGCTGATTCCATATCATGGTTTGTGGCAGAACTGGAATAACTAGTGCTGTGCATAGAATACATTTTCAAGGAAAGTTAATGCTCATCATGAGTTAATTCTAATACGTTCACGCTATGGCAATAATTGTGTATTCAGTCATCATCAACCAATAGAAGTAAAAGTTGAATTACTCAAGATACAATGGCGTATGCCCCACATAATATTAGATGAGATCAATAAATTATCATTACTTCAAACATTGGAAAGTGTGCGATACTTGAATATGAGTTTTCACTCTTGGGATCTATACGAATGTCCACCGCTTCAAAGCACAACGAAACATTCATTGACCGTAAAAGCTGCCTCCCAACTAGAGAAACCAAAATATGTAATTGCTGTGGCGCAGACTGGTAAAAGAGATAATCTATGGCAAAGGACATTATATTATTCACCGACTGCAAACTTACAAGTGCTAAACTTTATCTCAATTCAGCATTCTTTTCTCAGGAGGACTCGCATTTCGACTTCAAAAAAAGTTTCGCCATTTTGTTCAATATGTACTCTCAATTTCGCAAATACCATTACGACTGCAATAGTGATCGTTCTTCACTAACCATCGTCAAGTCTTAATGTAAAGGCCCTCTCGCGGATAATGATTGATCGCATCAGACCGAGCCTGTAGAAAATGCTGCCGTAGATGAGTGAATAGAGTTCGAATGCAAAGAAGATTCACCCCCGAATACAACTGCATAGTGTTTTAATCTTACATGATCGCGGTGTTGAATATTGTCCATTGACCGACATTATCCGTAAAATTGTATAGATCAGCAAAATCAGAGAGTTACGAAGCATCATGGTTGATTCGCAATCGTCGGGGTCTAAACTGGTCCTATCGAAACGTTCCGTACAGCGTGACTGAAGGTTTAATAACAGCTGCAGTTGAAGGTTCAACGGAAGACGACATGTGTCCAATCATATATGTTAAGGGTCATGGAAAACGAAAATGGCTAGCTGATATACTAAATATGAAAAATGAGCTATTTATTGAGTCGTTGAATATAGACTTTGACAATATGGATGTCTCAAGTAAATTAGATGGAAGTTCTACTTTACGATGTGGAAAGCATACGAAAAATTGTGCCTTACAAAATGTATTTCAAATCTTTCAATGGTGGCTGAATCATAAAGATTCATGCAACTAAAAGAAATGTAACATTATGTACTTTTTACTCCCCTCACCGCGTACTAAGTTATGTCAGTATCATCTGATATCGGATTGTGCAACTGAATACAACATTACTTTCGACTGTGGAACTCAATTTTTTGTATGGAATTTGAGCCGTTTGTTGGAAGTTTGCGAGGCATTTGAAAGTTTTCGATGGTCATTCGTGAGACGTTCCAGAGCCTCCCGAAGACATTCATAAGACGTTCGGAGACATTCAAGAGACGTTTGAAAACATTCATAACACGTTGGAGACATGTATGAGGGGTTCAAAGAGTTTCAAAAGACTTTCTACGACGTTCATGAAACGTTTGAAGGTGTTCGTGAGACGTTCAAGAGACTTGCAAGAGAAACGCCCATAAGACGTTTAAAGACATTCATGAGAGGTTCGAAGACGTTCAAGAGATCTGTGACGATATTCGTAATATGTTTGAAGACATCGATGAGGGGTTCGAGGACGTTAAAGAGACTTTCAATGACTTTCACTAGGGGTTTGAAGACGTTCAAAAAAACTTTCAAATTCGTTCAAGAGACTTTTAACGACATTCATAATACGTTTGAAGACATTCATGAGGGGTTCGAAGATGCTCAAGAGATACTTTCAAAGATATTCACGAGAGGTTTGAGACACTTTCAAAGACATTCACGAGGGGTTCGAAGGCGTTCAAGAGACTCGACGAAATTCACAATACGTTTGAAGACATTCATTAGGGATTCGAAGACGCTTAAGAGATTTTCAAACACATTCGCGAGAGCTTTGAAGACGTTCAAGAGGCTTTCGAAGACGTTTAGAGATCTCCGACGACATTCATAATACGATCTTCGGCGACATCCATAAACCGAAGATTTTCATGATGCTTGAGTTTGGCTGAAATTGTTTGGGTTTGTTTGGGATTTTCACAGTTTTGGTGAAATGTGTTTGAGCTTGTTTGGGTGCGCGCCCAAACAAACTCAAACCTCATGAATGTTTTCAAACGTGTTATGAATGTCGTCGAACGTCTTTAAACCCCTCGTGAATGTCTTTGAAAGTCTCTAAAACGTCGTCGAACCCCTCGTCGATGTCTTCGAACGTATTATGAATATTGTCAAAGATCTCTTGAATGTCTTCGAAAGTCTCTGAACGTCTTCGCACCTCTCGTGAATGCCTTTGAAAGTCTCTTAAGCGTTTTCGAACCCTTCATCAATGTCTTCAAACATATTATGAATGCCGTCGAAAGTCTCTTGAACGAATTCGAAAGTTTTTTTGAACGTCTTCAAACCCCTCGTGAATGTATTTGAAAGTCTCTTAAACGTCTTCGAACCCCTTATCGATGTCTTCAAACATATTATGAATATCGTCAAAGATCTCTTGAATGACTTCGAAAGTCTCTGAAGGTCTTCGCACCTCTTATGAATGTCTTTAAACGTCTCATGACCGTTTTCGAAAGTCTCTTGAACGTCTCACGAACACCTTCAAACGTCTCATGAATGTCGTCAAAAGTCTCTTGAACGAATTTGAAAGTTTTTTTGAACGTCTTCAAACCCCTAGTGAATGTCTTTGAAAGTCCCTTAAACCTCTCTGAAGTTTCTTCGATCCCCTCATCGATGTCTTCAAACATATGATGAATATCGTCACAGATCTCTTGAACGTCTTCGAACCTCTCATGAATCCCTTCAAACGTCTTATGACCGATTTCGAAAGTCTCTTGAACGTCTCACGAACACCTTCAAACGTCTCATGAACGTCGTAGAAAGTCTTTTGAAACTCTTTGAACCCCTCATACATGTCTTCAACGTGTTATGAATGTTTTCGAACGCCTCTTGAATGTCTTCGAACGTCTTATGAATGTCTTCGGGAGGCTCTGGAACGTCTCACGAACGGCTGTCGAAAACTTTCAAATGCCTCGCAAACTTCCAACAAACGGCTCACGAACATCTATCGAACGTATACCGATGAATGTATTCGATCATCATTGAGCGATTATGTTACTTTATTTTCAATCAAATTCCATACGAAAAAATTGAGTTTCACATTCGAAAGTAATATTGTATTCAGTTGCACAATCCGATATCAGATGATGCTGACATAACTACGTACGGGGTGAGAGGAGTACAAAGTTCATAATGTGACATTTCTTTTATTTGCATGAATCTTTATGATTCAGCCACCATTTAAAGATTTTAAATACGTTTGGTAAGACACAATTTTTTGTATGCTTTCCACTTCGTAGAGTAGAACTTCCATCTAATTTACTTGAGACATCCATCTCGTCAAAATCTATTTTCAACGACTAAATAAATAGCTCATTTTTCATATTTAGTATATCAGCTAGCCATCTTCGTTTTTCATGACCCTTAACATATATGATTGGACACATGTCGTCTTCCGTTGAACCTTCAACTGCAGCTGCTATTAAACCTTCAGTCACGCTGTATGGAACGATTCCATAAGACCACTTTAGACCATGACGATTGCGAATCAACCATGATGCTTCGTATCTCTCAGATTTTGCTGATCTATACAGTTTTACGGATAATGTCGGCCAATGGACAATATTCAACACCGCGATCCTGTAAGATTAAAACACTATGCAGTTGTATTCGGGGGTGAATCTTCTTTGCATTCGAACTCTATTCACTCATCTACGGCAGCATTTTTAACAGGCTCGTTCTGATTCGATCAATCATTATCCGCGAGAGAGCCGTTACATTAAGACTTGACGATGGTTAGTAAAGAACGATCACTATTGCAGGCGTAATGGTATTTGCGAAATCGAGATTACATATTGAAGAAAATGGCGAAACTTTTTTTGAAGTCGAAATGCGAGTCCTCCTGAGAAAAGAATGCTGAATTGAGATAAAGTTTAGCACTTGTGAGTTTGCAGTCAGTGAATAATATAATGTCCTTTGCCATAGATTATATCTTTTAGCAGTCTGCGCCACAGCAATTACATATTTTGGTTTCTCTAGTTGGGAGGCATCTTTTACGGTCAATGAATGTTTCGTTGTGCTTTGAAGCGGTGGACATTCGTATAGATTCCAAGAGTGAAAACTCATATTCAAGTATCGCACACTTTCCAATGTTTGAAGTAAGGATAATTTATTGATCTCATCTAATATTATGTGGGGCATACGCCATTGTATCTTGAGTAATTCAACTTTTACCTCTATTGGTTGATGATGACTGAATACACAATTATTGCCATAGCGTGAACGTATTAGAATTAACTCATGATGAGCACTAACTTTCGTTGAAAATGTATTTTATGGACAGCACTAGTTTTTCCAGTTATGCCACAAACCATGATATGGAATCAGCCCTGTGATTTGATTGATACTATGATAGCGATTCGTCATATGAAAAGCACACGTGGTTATCAATACTAAATACGTCATGATATTGATACATATCCTCTGCTACGTTCTTCTCATCAGTCTTTGCACACTCTCATCGTCTCTCTATCATTAGTCAAAAACACTCCAAATAGGCATTTTCAATAAATGGATGTCGTGCTTTCCGACTGGAGTTGATGATTTGGAGCCACTTATTGGTATTAATTGGTAGTTGGATGGGGCAGTGCTTTAGTGCTCCACAATCGATCTCATGTGATTGCAGTTTATCCTTTGATCTAAAGTAATGCCGACACCTGCGAAATAATGGATTGTTGTTTGATTCGTCTAGCACATATAACGATATAGTAATTATGTTAACTTCACACACCGATGGCATATATATATATATTTTAATGGCTGTCTCTGTTTAGTCCTGCGCTCACGAGGCTTGACAGGTTCTTGATCTATGTGAAATTTCATACATTGTTATCCTCAGTATCTTGTAGCAAATTGATTTGCTTTTCTTCTCGTAATGTTGAGCCACGCGTATCGGATCTATGTCTTCTTTGGTGGTATACATATTGATAGATAAATTGTTTTGAAGCACTTTTTTTTTTTTAATTTAACCTATAGTCATTCGGCATCCAATATTCGATAGATTCAATACCGTTGAATACTGCATGTAATAAGATGCATGGTCACTGTTTCGTTCAGCTGGGTATAAAGCCGCGACTGTCACCCATGCGGAACGTGTATTATCTCTTGATTGCTCATTTATCGCAGCCCTCATAATCATTGTGTCCCGTGGCAATGATATTCAACGCGTATTGATTCATACTTATTTACATTTATTGTAAGATTACCTATTTTTCGTAAAGCTCAACCACTTCCACGTTGTCGAAATTCATCGAGCAGGGGTTAAAGTATAGACCATCACGCGTTCAAGTTGATTTCTCGCCACATTAACCCATCAACGCTGTGTCCTGCACCCATGGATATAAAATGCCTGTACATGGAATACTTCAATCCTTCCAGATGCGGCATTTGGACTATCAATGACTATTGATGTTTGGTTGATAATCGTTGGCGCTTTTCATGATCCTCCATTATCGTATTTTTAAAAGATCGTATCGTTAAAAAATGGTATAAAATCATGCCGACAAGAATGCTGAACCGCTAACGCTCGCCTACGACGCACCATTTGCATGGGACTCTTTATCGGTCAAATATAAAATGACAAACAAGTGGCTGGAACTCAATTTGCATGGTATACGATGGAATGACAGCGGCATACCATACGAGGCAGCTAGAAAGACATTTCGAGAACTCTTGCATGGAGCTCCTATCAAGATTCTCGGATCCCGCGACAAACGTCATCGGCTTGGAGACTCTGCACTGTCCATCGCTGCAGAAGCTGCCGATAATCATAAACTCCAAATGCCCCCATCATCCCTTCAACACGAACTGCGCCCATGAGAATGTAAAATCGGTGAAAAGCTGGTTGAGCGTATACGAAGCGTGAGCGAGAGATTTTTTTGAATGAAAAAAAAACACTTCGATGAAAATATATGTCGTTTGTATTCTTTATTCTACGGCGAAAACATCCATCATTTACAATTCGATCAAACATATACATTTTTTTCATAGTCAACACTAAGCGTCGAAAACGATGGCAACACGACTGTGATGCGAACAGTTCGATGATGGTGTCCCAACGAATTTAGTCTTTTTTTTCTGCCTCAGAGATGATGGAACGCTGTTGTATTTCCCATAACTGCATGTAACCATTTGCGCGTCAGTTGCAGCATACTCTCGATGATGCGTTCGACGATGGTGTTCCAACGAATTTTTTTCCCTGTCCACCATGTTCAGAGACGACGGAACTCGACACAGTTGTATTTTTCACCGATATACTGCATGCAGAGTTGACCATCGCGTGCCACTTGCAGCATACTCTCGAACATTGTCGGATCTTGGTCGAAGGCCTTCACAAGTCGCGCCGGTAAGGGGGCATCCATTAATTACGTGAGGCGATTTTGGCAATTTTTCGACCCCCCCTCTCCCCCTGGTGAGATGTCGTGAGATTTTGATCGACCCCCTCTCCCCCCCCCCGTAATCCCACGTGAGATTTTTCAAAATGCATAGGTTCACCGAAAATAAATTGTAGTAGAAGTAACTGCGGTTGTAGTACCATTTACTCCACCATGTAAAGTAGTAGGGAGACTCTCCCTACGTGATAAAAATTACGTGATTACTAAAATTACTAAAATTATTAAAATTACGTGATATTTGCCGAAGCCCCCCTCTCGCTCACGTGAGGTTGGGTGAGATTTTGCTCGACCCCCCCCCCCCCCTTAACGCCTCACGTAATTAATAGACGCCCCCTAAGAAGACAGAGAACTCATCCGCGATGTCTGCGATGTAGCGTTTCCCAAATTTGGTTTGTACGACCCTCATATCGGAGATTAGTCGTTCCGACTTAACGGGGAGTTCCGACAGCTTCTTCGTCGGGAGGAATTCCGCCATCCGGCCGACTTTGTTGATACTCGAGAGATCCATTTTCCCCGCACTTTCAAAATACTTTTTTTTTGAGAGATCTTGATGGTGCAGTAGAATAGTGCAGTCTGAGCTTGGTCCATGAAGTTATGCTCCCTCGTAAGCCTCCCACTCAAATTGTCAAACTTCTCCCCACTTTTCCAATCGTGAAAAACAGGTTCAAACACGTTCGAAGAACCGTGGAGAATTTTCCCCCGACATTTTTTCACGCTCCCGAAAAACAGATTCAAACACGTTCGAAGAACCGTGGAGAATTTTCCCCCGACATTTTTTCACGCTCTTGAAAAACAGGTTTAAACACGTTCAACGTACGTCGTACGTGGAGAATTTTCACAGCATTTTGTACACTCCCGACGTTGAGGTGAAGGGCCATCGATGTGATCTTTCATCTGTGGCATATTATAATGCTCCAAGCATGGAAGATATGATATTACCTCACTATCGTTCTGATGATGTTCTGGCAAACGATCCCACAATAAGCCAACATATTTACCCCAATATTTCAGGAGCAAGACCTTTCGAACATGTTCGAGCTCGTTTTTGGTCAAGTCCAGGGGGTGCTTGGCCGGATGCACTGCGTACATACTCGCACATGCGAACATCTTGACGTTATATTTCGGAATGGAGATCACAATGAGGCTTTTCAAGAGTGCAGCTGCGCTCAAGTGGTTCATCTGCGGTCACAGCCTTTGATCCTCAAAGATTATAGTTTTTCCGAGGAACCTGTCAGGACCTGTCTGGAGTGTCGGCGAGCTTTAAGACGAGGCGGATGCAATTAACATTGTCTTTCGGAATGGAACCAGCTGCATGTCATAAATATTGGGCTCTGACAGGCCGCCCTTCATGTGGCGCCTAGCGTTTTCATATTACCGAAAATTTTCCGACCCATATATGGTTGTCACACACGCACGCACGCACGCTTTTCCAAGTAACCAGTCAGAACCTGTCTGTTGGCGAGCTTTGAGACGGGGTGGATGCAATTGACATTACTTTCGGAATTAAAACAGCTACATGTCATAAATAATGGGCTTTGAAAGGCCGCCCTTCACACACACAACACTCATCGACGGCGGCTTCCCCGCCAGACGCTCCACGGACCACATTGCCCCCCTCCACAGAGGCCCCTCTGTGACATCAGACGCTCCCGGTGAGCCCCCCCCTGGACACCCCGCCCTCTGGACCGCCCATGGACACCCCGCCCTCTGGACCCCCTTATGGACACGCCGCCCTCTAGACCCTTCATGGACACCCAGCCCCCTCACGGACGCCCTCCTGGACACCTCTCCCCCCGAAGTGGCTTAGAACCGCTACTGTTACTCTACTATAAAAAGATTCATTTGCGTTTTCAGTGCGCCAAAAGCGCTATTAACAGACCAAGGGAGCAATTTTTTGAGCGGTCTCATGAGAAGGGTCGCAAAGCGTTTCCGAATTAAGCGATTTAGGACAACGGCGTTCCCCCCGCAGCCCAATGGTGCCCTCGAAAGATCTCACCACGTATGAGCCGAATTTTTGAAGCAATACACAAATAAGGTTAACGAGTAGGATCAATGGCTAGAATTGGCAATGCTCTCGTACAATACTAGCGTTCACGAAAGCACGAAGTACACTCCCTACGAGGTAGTCTTTGGAAAAGTTGCAAGAGTTCCATCAAGCGAACCGCTTCGGGAATCAGATCAGCTACCAACATATCGCGGTTATTTAATTGAATTGATCACACGTATAAACGGAATCCGAAACATAGCTTACGAAAATTTGGTCTCGTCCAAACAACGCTCAAAAAAAATATTAAGACGAAATCGCGAATCCCAAAAGTTTCACGGTAGGAGAATTCGTCTACCTTCAAAAGGGTCCCCAACCGGGTAAACTCGGGGATCACTATACCGAACCATATAAGGTCCTAGAAAAATTGAAAAAGAATAATGTAAAAATCCAGTATGATAACAAAACACGCGTAGTTCACAAAAGTCGCCTGCGATATTCGCATATTAACGTCGAAGTCAAACCCAAATGAAAAAGAAAGCCGACCAGACTCGACGAACCCGATTTTAATCCTAATTAAATAAGTAATAATAATAATTATCCTGTTTTTCAGATGGCTGTTATCAATCAATATCGTCTAACGATATCACCTTTGCACTTGCAACCAGAGAACGCGATCAAAATTTCTAGTTACAGTATCCTCAGTAAAGAACATCCGAACTTGTTTATTTTCAAAACTCGCGGAATTAACTGTTTCGCAATTCAACAAAGATTTCCAGTCGCGAACCTAGATATAATTGCCTACATGCATTTGAAATTCATATACGTAGTAATTATATTACATTAGCAAATCATTGTATTACGATATTCCTACGCAATGGTGAAAAAGAGCGCCGAATGCTCCAAAATAGTTTGTTATCAGCGATCCAAGCCTCGGACTCATTCTCTACAATTCAGCAAAGAAGCCGAGTTATAGGCGGTACTTTCTAACGAAATAGTACACGTTATTCAACGTATAACAATACAAGAACAACAATACAAGAAAATCTGACCATGTTAAAAGAAATTTACGATCAATCTCCTGTTACTCGTAGGATCGAAATATATCTCCTTATTCCTCGAACGCATATATTACAAAAACAACTCAAACAACCTGAAAAATTATTGGGATCATTACAATAAATACTTTCCACGCTGGAAAACATAAAACAAAGTTAGTGAATTATTTTCATTTATCCTACTCGAGAGTCCTTCGCTTAAAGGTAGGAAAAGAGGTTTTTTTTTATTTACCAACGCAAACCGTTTCGGAAACTGCAAAGTAGAGATTATTGACAATGTTTCTTGGGACATGCATTAAAATTTTTCGAAGGGGAAATAAAGAATTGCAAAAGAAGCACTGTTTCTTAAGTATTTGTTTCATTTTCAAGAAATACATCCTGCAAGTGTTTCGGTCTGGATTCCACTTCGGTCAGGAATAGTTGCCACTTATTGCCCGGTCAATTAAAACAACGCGTAAAGTCTATTTTAAAAAAAAGCTAAAACTTGTTTTTAAAAACCGAGCGCACAGGGATCGAACCCCTGAAAGCAGCATTACGAGGCTTGCACCGAACCCCTCGACCAACACGAGCTCACATTGACATTTATATAAAAAACATTCATATTCATTCTACCCACTTGGATAACTATAGTCTTTTGTTTTTTCTCAGGCTTACGATAAAGTTACTTTTAATTGTATTTAGGTCCATCATCCATTTTTGACATTGAATATCATAATTTGCCTACACCAGCCAATTCTAGAGCTAGGTTTGGTTCCTATGAGTCAAAAATCGATTTCCATCTCTCTCGCACAGCCTGCATCACTCTATCGCAGCGACACTCGTGGTCACTAGGCGAAACGGCCGGTGCTTCAATCCGGTGACAAACCCCCACCACCAGAGTTTCAAGACCTGTATGCTAGACCGTGTTGGCGTCCGTCAACGAGGCCCTTATCTGCGAGCGTCAACCGATATCCTTGCGAGCGAGCGTACCTACACACTGATACACTCACAAACGCAGTGACCAATGTAAGCGACAAATTTCATTTTATGTTAATCTGATTGTTCCCCCGGCTTCATAGTCATTTTTATTGTCAATATTTCTGTATTAGCAACTTATTTCATCTGATCACTTACTTGTAACAAACCTTTAGTTAAGTTTGTATAAATTCGTCGGATTATTTCTAAATACCAAGCACCGCATGACTTCCTAATTTCTAACTCATTCCAAGCACTACCCCTTTTTACCCTCATCCCCTGATATTGCGCTTGTCGTAGGCAAAAAAGCAGGGATTCAAAAAAATATGCCCACGTCCCTTCCGGACGTGACAATCAAACGACTCCGTGTACTTATTATCAGCATGTTTATTTCTGTTTGAACTCAGACGACCTCGCGGGGTTTAGTCCATAACTCTCAATGCACGTATTGCGAAAGTTTTCGGAAATATTGGCTCAAAACAAGAAATCTGTCGTCAAGTTTAAATTGCTATATTCACCCAGCGTTCGAATGGAGAACCGCTCCTAAGCGTTTTCAGCATGTGCGTACTCGCTTTTGGATATTGTGTCATCTGTCAGGGAACTGTAAAATGCGTCACGTGGTGGTGGGCAAGTGTCACCCGACCAGAGATGGGCGTGGGCCATTACCCACGTAATGAAATTACATGCCTAATTACTTATTACTTTTAGCGTTAGTAATGAAAAATCATTTAATTACAAATTATCTCAAGCGTTGGTCATTGAAATTTGTTTAATTACAAATTACTTTAAGCGTTTGTAATTAAAAATTATTTAATTAAAAATTACTTCGAGCTTTTGTAATTTAATTACATTTTTTTTAAATTACATCTGTAATTCAATTATATTTCTTATTTAATTGCAATTGTAATTCACTTACTTTTGTGATTACATGGTTACTTTTTAAAATTAATTACATTTATAGAGCTTAAATTATTTGATGATGATGTGAGTGAATGAGCAAAAGACTGTCTGGATGAAGATTGTGCCCGGGCTTTACAGTGTAGTCGTGAGCGGGTGTGTATAAGCAAATGTGGATGTGGTTATGCCTCTCTGAAGTCCGGTGTGTGCACCTCGATAGGTGACTGTGTGAGTAACAAGGTGAGTGACTGTGCGTGTTTGTAGTGAGCGGTGGAACTGGAGTGAAACGTGGTATCGTCCACTTTGAGGGGGGAGATAAGGGCAAAATGGACAGTGGAAAAAAAATGGACAGTAGAGCAAAACGGGCACATCGGCTGAATACGGGAATTGTGGGAGAAACGGGCACCAACCCTAAACATAATAATTTTGTTTTAAGGGGTTACGTCGGTTTCAAAGCTAACAAAAGCATATTTACTCTATTAAAAAAAATATAATATATACATTATTTTATGTACAATGTTAAGCATATAAAAGAGAAACATTTCAACAATACTTAGAAAAAATTTGGGAAATTCAGCCGATGGGACCTGGTTTCCGGAGACCCCTAAAAAATCGGTGGACACGATTTCCCAAAAACAAGTGCACCGATCTTATTGAAATTTTGCACACTTCTTCAAAATAGCATTGACGAGTGGTTGGAAGGATTTTAACAAAATTAAAATTCGAATTTTTTGCAGAGTTGTATGCCAAATAGTTCAATGTTTGCTACAATTTACACTACGTATAGCCTTGTAGAATTAGTAGTAATCGAAATAAATAAAAACTTCATTCAATCACTAGTCAATGCTATTTTGAAGAAGTGTGCAAAATTTCAATAAGAGAGGTGTTTGAGAAATTGTGTCCACCGTTTTTGAGGGGTCTCCGGAAACCGGCTCCCACCGGCTGAATTTTATAAATTTTTGGATGATTTTTTAAAAATTATTGTTGGAATATTGCTCTTTTATCTGCTTAACATTTTGATTTAAAATATTCATATATTATATATTTTTTAAATAGAGAAAAAAATTCGCTTCGAAACCCACGTAACCCCTGAATCGATTTTGTTATGATATTCCGACGTATGTTGTATCGACAATAACTCAAGAATGCAAAAAGATGAATAAAACGACGAAAAAAAAGTAATCGTACAATTTATTGAATTTAAAAATGAATACAATTCAAAAATCAATATTTTGATTGTTTCGAAAATTTCGAAAAAAAATAATCGAATACTATGATGAAATGTAATCTAACACTCGGGGATTTTGGGGTCACTGAATTCAAATCCCATATCAAGTTTTATAAATTCTAACTGGCGGATCCAATATGGTGGACCAAAAAAAAAATAAATGTTATTTTATTAAAACGAAATCTGTCACTCGAAAGTTGTTGACGTCACACGATCCCAAGTTAATGTAAATATTCGAAATTCAAAAGAGCTTTGAAAGGTCTGCGAAGAATTGAACAAATTGAACAAATGAGACATTAAAGAAAAAAATTTTAAAAAATCTAACGATCGCGCCTACTTGACTAAACAAAAATATAGTTTGGCTGAGTGGAAGAGATGGGAAGCACAAGTTTCATCCTAATCCGACAATTTTTGAGTTTTGTAGAAACCATTTTGAAGTCGCTAGGTTCAAATTCATTATTTGAATACGAAGTTTGAATTCAGCAACCCCAAAACCCCCGAGCATCAGCTTTTATTTCAAAAAAATTAAATTTTGTTTTTTATCCACCATTTTGAATGTTGAATATTTAACTCAAGATGTGAATTCATTGGTCTCAAAAACCGAAGAATACTCACTCTTGTCAAAATGCAACTATATTTTGAATTTGCATCCACGATATTGTATCCACCGTTGAAAATATTAAAAAACTTATGTTAAGTTTGAATTTAACGACCTTCGAAAGAAAAGATACTTTTGTCGATATCAAACGATTTTTCGAATTTTGCATCCGTTATATTCCATTGTATCCGCCAAAGATTAAAATGTTCTTTCTTTCGATCCGTTAATTATATCCGCCATTTTGGATTTTCAAAATTTGATTTCAGATTTGGATTCAACAACACCAAAAACCCTCTGAGGGTTAGCTTTTATTTTAAATAATAGTGATTTTTTGATCCGCCATGTTGGATCCGCTATTTTGAATTTAAAAAATCTGATTCAGGTTCGGATTCAACGAACCTGAAAACCTCCGAGAATCAGCTTTTATTTCAAAAAAAAGAAAATATTGTTTTTTTTTTATCCGCCTTTTTGAATTTCGACATACACACGCACGTACGCATACACACATGCTTGCGAACATACATACACGCACTCGTAATGGTAGGCAGGCACTCACCCAGGTAAGCACACAGTCACATAGCTTCACTTAAAGACACGCACTTGGGTACAGATAGGGTCTGCACCCTCACATAGTCTCTAACATTTACTCCCATCCGAATCATATGAATGTATCTAAATTGCAAATATAATTAAATAGAAACTGGAATTCAATTACAATTGTAATCAATTAACATCTGTAATTTAATTACAAATGTAATTCAATTACATGTGTATTAAAATTACATTGTGATTAAATTACAAATTTAATTGAATTACAATTGTTATTTAATGCTCAATGCAATTCTTAATTTAACAGAGTCCAATTACCCATTAAGCGTGTAATGTGTAATTAAATCTTGTTTCAATTATCCATTACCCGTTCAATGAGTAATTAATGTGAGGTTCAATTACACATTACTGAGATAAGCTATAATTGGATTTTATTCGATTACATTGTTGCCCATCTCTGCATCCAACTTGGTCACGTCGTCGACAAATTTATACGGGAAGGCCGTTTTTCGCGTCAGCAAATTGAAATCATCTGTCGACAGAGTTGGAGATTACATTTATAGAATTTTGAGTTTATCGTCGGTCAAAAATGATGTTAATTTGTCGAGACTGGTGTTGAGCAATTGATAAGAATCGATGATGCGCAATTGCATCTTATGTTTTGAATCATCTGTAATTTGGACATGGTTTGTGAAGGAGATGTATTTCTCTTTCGTTATCGGAAGCACATCGGTTTTTCCTTCGAACGCTGGGGCTACTTCCTTGATGATGGAATGTGCATCGTAACCCGATAAATTATGAAATACCACTGGAATGAAAACCGATTATTTGTAATTTGAATTACAATAAGAATAGGCAGGACCTCTATAACGTTTAGTTAGATGGCAATGATCGAGAACGCGTACGTCGTCTTGCGCAAGTGGTTTCTTACATATATGACATTGAGTTGCTGCTCGAAAACTTGCCCACTCGCTCGGTGTGAGATATATCATTGGGACATTGTCACAGAACAGGTCGTTTATGCGCATTGCTAGATTTTTTAGTTTTTTTTCCACAAACTATGATAACAAAGCTATAAGACATACGAACAACCGACGTAATAACCAACGCTGAATACTTCATGCTGGTGATGCATATCTTTCGCAAGGTTCTGCGCACAGAATTCTTCAATCCTTCCAGACGCGCTATTTAGGCTATCGGTTGATGGCCTGTTGATGGCCAATTGTTAATTGCGGGTGCTTAATTCGGCTTTTCATTTCTCAACTTAAGAGCGTGGCTCGGTAGTGCAAGATTTGGTCTGATTGTTCAATGTTATTCTCCATCTTAACGAGTTGGAAAGACTTCCAAGATGTTACCAACTGACTGCTTTATTCAAACTGCGGCCAGTTTTGAGTGCACCAGATAATTGAAAGTGGTCCTCCGTTCAGAAAAAAAAAACATTCCATCTATCTCTTCTATTCAGGGAAACATGTAACACCAGAGTTTTCTAATAACGCGTTGGTAGTGATTGCCAAGGAAAACAAGACAACGAAAACAGCAAGTGGGAATGCACGGGGTCAAAAGATGTGTTTTATGGGTCATGCAGCTGCGCTCGAGTGGTCCAATCGCGGTCGAAGCCAAAGGCCTTTAACAATGTATCCCCAACGTTTATATTTTTTCTAAGAAATACGCCGTTTTCATTTATGTTTTGAATATCCAAGTCATAAAAAAATTCCCGATCGCCTGGAGTGGCTGCCCAGATGGAACACTGATGTATAATAAACATATATGCGACGTCGCCATCAAAGTCTGTAATGCGTATTTAGTACGTATAATGATGCGCTAAATATCCGGCTAATATCCGTATAATGTATATATATCCTACTTTTAATAAACGGTATATTTTACGCGTATATGAGACATCGAACATGAGTCAAATGTATTGTTTAACAAGCGTAGAATATATGTACATTATACGAATATTAGCCGGTCATTTAGCTCTTCAATATACGCACTAATTGGGTCTTACAGACGTCGATGGCGACATGGTTTTAACATATGTTAGACATATCATACACGCCTTATATCCGACTAATAAATTCATAAAAGATGTGTGTCATACGTATGGCAATACGCCGTATGTGTTGTTACAATACATACGGTCTACGTTCAGTACACGTACAATGTACATTCAGTAAGTATATGTACTATGCCGGTTCTAACCCCGAAATCTCAGTGGGGAGCGGGGCGGGGGTCCAGCACGGAGAAGCCTGGTGGAGGGGGTAGTCGACCGCGGGTGCGCAGCGGCATGGAGGGGGTATGCCGGAGGTCTCTGCGGAGGGAGAAAGATCCTGACGCGGGAGAGTGGGTGTGTGACGTATAATGGTGGGAGAAAGGGTCTAGCGTGGAAAGGGGGGGGGGGGGGGGTGTTAAAAATAATTCTATGGATTAAAAAAGATAGAATAATCGTTTATTACTAATAAAATTTTACAATAATAATGTGGGCGTGCGTGTGTGTGTGGTTGTGTGCACGCGCGTATGTGTGGGTTTTTAAATGTTGAAAGTGACGTCATTATTCTAAAACAAAACAATACACACCATTTTTTTCATTAATCTATATAATTAATTTTTTTTAAAGAATGACGCTAAAATTCGGTAATGATACATACATTAGCTGAAGATCCCATTCCGGCAGGTCAAACATATGCTGCGTTCAACTACTTGGTAAAGTGGATACCGACAGTGGCTGCAAAACGTCCCCCTCATCGCAGTATACCGTTCTCGGTAATGACCGACAATTGCAATTGCTTCCACAAACAGATGCCTATCCTCGAGGAAACATGATGTGCAAAATTTTGCTCGGTCGTTTTCAGTGATGTAGAAATTACTTACACAGTATACGTTCTGCGCATGAAGGATGTGATGACGATATCACACACTCAACGAGTGCTCTTCCATCTCACGACTTTGGCCAGCGTCGTCACTCTCATAGCCGGAATCCACGAACTGGAGATCATTGTCCGCAATATCCATGTCCATCATTTATTCATCGTGGTCGTCGTTGTCATCGTCGTCGTTGATTATGTTATCATTTTCCATTTGCTCATTGTAACCGCCAGCGATGTGGTTTTCTTGACCGCTATGGGCATCATTAGCTATAGCCGGAAACAAATTCAAGCAGGCGGTACATGCGCTCATTAATGCGATGTGCTGCAGCGAATGTTGGCAGTTCCTGCACCACAGTCCCCTTATGGCACCATAACGTTCTCGATAGTGGCCATATACGCGGTTCATGGCTCCGAACATACCATCCATGTCAAGCGTGCACTAAATGCAGTACATCAGCCCAGCACATAGCGTATAGTACAGCACCGTAATGAACAGCACGGTTTCCCAGCTTAAGTTGTAAATGTTTTGCAAGTTCAATCCTATTCTTCGCTCATCATATCGTTCGTCATCCGAGTCACTGTAATATCCAGTTTCATCACTATCACGGTCCATTTCAGCCACATCCATTTCCTCGTCGTCGTTGTCGTCGCTGTCATCGCTGGCGATGTCTATCACCACGATTCCGGCGTCGTTGCGGTTGGCAATTCGAAAACCTCCACCCACTTGATCGTTTATTATCATTACTTCACCGTCGAATATTTCATTCACTTCATCGTCGAATATTTCAATCACTTCATATACTCGGTCAGCCATTATTGTACACTTTTCCTCGTCTATTTTTTAATTTGCTTCTTCAAAAATTTTACGCCGGAGAATGAAAACTGGAATGACGAAAACTGTCGCCCGAAGCCCTTTTCAATGTCTGCACTCCATTAAATTGCAGTATGGTGGGGATGGTCAGTAGGATGTGTAAATGGTTTTCCTTTTCAACATTAGTCGGAGTATGTAGAAAAAATTGACCTTCCAAGATGTTGCATACTGGCCAGGGATTAACGAAAAGTTTTTTTTTTAACTATCTCTCTAGGGGTAGGCATGAACTGTCCAGAAAAGGGGCACTCCACCGTGGAGGTGGAAGATGGTCAAACTCATCACGCTTTAACTTTTATGATCTCCGCAGAACACTATCTAGGTCACGGAGACTTAACTGGCTTATTATAAAGAGCATCCTAGTGTCTTGGCTATGGAAGGAAACAGCGCTTCAAAAAAAATGTTATCTCGTCGAGGTCTTGGGTCCATTCCGAAAGATCATGTCAAGATGATTGCATGCAAGTCCGCCGAATCTCGCCGACTCTTGAAACAGGTCTTAACAAGTAAGGGTTAAAGCATTTTTTCTTGGCTGACATTCACAGCCATTCGCGATGGGAATTTTTTTTATAGCTTGGATATTCAAAACATGGATGAAAACAACGTATTTCTTGAACAAACTATCAACTTTAGAGATCTATCGTCAAAGGTCTTTAGCGCCGATGGACCACTTGAGCAGAGTTGCAGGACCCCATAAAATAAATCTTTTGTCCCGATGCAACCCGACTTGTGATTTTTGTTTCTTTTTCCTCGGGTAATATATACCAACGCGTTATCGGAAAATCACTAGGGGCCTGCTGGCCAGACTCATCAATCATTCACTTTTATAATCTCCACAAATCGGTGTCCAGGTCATGGACACTGAGCTAGCTCATTTTAAACAGCATTCTAGTGTTTTCGGATTGCCGTGTATGCGCAACTTGCCTCCAAAATATAGATGAATACGACGTATTTCTTGGACAAAAAACTATCAACTTTAGGAGTCTATCGACAACGGCCTTTGACGCTGATAGACCACTTGAGCACAGCTGCAGGACCCATAAAATACATCTCTGAACCCGATGCATCCCGACTTGTTGTTTTCTATCTCGTTTTTTCCTCGGGCAATCTGTACCAACACGATATCGGAAAAAGACCGGGTTTTTTCCCCGAGATGTAGGGGATAGCCGAAATTTTTATTTTTTCCGAACGGAGAGTCTTTTTTCTTTTAATAATCTGCTGCGCTCCAAAGTGCCCGCACTATGAATGAACCTGTCAGGCAGTTAACATCGCGGAAGTGGTTTCCAACTTATTACTATGGACAACAATATTGAACAAAGCTTGCACGACCAAGCCGCGCTTTTAAGTTCGTTCGAATATATTACTGCGTGAGAGCAACGGTTCGTTGAGTTAATCGAAGTGCTAGAAACGCAAAGCCGAACTAAGCGCCCGCGATTATTAATTGGACACCAACACTCGCTGATAGCCCAAATAGCGCATCTTGAAGGATTGAATAATTCTGTGTGCAACCGTTTTAAACATACAGGCGCAGGGCATGGTGATCATGGATTAATCTGGCGTGAGATTGACACATCATTCAAGAGTCGGATATTGACTAGTTTTGTAATTAATCGCAGCCACATCGAGCCGAATCAGTTTCTTAACGATGCTCGTGATCTAGTGCTTCGACATGTACAAAATACTATCTGCAAGCACACCAGTATTAAAGTTAATACATTGTTTAATGTAAATAAAAGTGTCAACACGCGAAACTGTGAACTATTCAACACAAACGATTTGGATGAGTGGTACCAGCAACGCGTTATGAAGCCCACTTTAACCTTACTTGACGAATTTCAAGAACGTGATAGTGGCTGGGCTTTGCGGAAAATACTTAACCTCACGATAAATGTGAATAAGTATAACCCGATGCGTGCCGGGTGTTCTATGTCATTGTCGCGGGAAATCATGACGAAGCGGGCTGTGATTAATATCAAATCCAACGATAATGCATGTTTCGCACGGCGGTCGTAGCTGCTCTATACCCAGCTGAACGACAAAGTGACCGTCCAACTTGATATCCGCATTATTCGACAGTACGGAATCTCCAGGATATTGAATTCCCAGTAACGATCCATAGAATTAAAAAATTTGAATTTCATAACAATCTATCAATCAATGTGTATACAGCCCCCAAAAAGGACATTGTTCCAATACGGGTCACTCAACACAAGAAGGAACAGCACATCAATTTGCTGTACATGCGAGATACTGAGGACAACAATGTGGGGCATTTCGCATGGATTAAGAACCCGTCGAGACTCGTGACGGGTCTCGACGGGTCTGAGCAAAAAGAAACATAAAAAATATATATGAGATCGGTGTGTAAATTTAACATTATTAATAAATAATTATATACATCTACTAAAATGAAGAAAAAAAAATTTAATCTATTTTTTTGGCAGGTGTTTGCATTATTTTGGATCCGAAGATAAATTGCAATCGCATGAGGTCGATTGTTGGGCGATAAACGACTGCGCGATCCGACTACCAAATAACACGAACAAATGGCTCCAATTCACCAACCTTAACCTGAAAGAGCGACATGACTAATGCGAAGAACCAAGCAAAAGATATGCATCAACACCATGAAGTGTTTAGTATCGCATATTACGTGTGTTGTTCGTATGACGAATCACTATCTTCGTATCACTCACGGCGTTGTGCTGATTGTGCATCGTGGTTTGTCGAAGAACCAAAAAAATGTATCACTGCGTACCATCGAAATTTCCTGCGACAAAGTACCAATGATATATATATTGTAATGAGATCCTCTATTTTTTTCCTTGGTCGTTCTTCTCCCTATTTTCTTCTTGTGATCCATACTACTGATACATATGTGCAAGTGGCCTTTCACCAAATTTATAGCGTCCGTGTACCTACATTTTGAATATCACGTATGACTTTCGACACTCTTGGGAAACTTATGACGAAGGCCCTCCGTGATCTTCATGAGCGACACTTTCACGTCCGGCCAGTCGTATTAGGAACGCCCTAACTTTTCATTCGGCAATATGCTTTCTCAAGTCTTATGAAACCGATGGCCAACTTTTCTAACGTCACGTCAGCCCTTCCTCCCACCATCTCGACTTTCCCACACTCCATCACTATAAATTACCTTCGTTCTAAACTAAGGTAGTCAGTAAGTCTCCGAATACTGTACAACGTTGAATCTCTGTCCACCAATTACCTGAATAAATTCGTCTCAAGTAGCTCAATCCGTGTTAACCGAGTTATTCCGTCCTACAACCGAGTTCTGGAGCGAGTCAGCCACTCCTTTCCTCAAAAAATTATAATAAAAGTATCCATCCCGACATCACAATTGGTGCTAAGTGTGGGGTGTGCTGACTAATCAACGCTGGGAACATAGGACCGATTGACGACACTCCGAGTCTACGAGGGACGACGTTTGAAACTGGATCTACGAAAGGAATCGGTGAGTAAAGACTCATTTACTCATTATCGCGAGCCGCAAATTATAACTACCGATTCCGAAACTGACTCAGTAGATCAAACCGAAATGTCGTTATCTAACGTAAACGCAGCCATCAAAACGGCGTTCAGCCGAATAAAAGACTCAGATTCACAAACCGAAATGGAAGATAACGCTTCGTGCATTACGCACGCGTTACCGGAAGATTCTTTTGAAGAGCTAACACCGAAGGAAGCGCTAGAACTAATCCGTGAATTCGATGGCAAATCTCTGGGGGTCGAAACTTTCATTACGTCAATTGAAGATGTAAGACCACAAGTGAGCCGATCAGATTACCTTCGTCGATTAATAATCACAAAAAAAATTATCGGAGACGCGGCAAGAGAAATTCAAGAGTACGAGACAAACACGTACGAACAGCTCTATGAATGCTTACGGATCCTCTTCGGAAACTTGCAACCGGTCAGCGTTTGGAGAGACAAAAGATCGCGAATGTTTCAACAAAAAAACGAAAGTGTTTCGAGATTTACGAATAGATTTTTAGAAGTACAAAATCAACTCCTTTCCGTATTAGCTAATTCAACTCCAGACGAAACACAAAGACGATTCATTGTGGAATACGAACGCCAACAAGGGCTCGACCAATATCTGTTAGGGTTAAAAAAAGAGATTTCCACTGGAGTACGGGCTCAAAAACCGGAGAACATTCGAATGGCAATAGCTCGGGCACAAGCGGCAGAAGCCTACGACTACACAAGAGAGATGATGACGCGCAACATAAACATTACTGAAAAAAATACAGGTAGCTCAGAAATCCGCAAGCCGCCCCATCATAAATCTTTCGGGACTCCCTCAGCGGCACCGTTCTCTTCGATAATATGCCGATATTGCAATCGCATGGGTCACTCCGAACGTGACTGTCGTAAGAAAGCATACGACTCACAAAACCCCAACAGGAACGTACCACAACAATCGGGTTTTCACAACGGGCAGTCTCACAATCACCGACCAACGCGAACAACAGTCAATTATATACCGGAAGGAGAAGCAATCACTACGATACAAGAAACATCCCCCGAGTCAATGCCATCGGATACGCTAAACGAGTGGTCAAACTTCCCACACAAACAGCTAGCAGAATAGGCTGTTTTCTTCTCGATACCGGTTCAGCAATAAATTTACTTAAAATCAGCATGTTGACAAAAGGATCGCAGATCAATCGAAACATTAAGACACCGTTCTCCATGGGCAATGAACAACATGAATCGTTATTTGCTGCTAGGCAAGAATTTCAAGGAAAGATTCACATCTTTCACGTCATTCCCAATGACTTCCCATTAGACGAGGATGGGTTGATCGGCATTCCGTTCATGGAAAAGTACCAAACAAAAATCGGTATCGGAAGAGAAAATTACTTAATGTTCGACGATCAACGATTTGAATTCGAGAAAGTTTCTGTCACCATCCCGCCACGAACGATCTATTTTATTACGGTTCGTACGAATATTGAAAACGGAACAGCCATCACGGACGAGAACAATCCAGGAGCAACAGTGCCTTGCATCTTCGAAGCCAAGGATTACGAAACCTGAGTGCCATTTTTGAATGACTCGGAAGAACCGATGACGGTTACAATTGACCAGCTACAGGGCATTCCTTTCTGTGAAGCCGCCCGTTCGCCTGAGGAGGAGCGCCAAGACGCACCGAAGGATGTAGCTCGTGTCAATGCTATAGAGATTACGAATACTGCCGAACGTATTCACACATTAAAAGAAAACGTTCGACTCGAACACGTCCCACCAGATCAAGCAGAAAAGGTTTGGGACATCGTCTCCAGCTTTCCAGATGTATTTGCCCTACCTGGTGATCCACTCCCAGGCACAAAAATGGTCAAGCATCGGATCATCACGAGTGATGATACACCCGTGAACACCAAACAATACAGGTACCCGCCGGTTCACAAGGAAGAAATCGACAAGCAGGTAAACGAAATGCTGGAGAAAGAATTAATAGAGCCGAGTGACTCACCATACAACTCGCCTATTTGGGTGGTACCTAAGAAATCGGATGCATCAGGAAAACAGAAGTGGAGGATCGTCATTGATTTTCGGAAATTGAACGAAAAAACGACACACGACGCCTATTCTCTCCCATGCATCGACGAAATTTTGGATCAATTAGGTCGAGCAAAATATTTTACCGCATTCGATCTAGCGTCGGGATTTCATCAAATCCCAATGAACGAACGAGACAAGCAGAAGACAGCGTTTTCCACACCATCAGGTCACTATCATTACAACAGAATGCCGTTTGGATTGAAGAACGCACCCGCGACATTCCAACGCATGATGAATAACGCGTTGAGGGGATTGATCGGAAATACATGCTTCGTTTACTTGGACGACATTATTATTTACGGACAAACCCTCGACGAACACAATAAGAAATTAATTGACGTGCTGACCCGTCTTCGCGAGTCAGACTTGAAGTTGCAGCCCGAAAAGTGCGAATTTCTACGGCCAGAATTGGAATTTTTGGGACATGTAATCTCGGAAGAAGGCGTAAAACCCAATCCAAAGAAAACAGAAGCAGTACAGAATTTTCCAAGGCCAAGTGACCAGAAGCAGATTAAACAGTTCTTAGGACTCGCTGGATATTACCGAAAATTCATAAAAGATTTCAGCAAATTAGCGAAACCACTTACAGAACTCCTGAAGAAGGATACACCATGGTCTTGGACAGACAAACAAGAACAATCATTCAGCCTATTACGAACAGCGCTGACGACATCTCCGGTCCTCCAATATCCGGATTTCGAGGGATCTTTCGTGCTCACAACCGACGCGAGCAACCACGCCATAGGTGCAGTGCTATCGCAGGGACCCATCGGTAAAGATCGTCCCATCGCTTACGCATCACGCACTCTTAATAAAGCCGAACAACGATATTCGACGACGGAAAAAGAGATGTTGGCAATAGTCTGGGCTGTCAAGCACTTCCGCCAATATCTGTTTGGAAAGAAATTTCAAATTGTTACGGATCACAAGCCGCTAATCTGGATCCTCAAAACCTCGAATCCTCCAACGAATAGTCGCCTAATGAGGCTCCGGTTAAAACTAGAGGAATACGAATACGAGGCCGTTTATAAAAAAGGAACGCTGACGCCCTATCACGGATATACCCCGTAACTACCCGTCAAGGAAAGCACAACGGCGCTCCGAATAAGGGGGCCGAAAAGCAAGAAGTATCAGATATCGTCATCGAAGAAGAAAGCGACAACGCGGCAGACACCGAAAACACAGTGGAAAAAGAAAATGATCGAGAAGAAATGGAAAATGAAAATTTTCCATTTCCACAGCATTCGAAGAACCGATGTGCTTTCAATCACAAAGGAGAAATACATCTCCGTCACGAAGCAAATTGAAATTAACGGGAGATATACACCTAGATGGTCGAGGTCGAGGATTTAGAAGCTATGAACATTCCGTCGACCGTAGAAGACCTACACTATGGGCCTGGTATCGATGATTCCATGTAAGTTGGCAAATTTCATGATTTATTCATTCCCTAATGTTCAAACGCGTTTTTCTCAAAACCACGTTTTTCAAATCGGTATCCACGATTTCTCGAAAACCAATGAACCGATTGCCTTGAGGTTTTTTCTGGTTATTCTATACAGCATTATCTAGTACTTGTCGTAGGATTTTTTTTCCGTTCCTTAGTTTTAGTTTTATAAGCAAAATAATAACTAATTTTTGGCCCAGAAATCATTATTTATGTTCAAAAGTCCAACATTTTGTCATAAATCGATATTTTCAAAATCGGCTATGACAAGTATTAGAGTATTGTATCTAATTTAATAATATTTTTGTTTTTTTTTCAGATGATTTTTGAAGAAACGCCAGTGGGTACCGTGTACGCAGATTTTTTTACGACGCTCCAAGGATCATACAATATCCTTGTATATTTTTGATATTTTTAAATAAAGAAAATTAAACATTTTTTTGAATGTATTGTGACCGTACAATCGAGGGAGCTGGGGAAAAGGACCGAGAGAGTCACAAAACTTCCCGTTTCCTATCCCAACAATTTGTAAAGGGCGCCAGCCGAAAATCGGCTTGTCGGGACGAGAAAAGGAAACGCAATCCGGCCAAATTGCAGCTTCGTGAATAAGGTAGAGGGGATGGGTCAGGTGTCAACCACGCGCGGCAAGAAAGATCCTGCGAAATAACACTTTAACAATAATTTATTTTCACTCCTCTTTCGCAACAATTTGATACCGGGAAAAAGAACTCGGGCGATAACAAATAGAAAGGCCCTCGCAAAATGCCACGAGACGGTCAATCGCGAACACACTCACACGCAATCCCGACCGGGGCCTACACGAGCAAACAATATTAACCCGAGCTCGTCGTTGGCCGCCTCCTTCTCTCCCCTACTGGCCTCTTTTTAACAACGAAAATAACCGGGCCCCTGCTAGTCGGTTACCCGGCCAAGCGATATCCAAAATCATATCTCGATCGAAATCCCCGGTCGCTACTTACCACAAACGTCGAACTCCAGCAACCTCTCCCCCGTGACAGAGTCGGGAAAGTCCCTGGGTGGGGAATAGGGACACCCGATATATGACGCGAAATTGACGGGGCGCCGCCCCGTCACCGGAGATGGCACTTCACGGCTCTTAACTCGCACATTCATGCGTTCATGCAAACAATAACACGCGAAACAGGATTTAGGCACAGTCCGACGCGAAATGTTAGGGAGCTTCCCGCGCGCGACCACGATACGGTTTTCCTCAGCGATACACGCTAGCAATGCAATACAGACTAAGAAAAACGACTCTACGGAAACGCGAAAGAAGGCCGTGGCCACAGTAAAGATGCGCGAGATCGTGAGCCGACCATACGGCCGAAAATTACTCGGTTTATTGCGGAAGGCATGGCCAAGCTCACCGGCTGCGTAATTCGGTTGCTTCCCATTGTCCCGGCCCACGTTCGTCCGGCTCGACACCTCGCAGGAAGCTAACGCAAAAGCCGGCCGACGTGCGAGAAGCGTACCCCCCACCTTTTCTTTAATTTCTGTTCGTATGATTACACCAGAGAGAACAAGCCCGTGTCGAATAATTTTCGGGAGTGTGCTTATCGATCAAGCGCGGATTTCGCATCCTGAACCTCCCGTAACGGAAAATGAAAAGTCCGCTCTTCCCGCGGGCTGTAATTCATGTCCTAGTGGAGCCTCGTCCATCCCTGGATGATGTTTCGTAACGGTCGACCTTAGCGACGACGGGAACAAAGACCGCGACCGACGCCAGACTTATTATCGGCCGAGAGTGACAATTCGGCCTCTGCCCAGAAGAAACGGAAAAAGTGAAGGCAATTTTCGCGGGAATCTGCGTCTTTCCGAACTTTCGCCTTGCGAGAATGTTTGGCCTCACCTTCTTTCCCTCTCGCTCCTCCTGGCCGTTGGGACTTTGGCTCGTGTAAGCCAGATGTTGAGGTGGCGAAAATAAAGAACACAAACAGAACATTGAAGTAAAATCCTAACGTCGCTTAGAGAACTCTACGGAATCATGTCGTGATCGCGATGACGGCCCCGAGCCGGAGGACGGTTTTGCTGCAGCCGCCACCATGCCAGGCGGGTCAGCGAAGTACCAAAAAAAAAACACGTCACAGTATATACTTTTAGATAATTAAAACCCCAATCCGAAATTTCAAATAGTTTTCCTGGAAAAATTTCACAAAAATAACCTTTTTCCTTCCCTTATGAGTATATTGACGAGGTGACTAGGTTGGATGACATGTGCCTACCACCACGTGAGGCATTTTACAGTTTCCTGACAGATGCTACAGTATTCGAGAGCGAGTACGCGCATGCTGAGAACGTTTGGGAGCGGTTCTCCATTCGAACGCTGGGTGACTATAGCGATTTGTTCCTGAAGACAGATGTCTTGTTATTAGCCCATATTTTCGAAAACTTTCGGAATACGTGCGTTGAGAGCTATGGACTAGATCGTGCGTATTACAACACATTGCCAGGATATACCTGGGATGCAATGTTACGTCCCGGAGGGAGATTTAGGTGGGACTCGCGAGGTTGCCGATTTAGAGCGCGAAAGTTTGAAATGAATCAGATTGCGCAGTGAGTCTTTGTTTGGCTTCCGCATGAGTTTCGAACACAGTTTACGTACAGTTACGTTCGACTCTTACAAACTTATAATTGTTGTACAAAGATAGTTACGCGTTCAATGATTACACGGGAACGCAGAGCGAAAGGGCCTTGTAAGTCGATTGTTTAGTTCGGAGTTCGAATACAGAGTGTCTGCTCCTTCGTGATATAAAAATTAGGAATGTCTGGTTGTAGGGGAAGGAGCTTTTGTGGGGGAATGCATTTTCGGATCGGAGCGTCTTAGTGATTGGTTAATCAATCGTGAGAATGTACGCTGACTTACGTGATAGGTTGGCGTCATGCGTGGGAATAGTTTTGGTCGTCTACTTATTAGGTCACCGCTATGGTGAATGCGGCCATTGTTCGATGTCCGAAGATCGGGTTCAGCGACCGAGGTTTCGTGGGTCTTGCGATATGACCGGGTGACGTGTTCTGACGCAAGCGAGTTTTCCTCGTAGGATTGTTTGGGTCTTAGGACAAGGTAGGATTGTAGCGTAGTTCGGTCCCTGTATTTTGTTCGAGTGCTCTAAGCGTAGGGTTTCTCTTCCGAGGCTGCGAGTACGCTCCTCTCGTAAATTCGTCTGTCGTTGGCTATGTTTATGCGTGGAGACCTACGTGCGACGGTTTTGCTTTTGGTTTTGTGGTACGTTTCGGCTATCGCTCGCTTAACGTTAAAGAAATGTAGGTTTTTGGGCGATGAGTGAGGGTGCTGCTATCGTGCGTATTTACCATCGTGGTTTCAAAAAGAGAGGGAAAAAAGTGAAGGCTGGGACGTAACACCACCCTCCTTCAAGATTGAGCGTCTCGCTCAATTAGATTCAATTATAATTGTAATCAAAAGGTATCGTCGCACGATTTGTGAGTTGGCATTGTCATTGATCGATTTACAATGTAGCTTAAGTATATTGAGAGATAGGTATTGTTTTGTTATTTGATACAGTAACATAATGCAGTACCATAATGTTTGCGAGAAATTACATTTCGCTTTGATTAATTTTATTCTTAGATTATATCTGGTGTGCATGCACTAGGGTGAACTAAGAGAAAAGGGTATGTATATATTTTGATTTCATCCTACGCATTGTTAAAGTATGTCTTCAAGTGATAGTCGTATGATTTTTATCTTATTTGCTAAAATATGTTTTGAGTAATAGTCGCATGTTTTAACCTAGTTTGTGGAAGTCGAATTCGGTGGGGCGCGATAGATGAGCTTAGATGATGTGGAAGTAGTCGAGCAGGTCTGAGTGTATCGGGCTTCGGGTTTGCGAGATTGATTCATTAGTGTGCCCGATCACAATGGATAATTTTTCGTTTATTGTTTGTTAACGCAATTTCGATATCGTTTTGGTCTGGGAAAGTTTGTGTTATCTCATAAGGACCTAAGTAGTTGTCAAATTTTCCTATTCGCTGATTTTTAATCAGGTAGATTTTATCTCCGATTTGGAATTTTACGGGGTTGATTTTCTTATCGTAGTGAGTTTTGGATTTTTGTTTGGCATTTTCGAGGTTGCTGCGAGCTAATTGTCGAACTTCTTGTAAATGATGCGCAAGATTTCTCACGTGCTCGTCATACGTTAAGCTTTCGTCGAGATATGAAAATTGCGAGGGTAGTCGTGCTACCTTGCCTAGGACTACCTGAAATGGTGTGTATTTCGTGCCTTCGTGTACGCTTGTGTTGTATGCGAATGTTGCCAGCCGTAACCACTTATGCCAATCATTTTTATTGGTGTAATGTTTCAGGTAATCCGTGAGCACTTGGTGACTTCGTTCGAGCGATCCGTTCGATTGTGGATGGAATGCTGTCGTTTTAATTTGCTTGATTTTTAAGAGCCTCGTTAATTGTTTCATTACATGGCCGATGAAGGCTGCACCTTGGTCTGTCAATATTACTTACGGACTTCCAAATATGCATATGAATTCCGTGACTAGTGCATAAGCGATTTCGTGCGCGGTCGCGCTTTTTAGCGGAATTGCAAATGAAAATTTCGAGAGGTTGTCCTGAATTGTTAGTATGAAGCGGTGACCAAGTTCAGATTCTGGGGTTATCGGTCCGACTATATCCATTGCAATTTTGTCGAATACGCTGATCGGAGTATCTGTAATTACCATGGGTCGTTTGGTTTTAATGCTCACCAACTTTTTCCTCTGGCAACTGGCGCATTGACGAATGTAATATTCTACTTGTTTTTTTAGATTGTCCCAAAAATGTTGTTGTTAGATTCTGTTGTATGTTTTGATTACGCCCTTATGACCTGTTATTGGAGATTCGTGGCATTCTTTAATGATGTCGAGCCTGTGTTGCTCTGGTGGGACAGTACTTTCGTCGCGGCAGATTTTTATTTGGATTTCGGTAGCCGCGAAAATTTCTCGAATGATGCTTTTTATTTCTGCCCATGCTGAGTCGTTAAGGTTACTGCGCTTCTGAGAAAATGCTGCTGATTTGACGTTCAATTCTACCGTCGTTGTTTTCAGATTTCGGAGGGATTTGGTAAGATTTTCTTTCGTTAAGGATGATGTGGAGTTTTCCTGTATTACTAGGGCAAACACTCGTTTCTTTGGTGTTCCCGATATGAGGACTTGTCCGATTTTGAAGGTGTTAGATTTTTTAGCATGCCCATCTCGATTAATCGTTTGCCGATCTCGTTCGAGACTGTACCATCGGCGGAGATGAAACAAATATAATTATTTTTGGTCATTTCGAGGTTATCTCTAGTTTCGATGACGTTAATGAATTCCGTTTGTTGCTCGTTGTTGTTTATTGGCTCCTCTTCAGTGGTATTTCTTCTGCTATTGTCGTTTCCGTTTTCTATCGTAGGGGGGGGGGGGGGGGGATTATTTAATGGTGTCGGGGCGTGAGCATTTTCTTGTTGATGAAAAGATTTGTTTTCGGAGCTGTTGGCGTTTGCAACGTTTGGAAGAGTGGTTTGGGGTTGTTCTTGGCCCGGAGAATTCCTGATTTTTGCTTGTGAAGTACTCCTGGGTGGCCTTTTTTCCCTTCGCTACTTGTGCACGTGGGGCACTAGTGTGTGCGTGATTGCTTGCATCAGGGCAGCAGAAACATTTTTTCGGTTTTCGTGGTCTGGAGGATTTACGAGTGGCTAAAAGGACTGGTTCCCCTTTTTTGGCTATGGCTGTTACATCGTCCATGCGGTGTTCTACGTTGTTAGTTGGGGGTCTCGTGACTTGACATTTATGACTTTCAAATTAGTACGGGTAGTGTGCCGTGTTGATAATACGAGATGTTGAGGAATCGGCTTCGATTCGGCCAGTGAGATTTCCAAGGTCGTGGTGGAAAGAAAAAAAGGGAGTTTTTTCCCGTTTACGTTTCGATCCTTGATTCGGATGCTCTTCAGAAACTTTATTTGTTCTACAAATTTCGTGATACAAATTATATTAATAGAGTTTACAGATTTTGTATAATTGTAATTTGTGTTATGAATAAGTTTTAAATGTGTTATAATGATTTGTGTAAATTTTGTGTTCGTTTTTTCTCTCATAATTTTGGTGATATTGTATGAGTGATTATTTGTAAAAAGCCATCCATCACTAACCAACCTCACAACAAGCTCACCAATCATCCTCCAAGCACAAACCAAAGACAACTAGAAATATCGACAATATTCAGGTTCGTCATCTAACATAATTTCTTATCTTTCTTACAAGATCACACTCTCACACACCACCCTTGTCACTCAACAAAAAGAATAAATTAACTTTTTAAGAATAAATTAACTGGTAGGGCTCTATGTGATCAATAAATTTTATTTACTAGATAAAGTTGGGCGCCAGCTAGCTTTTTGCGAGGCTAACTACTCGTTTCGTTTGACGTAAATTTGCAAAATCAAAATTCATGAGCAAGACTCTTTTGTACAGGGAGAGAATCGTTGGAGGACCCGTGAGATCCAGAATCCGAGTTAAATGCAAAGGAGGAATAATTGTAGAAAGACTTACTTGATGAGTTTTGTAATTTTAATTCCTTTGGTTCTCGATAAAAAAGCGCTTCCTTATAATCCTTCGTCGACGGACAGCTCTCAATATACATAATCTGTTACACTCGATTCACCGAAAATTTTGCCACTCGGGGGTCGCAACGCTCGCAACATTCGACGCAGTAAATTGAATAAAACACACAATGATTAAATTAGACAAATAAGACAATTAACGTGGACTAAGACGTCCATCCTCAACCACACAGGAACAGGGAGTGTCGTCTCTTCGCGATGCGTTAATTATTTAATCATTTTTTCCCTCTTTTCCGGGATCCATCTAATTCGCTGTCGACTATTGGTTCGAGCGTATCGACCTACGATTTCCACCTCCTTGGATATTGGTCGCTTTTCACACTCTTTAAGAAAGTTCGCGATCGATGGTCGATATACATATTAACGGGCGATATGGCGAAGGAGAAATCGCGGTACCACGTCGAGGGTACTGAAATTATATTATTCTGAATTTCCTGTCTCAAACTATACATGTTCTGACTGAAAAAATCTTTGAACTTTTTTGGAAATCAAAGTCTATCGGAAGCTCGACTGCACGCCGATTCGCATCTCTCGCGGCGACCTTGCTGTAACACTCTACCACAGCTCCATCATTTTGGTAATGAATGAATTAAAAAAAATTGTTTCGTATACTTAAATATACTATTATAATGTACCTAAACTTTAATCATTGTAGAATAATCATTTCTTAGTTTAAAAAATCCCTTGCTACGTACCGAATGGTACCCCGGGTTTCCCGAGTAAATTATTATTTTGTAGGTAGGTGTAGGAAAGAAGAAAATAAAAATTTCCTGTCTCATTTGGCGCCCAACGCGGGGCCCGTTGGAAAATGATTTATGAAGTAATTCAGTTGAATCCACGTTAATCTATTTGCGAAATCAAACAATATGCCAAGAAATCTCTATGTCCGATATTATCTATCCCTTCAAATCGTCGTACCAAGTTTAAAATAATCATGATCCTCGAAGCGTCCTAAGTGTTCCGTGTTTAATGTCAATTTATTTTGCGTAAAACTGTGAATACTTTGCATAGAGAATATTACCTAATAATTTTAAGTGCGATACATTATTTTCACGAATTTTTACCGATTATATACATTAATTATTGTGCGTAATTTATTGTTAAAAAAAATTGTTATTAATCAAAATTTGTATTAATTGAAAAAGTACTAATTGGAAAATTTATTAATCGTCAATTTATTAAAACGGAATAATTCTCTCACGTCAAGTCGAAGAAGGGAATAATAGTGAACGAATAATAGTTAATCCTTCGGTCACAATGAAAAACAAGAACTCGTCAGAAACCGCTACTTGGAAATTTCAAAGCCTTTATATAATTTTGAATATTATTTAAAATCTGTCTTGGACTTTATTTTCGGAATATTTCACAGCGAAATACGACCACCGTTCTTATAATGTTATGGATATCTATCGAAAATTTCCTATCATATAATAAAACACGTTCTGCGCGCTTATACTGTCTATTGTTCCACGTTTCTATTGTCCAATGCCAACTTATATTGCGTATCGAAATTATCTCTTGTGCTTCTATATATGTGAATTTATCGAAATGTATGAAAATCCATTGTAGGGAGAATTTCGACAATCATCGGTACGACGTTCATTATTATGTTACATTATTTTAGCCTCCTCAAAATTCGATAATTAAACTTGAGTAGTTCGATTCATCCCTGGCAAGAATAAATGAAAAAAGGAAATAAATTAATTTTGAACATTTTTAAAAATTCCGCCAATTAATTTACGAATCATGAAAATTGTCATTGTTATTTGTGAAATGTTAACTAAATGAATAATTATAATTCCCCTTCGACCGTGGAGATTTATTTATTATTTGGAAAGTTAATTTGAATAAAAATTTACTCATATAAAATTTAAAGCTGATTATTAGCTTAAGGATTGAAACTTAGTTCTTCGGTGATTATGATTGGAGAGTCTTCTCCCAGAATCGAAAAGAACTTGAAATAGTGTATGACTAGTAGAGTAATGTACTTTTCACACACAAGGAGAGAAACGCGGGCTGAAAAAAAAGTAAATTAGAAGAATTTGAAACGAAAATAAGCCAACTAAGCCACCTCGAGGAGAAACTGAATGAATTATAGAAAAATTTGAAATTATATAAATCGGGTCCGGAAATCCCGTCACGATGTACCGTTACGTCTGGGAGGGGGGGGGGGGGGGGGGGAGTCGTGTGATCAGGACAGGGGTCAGAAATTATAGAAAATATTCGCAATAATGAAGTATTAAGTATCACATCCGGGAATGGCGTAATTGAGAATAGTAATTTGTCGAGATCCGCGTCTGTCGGAATCGATGAAAGGAGAGTTAACAGAAAGTCGCCAAGTACCACGTCGGTTGGACTTGACGCAAGAATTATTGAGGATAGCTATGGTCTATCAGGAGATGCGACGGTCATCGACGATGGAATACTGACTTTACGAAATACGTTGCCTTTGTCGCGAAGTAGATCGGACCGACAGAACCGAGAAATATTCTTGAATCCCTCGGGGGCTTTCGTTCGATATTTAGAAGAAAGCGCAAGTGTTGCTGGACCTGTAATTAAAGCTGACGAATATCAGCAATTTCTACGAAACAGCAGCCAGCCGGATCGCGCTGGAAACATTGAATCATTTTATTTATTTTAATTTATTGTTACGCGAACGCGTCACGAAATCATCGGTTCGAAGAATTAATCGATGGGAAATAATCGGATCGCGAATAATCATGTTTCTCATTGCGAGTTACGCCTAATCGTGAAAAGGGGGGAGGAAATTCACTATCGCAATGTTCTTGCACTCAGCCCGGATATTTTAAGGTCGTATAAAAGTTGATCTGAATAAAATTGACTCGAAATAATCGTGTTGCCGCCTCAACGGCGTGTCTCGATGCGCTCCTTCCGCGCTTGCGTATTATTCATTGAGCGCCACCATTATCTGACTCAATAGCAGACGAGAAAATGTCCACGTTAAATGGTTGACCATTGACGGGAGCTCTGAGCTTTCTCAAAGTTTTATTTGTCCGTGAGTCGACGCGGAGAATTAAACGATCACGAGAAAGGGCCGAAAGTATCGCGCAACAAATTGAACCGCGAGCAGGTGTGAAGGGAAAAACGGGCCGAGAGAATCTCGATACCGACTAATTATACAAATGTGGGGATATTGAAAATGTTAGCTCAGCACGTTTACATTTTTGCTTTTTCTTCAAATACGAAGTATCCAGGTCGTAACAAATGCGGCATTGATTAATTTCCGTTAAAGGAACAACGGCAATCGATTTCTCGATAAAAAAAAGTCGTGAATTTTTTTTTTAATGCTAGCCCTTCAACCGTCATCACAGACGGAGTTTGAGCGGTCGACGGATCGAAAAGACCGCCGCCCCCTCCCCGCTGTACTTGATTAATTATACTTGTATTTCTAGAATAACGATACCAGTGGTCACTATGTAATATAATCGACTGTTATGTGTTTCCATAATTATTTAATTATACGTACGTAATTGTAAACCGATGTAAAAATTCCACGTCGAATCTCTTTAAATTGTAAATCGTCGTTAGCACTTCATCATCGAGGCCCACCGAAGAGTCTGTCGAGGAGGCCAGCGGAAAGCTCAAAATTAGGGAGGGAAGATCGCACGTCGACGCGACGCACAATTGGTGGGGCTACAACGAGGCCCTCGCAGTCGGTGGAAAAACTCGTGACCGAGGCAATTCACCGGAACCACTGCAGGTCGATTATCAACCTGTCCACCTGAACAACAAGTCCGTTCTCCATGGCAAACGTCCACCGGCCTGGAATCTCGTCGGTGATACGTGCTTATTTACATTGCACCAGTGGATTTTTTTGAGGGTCGACATTTTTGTCGATCGGCCGAGGCATCGATGCCCTTCACCATGGGCGAGGGGTTGAATTGTGGATGTTACCGACAGAATAGCAGGAACGCCTCGACCATTCGACCAGGGCATAGGTGTAACAATTGGAACGTGTCGACCAGTGCACCACGTTTACGTATCAGACTATCGAAACCGATCATTGCGGTCAGCCGAACCCGTCCGGTTGCGAATCAGACCCAAGAATCCACAACGACCCGCTGTCATGAAAAACGACACACTCACCGTGGGCGTCTAGGTGCAATTGGAGCGGCTCTCGCTCTGTTGGCTGCCGCGATCGGTTTATGGATCTCGAAGCCGAAAAGACGCAAATTGGAGAGGTTCAAGGGAAATGGAGCAAGCTGTTCGAGCCCCGTACCAACCACCGACGCCGACGTCCTACGCTGCCAATTTCGTGCCGACGACAACCATAGCGCCGTAATCCTGGCTACCATAATTAACCAACTAATCAAGTTCAAGTCACGCTTAACCACGCTGAACAACAATGGACTGTAAATTGCTCCCGTTGCAGACACCGGTGCGAACCTCGACCATCAAGCTTTTAGACACGTATCAACGCTGCGGTTAGGAGCAGAAAACTTGGTCACGAGAGAGTATTGGTGAGGAACTCGCGGTTCATTCCACGGCGATTCCGAGGGGCGAGAATACTATCATAATTCACCAACTAATCAAGTTCAAGTCACGCTTCACCACGCTGAACAACAATGGACTGTAAATTGCTCCCGTTGCAGACACTGGTGCGAACCTCGACCATCAAGCTTTTAGACACGTATCAACGCTGCGGTTAGGAGCAGAAAACTTGGTCAAGAGAGAGTATTGGTGAGGAACTCGCGGTTCATTCCACGGCGATTCCGAGGGGCGAGAATACTCTCTCAGCACAACATCCAGCATTAGCAGTCCCAACATTAACAGCAGTGATGACAGCAATCCATGGTGAATTGGCAATCATCAATTGGTCCAACGCGAGGTCCTTTAGATATTTCGTTGACCAAACAATATGAGGACCTCGAGTTTCTCGGGCGAGGCACCTTCGGACAAGTTGTCAAGCGTTATAAAGGAACGGACAAAATCGCGGCTATGAAGATCCTCAAGACTACATTGTCCTGGTGCCCATCAGATACAACGGCCATAAACGATTTGACAACCCCTCCCATAACTCAGCACCGATCTAAGACGTTCGCCAAATCATTTCGACACGCATTTACGATACCCGGAGACACTCCACTAAAACGAATTATAGAATATTGCGCCAGTATCATTAAGTAAAATTAAGTATTACTAAGTATCATTAAGATCAAGATTTCGTAGTACTAATTATCAAAAGATCGACTAAGGGTCGCCAATGTTTCTTTTCATCCTTGTTGTCCTTGTTCGATGTTCATCCTTGTTCCTTTTTGAAGTGTGTTACTAACGTTATTAGTCCTAATGGCCTCGTGTTATTCCTCATAATCCTTGATCGTGAGATCGCAGAATTCTGAGTTATTTTTCCAGCCACCCTCATGGTTTGAGGCCATGTGCTGAAGCAGGAATTTTGGGATTGAGCGCAGTAGAGCGTAATCATTCTTTGACGGATACCAACCACTCTCGTCACCACGTCAAGGTTCGGGGGAGGAGAATGAGACAGGAAATTCAGAATAATATAATTTCAGTACCCTCGACGTGGGACCGCGATTTCTCCCCCGCCATGTAGCCCGTTAATATGTATATCGATCATCGATCGCGAACTTTCTTAAGGAGTGTGAAAAGCGACCAATATCCAAGGAGGTGGAAATCGTGGGAGGGCAACATTTTCGGCGAATCGAGTGTAACAGATTATGTATATTGAGAGCTGTCCGTCGACGAAGGATTATAAGGAAGCGCTTTTTTATCGAGAACCAAAGGAATTAAAATTACAAAACTCATCAAGTAAGTCTTTCTTCAATTATTCCTGCTTCGCATTTAAATCGGATCCTGGACCTCACGAGGAGGACCCCAACGATTCCCTCCCTGTACAAAAGAGTCTTGCTCATGAATTTTGATTTTGCAAATTTACGTCAAACGAAACGAGTAGTTAGCCTCGCAAAAAGCTAGCTGGCGCCCAACTTTATCAAGTAAATAAAATGTATTGATCACCCAGAGCCCTACCAGCCGAGGGACCCCGGCCGCGGTAGGTGTAGGAAAGAAGAAAATAAAAATTTTCTGTCTCAAGTTTCTATGTAACGGTAATTAAAATTGAAGAAATGCAAATTTGAGAAAATTTCACGCATTTACATAAAAATCCACATTTCACGCAACATTTCTGTAAAATGTGAATTAAAAAAGTAGTTTTTTTCCTATCTTTCGAAAACAATTCTCGTCGAAAAGAAGGTACCAATATTATCAATATTTCTACATAGTTTTAACTCAATCGGCTTAATAGTTTTTGAGTCATCCTGCACGCCAATTTCGATAATGTAGTTTAGAGAAAAACGGGTTCGAAGTTCACGCCCGCTTCGAATCCGAACGGTGAAGCACAGCGTTGACGGGCTGTAACGATCGAAGTTTTTTGAATTTCGCTTTGAAACTTTAGGAAAATATTCTACATATATACTCTAGGCCAAAGAATTAAAGGATATTGAAAAAGTCCGCCAATTTTAGGGTCATTTTCAAATAGCTGTAACTCCTCGAAAAATGGTCGTACCACAAAATAAAAAAAAGGTAATTGAAGGTGTGGATCTCTAGTTTTGAGATCTTGAGCTCAAAAATTTTTCGCATCAGCCAATTTTTAGTAGCCATCAAAAAACCAAAGTAAAACAAACTTTCAAAATTTTTGCTCATCTTTCTCAGTCTGCACGGACTTTAATAAATTTGTTTGAATGATCGGATTAAAAGGATCATCTAGCTGGATTCTTCCCCTTTAATTTGAGCGGTGGGAGAGCTCTTTATGATTTTTTCTCGCTGAGTTATCGATGTTCAAAGCAAAAATGACACTTTTGATTTTGATGACTGATTACTCGGAGACTAATGAAGTTTGTGCGCGCTAGATACACTTTTCACACTTTTTTAGGGAGTGTACACTTTCGCGTTCGTTTTAACGGAAATGACGTCACGCGCCGCTGTTCGCGTTACGAGTGTAGCTACACTTTCGTGCCACTAACCCCAGACTGTCTACACTCGATCTTGACGAGGTGTAAAAGTACACGAAAAGTGTAACAGTGATATTACTAGAATGACCCCATAACCAGCGAAACCGTCAGGGAGTGTATACAGAAGTGAGTACGACATAACCTAAAATATATAAGCGTGATCACAAACAAATTCTCATTTATTACGAAAAACAATCAATAATAAAGGTTCAAAATAACAAACTATTATAATTATCAATCTCGATCGGTCAAGGTGATCTAAAAATTGACATAACCTAAAATGTATAAGGCAATCGCAAACAAATTCTCATTTATTATGAAAAACAATCAATAATAAAGGTTCAAAATAACAAAGTATTATAATTATCAATTTCTATTGATCAAGGTGATAAAAAAATTGACAAGATGTAATGACAAGTGTTTATTGTAAATTGGCAGTATCACAATACGTTCCAATCTACAATCAACGCAAACAGAAGCTAACATGGAAAAGGAACAAAAAATTAAGTCAGCAGTGCTGTTCCGAGATTCAGAAGGCGGCTTAGTCGTTGATGCTGACAACAACTTGCTGTGCATTTGTGAAGGTTTTGGATTTCTACGATCTTATCGCTAACACTCCATTCTATGTAAAACTGGTATCAATACATCCATTCCGAGCGCAATGACAACTACAAGTTAATAATTTCAATAACGCCGTCCATTGTAATCAGATTACGAGATCAACAAACTTGAGGTTACACGGTATATCTCTTTAACGGTTAGATGAGACTCCCTAATCTCATGTGTTGTTTGAGGTTAAGGTGTGGTCCACTAGGTCGCCGCCATGTTTCCTGTACACTATCGCGTTAGCGCTAGACTTGCTTACCCGAGAGGAAATAAACTGCACTCCCTAGACACTGCCCTAGTTCCCTTTACACTGCCGCGTGTAGAGTGCAGCTAGCGCGAACAAACCTATGGTCGCACAGAAAAAAACCAGAGGGTTTTGGAAACTTTGTAGTATTCTCTATACGATCCTTTATCATTTTTTCATCAAGATTTTTTTTAATGCGGGAAGATGGATTTTTAAAAACGTGAAAAATGGCATATTTACGAATATTCTTTTAACTAAGGATTATTTTGCCAATATCGAATAGATCAAACATTTTTTCGGTTTTTTTATGACCTCAAAGTATCCTACAAAAGCCCTCAAAAGTTTAAACCCCTGCGATTTTTTTTTCATTGTGTTCCGAATGATCGAAATTGTGGGTTTTGCCAATAATCGATTGAAGGCTAAAACTACCAACTTTTATTCGTCTTTTGAGAATCACAATTTTTTTTGGCACTGATCTGAATTTCCGGTGCTAAAAAATGTTGATTGTTGAACAACGGGAACAAATTTTTGTTGAATGAAAAAAATTTTGACAAAAAAAAATCATTAAAAAAAAATTGAAAAAAATTGTTAGATTTTTTTTATAGCACTGAACGTTTTTCACGATACGCCGAGCGATTTGAGTTGTTGGAATTCACAGTTCTTTGAATGTGTGCGTGTGTACAATTTACATTAAGGATACGACACCCTACGCACACGTCCCACGATCATTAATCGAGACTCATAACTGAAGGATGCAAAGTTTCACATCTCACAAAAACAATCGTGTCACGTTCATCTGACCGCTGCATCTACCTTTCTTTAAATATTGATTTAATGTTTAGTTGCAAAACCGTATGCCCTTTTATCAATCACTGTTTTTTCGGCTGCAAGTTTTTAACTCTTGCTTAATTTTGTTCAGCGTTGGCCTTATGGTATGAGCTTTGTTTAAGGAAAAAAAAGTTTTTTTTTCAAGGTCATACAAAAGTCGAGACTTTTGGTAATTGAAAAAAAAATCTTAATGAGGCGAAATTTGTCTACAGTCGGAAATGCGCGTGTGGTCACGCTTTTGCGTGAGGGTCGTTATACGCAACAGCAAGTTGCCAATATGATAGGCGTTAGTCAATCGGTAATCAGTCGTGTATGCCTAATTTCGTGAGACTAGTATATATACGCTAATTTCGTGAGACTAGTATATATACGCAACGTTCGGGACAAGGTAGACGAGGAATAACTACCAATCGAGATGACAGGGCCATAGTTCGACATGCTCGTCGAGAGCCCGCCATACATGCCCATACTATTGCTCATCGGATTCAAAATCGTCGACAGGAGTTTCCTCGGCGATCCATTTCGGCACAAACGGTCCGGAATCGTTTACACGATCAAGGACTACATTCTCGTCGCCCAAATCGCGTGCCTATGCTAAATAGCAGGCATCGTAGGGCTCGACTAGCCTACGCTCATCGTCATCAAAACTGGGGTCGGAGGCAGTGGACCCCCATTTTATTCACTGACGAATCGCGATTTTCGCTTCATGGCAGTGACAGGCGCTCCAATGTGTGGCGCCGCCTTGGAGAACGTGATCGCGACGGACACACGCAGCCGATTGCTCCTTTTAATGGTGGTTCTGTGATGGTATGAGCAGGCGTATCGATCAACACTGGAACGCCTTTAGTCATCATTCCAGGGACATTGACAGCCGAAAGGTACATCGATCTAATCCTGGAACCACACGTCTTGCCCTTGCGTAGACGTTTGGGAAATCGCTTTATCTTGACACGAATAACGTCACGACCCTCGACCCCCCAGCCATGAGTCCCGATTTAAATCTCATTGAACATGTCTGGGACATGGTTGGTCGTCGATTGCGCCGGGATTATCTGAATCTGGGGGGTCACCGTCAATTGACTGAAGCGCTCCTTCGAGTTTGGCAAGGGATCTCGCAAAGGGTTATCCGGCTGTGCATCAACATGCGAGAGCGCTTAGAAGCCGTAATAAGCAATCGAGTGGGCAATACACAGTATTGAACGATGACCCACAATGTACGTGGCTTATGGGATAAGTTTGGAGTCATAAAATACCACAGAAGTGACAAACTGTGGGGTCTCATACCCATAAGAAGAGTTGTACGCACGCACGCACACACACACACACACCGCACACACACACATGCACGCGCACACACACACACGCACACACACACACACACACAAGAGTTGTACGCATGCACGCACACCGACGTCGACCGACGGAAAGGAGCCGAAGGAGAAGCAGCTGGTGGAGCCATTGGCTGGTCAATCCGAGGATAAGGGCAAGAGATCAGAGCAGAAGTGGCAGACTGCGGGAAAGAAGAAAATATCGCACAAGATATCCGAGAAGCAGCCTCAGAAGAAGGCGCAGAAACCTCGCGAACGGCCGACTCTGCCCAACGCTCTCGTCATCCACAAAAAGGGTGACTTGAGCTATGCGGAGATCTTGAGTCGTATAAAGAAGGATCCGGCGCTCAAGGATGCAGGTGAATGCGTCCAAAAGGTACGCAGAACGAACGCGGGAGATCTGCTGATCGGTCTGAATAAGGAGAGCTCAGCCAAATCACCGGCATTGCGAAACCAATTCGAAGGTGTTCCTGGTGAATCAGCAACGGTCCAGAGTAAAGTCCAGGAAGTTGATCTGGAGATCAAGGACCTGGAAGAGGACGCGACGAAGGAGGTGATATCGGCGGCCCTGAAGAGAGTCTTGGGACCGGACTATTCAGTCACGGAATACTCTCTTAAGTCTCTGCGTAAAGCATATGGCAGAACTCAGACCGCGGTAATACGACTCATGGTGCCTGGTGCCCGGAAACTTCTGGATACAGGAATCATCCGAGTCGGCTGGTGTAATTGCAGAATCCGAGAGGTGGTGAGACCACTAAAGTGTTTCAAGTGCTGGAAATTTGGACACTTATCACGGAACTGCAAGAGCAACGTCGACCGGGCTAAAGACTGCATCAAGTGCGGTAACACTGGCCACAAAGTTGCCGAATGCACAGCAAGTGCAAAGTGTGTCATATGTGCAGAAGCGGGAGATGGGGCACCCACAGCCCACATCGCAGGTAGCAGCCGGTGTCCAGCGTATACGCGGGCTCTCCAGGCCCTCCAGGCACTCCAAAAACGATGCAAATGAGAGTACTCCAGCTGAACCTCAACCATTGTGAAGCAGCACAGGACCTGCTCATGCAGACTGTGCGCGAGCTGAAGCCTGACTTGGCGATACTCTCGGAACCATATAGACATCTAGACACGCAACCTTGGGAATCTGACGCAAGTGGGAAGGCCGCAATTTGGTCCTGCGGAAAACTTCCATTTCAGGATCTTGCGTGTCAAACGGAAACTGGTTTTGTGAGAATAAAAGTCAAAGGAGTTCATTTCTACAGTTGTTACGCACCGCCTAGTCTGACGACTTATGAGTTTGAGAATTTTCTCGACAACTTAGTCGCAGACGCTAAACAACGCTTCCCGGTAGCCATAGCCGGAGATTACAACGCGTGGGCTGTGGAATGGGTAGTAAAGTGACGAACAGGAAGGGCCAAGCTCTGCTTGAGGCTATGTCCTTATTGGATGTAGTACTACTTAATGCAGGTACAAAGTCCACTTTTGTTAAAGGTGAAGCCTCCTCTATAGTGGACCTCACTTTTGTGAGTAGTAGCCTGGCAAGAGGAAACCAGTGCCACTGGGTAGTCAGTGATATCTACACTCACAGTGATCATCAAGCGATTCTCTGGGAGATTCGCGGTGACTTCAGCAGAACAGCGAAGGCACCGAAGACAAACGGGAAGGGCTGGAAAGCGAAAATGTTTGACGCGGATTTGTTTCGTGAAACTTTTGACACCAGCCCCCTCGCAGCGGAAAGTGCAACCGAGAAGGTCGAGGTGGTCATGCAGAGGGTCACCGAAGCATGCGATGCCACAATGCCACGGAAACGTAATGTCGACTTCCGACTCGCGGTACACTGGTGGAGCGAACAAATTGCCGGCCTCCGAAGGGAGTGTCATCAAACTCGCCGCCTAGCGCAACGAGCTCGAGGCAAACGCTCGTTCCCCGATTTGGAAGAACAGCACAGGAAGGCGCGCTTGAAGCTTAAAAAGGCTATCAAGCAGAGTAAAGCTGAAAGCTGGGGCGAACTGCTCAGCGAGGTGGAAGATGCTCCCTGGGGCAGGCCGTACAAAGTAGCGATGACTCGGCTGAAAAGCCAGCCAATGCCATCGCCTGTGGACGCAGCTCTGCTGGAAAAGATTGTTTCACATCTGTTCCCTGAGCAACCCGAGGAGGATTATCAACTCGAAGAGGACGTCGATGAAGACATCCCAGCCATTACTGAAGAAGAGCTTCTTACGGCGATTGCCAGGGTGGGCAACAATAAAGCCCCCGGCATGGATGGGATACCCAACATCGCACTTAAGGCAGCGATCAAGTTAGCACCGGCAATATTCCTGGGCATGTACAATGCGTGTCTCAAGGAAGGAATCTTTCCGGACAAGTGGAAGTGGCAGAAGCTAGTGCTCCTCCCGAAAGGGAAAAAGCCACCGGACGAACCTTCATCCTATCGTCCGCTCTGTATGCTGGATACCGCGGGAAAGATCTTCGAGCCCATCATCCATAACAGAATTAAAAAGGTCGTGGACCCTCTACTGGCGGAGGGCCAGTTTGGCTTCAGAAAGGAGCGCTCTACTCTGGATGCCATTAATACAGTGGTGAAGCAGGCGCAGGAGTCGACTGCGGGGCAACGATGGGCAAGAGGGTCCAAGAAGTACTGCGCAGTTGTCGCTCTCGACGTCAAAAACGCTTTCAACTCGGCGATATGGAAGTGTATCATGGATGCCCTAAAAACATTAGGTGTACCATGGTACCTACGGAGAATAGTGGCGAGTTACCTATGTAATATGTGGCTCATGTACGACACAGAGGATGGACCAAAGAAGTATAGGGTGACTGGAGGACTTCCTCAGGGCTCTGCACTTGGACCGCTTCTGTGGATCATCATGTACAATGATCTGCTGCTATTAAAATTGCCGAAAGGAGTGTCCATCGTAGCGTTCGCAGATGACGCGGCGCTGATTGTCATCGCCAAATTCCTGGAGCAAATCACCGCACTCTTCGGCGAAGCTTTCGCCAAGATAAAGGAATGGATGTCTTCTGTTGGACTGCATCTTGCAGCCCACAAAACAGGAGTACTCCTCGTATCCAGCAGGAAGGTGATGGAAACGGTGACGCTCAGGGTTGGAAACTCCGAAATCACATCCCAACCGTTCATTCGGTACCTGGGTGTGATTCTCGACGCGAGGCTGAACTTCAAAGAGCAAATCGAGCAGATCAGCAGAAAGGCCGCTGGGGTGGCTACCACACTGGCGCGACTCATGCCTAATGTTGGTGGCCTCAGACAGAAGAGGAGGAAACTGCTGTCATCAGTGACGACCTCAGTGCTCACCTATGGCATACCCATATGGGCTGATGCACTGAAAATCCAGGAGTACCGCAGGAAGGCTGCAGCAACGTATCGGTTTCGCACTGTCTCCGAGGACGCTATCAACGTTATCGCGGGAATGCTGCCCATTGAGGTGCTTGCCGAGGAGCGTAGATCGATGTACCAGCAGAAGGGAGCTAGAAACCCCAGTTATGCAAGGACAGAAGCGAGAGCAACCAGTCTCAACCAGTGGCAGACGATGTGGGATGCTTCTCCCAAGGGAAGGTGGACACATCGACTAATCCCGAAGGTGGAGATATGGGTGAACCGTCTACACGGGGAGCTCAACTATTATCTCACTCAAGTGATCTCAGGACACGGCTGTTTTCGGGCTTATCTATATAAGTTTAATTATGAAGATTCCCCGGACTGCCCAGCATGTGTAGCAGTCGAGGAGAACGCTGAACATGCATTGTTCCAATGCCCACGTTTTAGTGCCTCCCGCGCGATAGTCGAGGATCAGCTGGAGACACGCATCACCCCGGACAACCTGGTTGAGTTGATGCTGAAGTCAGCAGACGCATGGACAGCGGTATCGGCTTATGCTGCCGCAGTGATGAAGGAGTTGCGACGTGCAGAACGTGCGACGGATTCGAGGAAGAAGACGACGCCGGAAGACCAGGCAGTCATAGATTAAATCAGCGACACGAACCCCTAAACCACTCATAACATCTGGAGTGGAACGGGGGATGTAAGGTCGTCTGACAACACTGCAGGAAGAGCTACGGCTAAGGCCTCTCCCGCGATGTAATACCTAGCGGTCGTCCCGCGGGAGAATTTGTAAGGCCACAGAGGAATGGGGGTTTTTAGTCGGTGCAAGCCCGATACACGGCAATTATTGGCTACGGTGCGGAGGCATTTTCCCGCTAAACCTCCTTAAAAAAAAAAAAAAAAACACACACACAC